>CM035121.1:24042729-24642729 GCA_020205555.1 Panax stipuleanatus
AATTAACACATTAGTTTAAAAATAAAAAATATTATTTACTTTAGTTTCTTGGAACAATAGAGGGAGTACTAAACTTGATAGACTAATAGTGTGATGTATATACAAAAAGTTAAAGAGACCAACCGTTTATCTCAACTTCACTGCATAAAATAAAAAGTTTAATAGTCGAATACGGGTAAACTAAAGATTAGTAAATTTTATATATAATATTTTAAAATTATATTTTAGTTGATCTCAAGTTAATGCAGCAGTCCAAATATGTGAACTTAATAGTTTAAAAGTTTTTTCTCTTATTTGTTTTTTATCTTTACTCAATTCTCCATGTATATAATAATGTACTAAAATTTTGTGAAAAAAAAACATAACTTTGAGTTTTTTGAGTTGACTTTTGAGAATATCAAAATTTATGACCAATTAGAAGACATAAAAATCAACAAAAAAACATTTTGAGCTACCGTCTACTGAGTTACCAAGTTGGATTACTGAGTTGATTCAGGACTACTAAAATGATTCGGTACTTGTGTTGATGAATAAACTTTTTGGTCATCAACAACTCAATCATTTTTGTCCTCTTATTCTTGTATCATTTTCAATGTATAATCTATTATTAGAATTTGGTGACTCATCACTATAAAAGTATGTATTGCGGCAAATTTATGTCAAATTATAATTGCGAAACTATACAATGTATTAGTAAGAGTTAAAGGGACCCATTTCTTTACATCTCTCTTAAAAAAATTACCATAATACTTATTCACGTAAATATTCGCAATATATTATTACCATTACTAAAAGTACTACTATCTAAAGTTTATAGAGCAAGTGAAGGTAGTTGTTTAGAGTTTTTTTTTTCTCACTTTTTTATTAAGAAAATGATATATATTGCAAATGTATACGTCGATTTTTTAATTGTTAATTGCGTAAATAAATACTAATGGTAATTTTTTTTGGAGAGACGTAATAAGTAAAACTTTTTATAATTTTTACCAATCTTTGTGTGATAAGTTTTACAATTGTAGTAAGTTTCTTATTATTAGTTTATTTTTGAATCTTTTTTCTTTCGTTGGTGATTGTAGATGGATTATTTAAACATCTGGAGAGGAGATTGTTCCCTTACTTTTGATCGCTCAAGTCCTAACCTCAACGATGGAGATTATAACTTGTGCCTATTATTATTAAAAAGTTGTACTACTAAGTTTAAAGTTGTACAAGTTTGTAAATGTTGGAGATGATATATTCTGCAGTTGGCACCTTGTAAAGTTAATTTTAAGTTAATACTTACACGTTTGATTAATACTAATCTATAAAACTTTATTTAGGACAATTTTAAACTCGAAATTGACATTAATTCACTTAATTTTGTTCAAAACAATAATAATATTATAAATATCTACTATTAATTATAAGATTTTTGTATTGTAATTTTTAATAGATTTTTAAAATCAAATTTTGAGTTTAAAAACCTCAATTCAAGAGTCAATAATGGAGGGAGTTTTATTACATTTTCAACAAAATTTATTGTTAAGAAAATTTATCATTAAAAAATTAATGCAAGTGTGTACCAGTTACTTATACCGATACTGAACCGATTCGTGTTATTTCAAATTTCGGTTAGCCCAAAAACCGAAAAATCGAAGAAAAAAAATTACAGTTGAACTGGCCTATACTTGTACTCCCATTTTCGGATTATTTTTTCAAAATTAAAAATATATTTAAAATAACAACCTCTGTCTAATGTAACTTATTATTCAAATATATCTTAACATCTTGCCAAAAATATATTAGTGCTGACTCATTAAAAACTTCATGCAACTCTGAAATTAAAAACGAATTAAAAAAAGACGATGCATCCCTAATTTTGAATAGAACCATAAATCCAGTTGATGGCTATAATAGCAAGACTGCCGTTGAAAACTGAGTCTGAGAAGTAAGACAGATGAAATGAAAAGACAAAAAAGCTCTTCACATTAAATAAGATGGTGGCTTAGAGCCTTTGACATTGACAAAATAATAATCCATTCAACAATTCCAAACGGCCCTTATAATTAATAAATGATGACAAGCATAACAGCATAAGAACAACAAAAGACCATCAAATATATACAAGTATATATATATTGACAAGGCAATCAAATATGTTATTCTAAACTACATTTCCAATGAGTAAAACATAGTGGTTGTACTCCAAATATTGAATTTCTCTCATATTTTTATTTTCTGGATTCCGGTGTCAAAGTAAACTTCTACTAGATTTGGATAGACCTGATCTACTTGCAATATACTAACTATATAAAAACTACAACTTTACAGGGGAGAGCTTACTCACTCTCGCTCCTTAGTCATACTTGACTTACCTAGCTCCGCGACTAGAGACGTACATTCGATATCAGTTATTTGCACTCCTTGACGCCGAACATTACCCACTTTTGCCTCGTCAATTCGTGCTCGCCGAGCTGCTTCTTGAATCTGGCGATCATGATCCTTAAGCATCTGATCTACGTTGTTTGAGGGAACTAGCAAAGGACCAGAGAAATGGATTTGTTTCCCTTGAACCATGACCAATCTAAAGACCATCAAAAGAGAAACGAAAAAATAACTGTAAGATTACATTTCAGACACTATGTACATGTTAGAGATCAAGAATCATGATGCTCTATAATTAGAGCAACTAATGCGTGAAGGTTGCACAATATATACACACTACACAAACACATATTGCGAGTATAAAAGATGGTTTTATGAATGAACTATAGTGTCCGTAAAGATTTGATATTATCAAAATTACTCTTGAAAAAAAGTTTTCTTGTTGATCTTGGCCATTGATGTATTAAAGTCAATTTTCCTTAGAATGGTGACTTTAAAACGAGAATTATTTAATTGGGATGAGAAATTATTAGAGGAACACAACATTTTGGAAAACTTAAATTCAATAATATGTTTTAGTTGATGTTTAACTATCTGTTTAGGAAAGTTCTGGATAGCCAGATATATTGTAGCCTTTTCATAGAAACTCATTGGACAACTTAGTAGTATTCACATGGTAATTACTTAATATATATTCATGATTTAATCACATTCAACAAAAGGGTCCAAAAATGGTTAATATAACTTGCAACCATAAAGTTTGAGTTTTGCATGAAACTCACCAGAACTGATTCATTAGTACTCGCACTTAAATTATCCATATGCCGAGAACCAGTAGTAATTCCCCGAGTTTGATGCTTCCTATCCTGCTTCCTGAGTTTCCCAATTCGTCAACGATCCTGAAAGCCTACTCACTTGATCTGTTGCCTTTGGATGTGAGAGCAAACTTATCTCTGGATTCTTCAGTCAATGAAGTCCTAGATGCTACTAAACCAGATAGCGATGACAAGTTGGTTCTGGCTGAAACAATGGAAATATCATCATATTTCTTCCCAGCATTCGGTCCATCGAACACCGGGAACCAATGGTCCCTGAATAAGAAGCCCGTTTGGAGGATGTTCCATTTGATCTTTAATCACTTCTTAGAGCTTGTGTTGGTTTAGGTGGATCAATAGGAAAACCGGAAGCAACTCATCCTTATGGGGGTTGAAAAGCTCACTCCGGGTCTTTGGATCGAAAGTCCTCTCTGTGATAAAATGAAATATTTAATTGACAAGATACTGGTATACATAGACAAAATAAAATTAAGTGAAGATATTGGCCTGCTTCTCATATGTAGGGGAGGAAGGAATGGATTGAAAGGATAAAAACTGCAAGTTCCATTGATAATTTTAAACTCAGACGTAGACTTGGCTGATAACCTGATTGGTGGGGAATTAAAGTCGTTTATATGGAACTCAAGCAAGCAGCAGTCACAGTAAGTTACTGCCGAAGCTAGATGTGAGCTCTTTCTTCTAACGTGAGCATATTTTGGACTGAAGGTCTATATCTCAGATCTCGACTCAGGAGTTAAGTTAGTCTTTAGACGTCACGTGTTCTTTTCACTTATTACCTTTATTCTCCTCGACTTCTACCACATCCTGTCAAACTGCTGAAGACATGAAACAGAATAGAACTTCAAAATATGTTTCATGTACCTGCATTGATGTGACTGACTCAGCATTAGCATCAGGTGCTGGAACAGCCCGAGATTCTTTTGATCCTCTTATTTTCCGGTCAACCGTTTGGCCCTTGACTCCTGCTGCTCCTTGCCTAAGAAATAATTACAATTAGCATTATAACACCACCTTGGATGGCAAGACATACATGTGACTAAGAAACAAAGTATGAAGCAAAAAGTGAAGTTTCTCAAACCCAAGCTAAAAGAAGTAGGAAGCAAAGACACTCGGTCAGTAAACATAATCGGCATATGTCATTCATAGGCATCAATATGAATACGTAACCTCTGCCATTTTGACTCGCAGTAAACATAATCGGTATATGTCGTTCAAAGTCACGTGAATGATGATTAATTCTAGAGGAAATACCTTCTAGCTTCTTCATCCCGCAGTTTTGCATCAATCTCTTACTGGGAGGATATTTAGGCAAACTTGAGGGATCACAAGCCTGTGGTTTTATCGTAAAGAACTGCCAGAAAAGAAACTGATGGTTAGCACTGTACAAACACTTGCGTAAATCTCACTTACCAAAGAATGTAATTAAGTAGAATAATTATAACTACATGCAACCCAACTGCGAGGGCAACTTATATACTACCATGAAAATTCCTTAGTAGGCTAGAAAGACGAAGTATTCTTATTTGATGACAATGGCCAAAAACTCAAGAAGAAGCTAAAAGAAAAGGAATTAATCTCTAACATGTAATCTCCCCCATCCCAGATTTTGGTCTCTTCAACAGAAAATCCAAGATGAAAATGTGCCTGAACTAACTAACCTGGCCTCTGTAGCTACGTATCAACATTCACAGGCTGGCTGCTAAGTTAAAGGTGGCAGATTTTCACAACAGCTAGAGACGCATATAAATTGGGGGGATGGAATACCTAATCCAGTACCATTACACTAACCTTAGTGATTTGTACCTGCTACTTCTATTTTGTGTGTGTGATAGTACCTCAAGCTGTCAGATTATCATTATATGGACCTGAAATGCGTATTTCATAGTTCATATATATATATCAAATTCTTACTTATGATGCCATGAGAATGAAGAAGTTGACTATATGCATTTATTGTCTCATTCAATTTAAGAAGCACATTCAAAAACAAGGATCAGACAAGGAGACGTGGATATTCCCGCGTGTTAACATAAGTAGGAAACCAATTGACAGGGATACGTTAAATAGTACTCCGTCTGTTCCTAAATATAGAACTTCATGTTTGACTTTTGAAGTCAATATGAGATATTTTCAAATTCAAAAATGATATGAATTCATTTAATTTTAGGCAATACAATTATGAAATCTAAACTATATAAAAATCTGCTACTAATTACAAGATTCATTGTACAAAAGTTAAATGAACGTCAATTTTGAAATGGGGAATATCTCAATTGACTTTAAAAAGTCAATACTAATATTATGATTCGGAACAAAGGGAGTACATCAATTTTTCGATAAACTAATAAGACTCTCATACTTGATTCTGTTTACAAATCCAATAATATTCGCATCCATAGTTAGGATTATTACTCTTCCCCGTTATGCATGTTCATTTTTATTTCTTCTTTTTTGGGAAGCGTAAGACATTCCTATTATAAAGTCTTTCCTATAACATAATTAACATTTCATATAAAAACATTCACTATTTATTTTAACAACTATACTTAATTTAGAAGGGAGAGAAAGGAAGAAAAAATCATGTACCATGCTTTGGTGAGTTTCCAAGATACTCATTTTCAAGAGTATATATCAAAAATTGATATATAATGCGAGATTCATGTGAATGTTGCTGCATTATAAGTACCCTTACATAGCAATCCTTAAGATTAAAGTATCTTCAGCATCAAAGTGTTCGAGTAAGAACAGAAACAATAAAACAAGTATCCTTAGGAAGGTTGATCTGAGGCTTCCAAATAGAAGGTTATATTCATAATGCTTCAAATGTAGGAAATGACTTAAGGAACAGCCTGTCTTAAGATAGTGGTGGTCTAGGAGTGTCTTAAGATATTGTGCTATATTGTACTTCATCATTGATCCTCCAAGGAGAGTTCTTTATCAGTACCAGTGAAATTTAATTAGTATCATCTACAATAATTGAGTTGCTACTTTCAATTATGTACACCAAGAAACATTGGCAATAATAAGATTAACCAACATAACCTTCAATGTGATCATTTATGGCCCAGAAAAAAATGAGGTCAGGCAAAAAACAAGTTTCCACATCATTTTTTTCTTTTCTGAAATAAAAAAGGTACTTGCCTCGCTCTCAAGTGAAAAAGCTGCAGTTCCTCTATGAGCAGGGTCTATTGAAAGTAAGGTCTCCATAAGCCCACAGCAGCGTCAGGAAAATCTTTAAACGTTTCTGCCAGACGTCTTCTATAAGGCTGTAGAGGCTTGAACGCTGTTGATTTATGTAGTTTTGTTATCCAATAATCCTCGGATGGGAGCCACAAAGTTTAAATATTTTATGCAATTGCTCAACCTACAAAGGTGGAAAAAAAAGCTTCTGGTTATTATAAGTTCATAATTTAAAATGCTACTATTGTGGATTGAAAACGTAAGTAGGCATGAATGCATTCGTACCCATATTCATGTAGCAAAAATAACAAGCTTAGTGTAGCTCAAAAAATAGAGGACAATAGGAAAAGAAGCTTGGTTCGCTTAAACACTGTAAGGTCTTATCAGTTATCATAAGCCAGATGAATAAGGTCTTACATATGGGGTCCATTTTCATCTCAACCCAACTAGTTTGGGATAAAAGGAGTTGTTCAGTTGAGTCGAGTAGATTGCATCTCTGTTCTTTATTCCCTCAGTTCCACAAAAAGGGTTGTCCCATTTGCAAAATTTGCAAAGATAAGGATATGTTTGTGTTCTATGTTTACCCCCTATATCCGTCAAGTGTTGTTTAGTTACTAGTAATGGTACATTATGTCATTTAATACTACCATCGAAAGAAATGATACTCTTTTTTTGGAACAATCTTTTTGCAAACGGGAGTCTTTTTTGAGACTGAGGGAGTATTATTTATGCTCCAGCTGGAGTCTGAAGTTTGTGACTTTTCCTTAAAATTTAAGAATGCCATACACTTCAATTTTGCTCACATGGTGTAAATTAGATTGCAAAAATGGTAAAAAGTAGATATACAAACCTCGGTTCTTCCAGGCATGATAGGCTTGCCAACATATAATTCTCCAAGAATGCAACCACTACTCCAGAGATCCACTCCAACTCCATAATAGGTGGCTCCAAGTAAAAGTTCTGGTGGCCGATACCAAAGAGTCACAACACGGCTTGTTAATGGCACACTTTGTTGATGCTCAAAAAGGTTGCTAAGCCAAAGTCCGCAATTTCAAGATGCCATATTGTCAATTAAAAGATTTGAACCCTTTATGTCACGATGCAGAACACCATGACTATGACAATGTTCAAGCCCACTTAGGAGTTGCTGCATGTAACATTTAACCTAACAAATAATATTACAACATCAGGATTCAGAAGTTAAACAGTAAACAGTGATATACTATGAAATTTATTAAGGGGTGATATAATAGAGGTGCTTTTGTATTGCTCAACATCAGCTAGTCAATTGACTGGTACGGAAAAGTAATACCATAACCAATTCACTTCTACAATAATAGGTTTAAATGCAGATCAAAGCCCACAAACAATATGAACAACAGCCGAGCTATAGAAGAATTGTAAGAAAAATACCTGTGGTTCCGTGAACTTGACACCTGGAAGTGATGCAAGTCCTGTAAGATCGTGTTCCATATACTCAAAAACAAGGTACAAACTGGATGATGTTCGTGATGTGACCAAGCCTTCCAATTTAATTATATTTGGATGATTAAGTCTACGCAAAATAAGGATTTCCCTTGCCATAAACTTGACACTCTCACGATCTATACTATCAAACCGCACTCTTTTTAGAGCAACAACTTTTTTTTGAATTAGGTCACGAGCCTTGTATACACTACTATAAGTTCCTTGGCCAATCTGCAAGAATAAAATCTCACCATATGAGAATATCTACATACATGAATTTAAAATTCAAAAAGTACACTATAGCACTAGATTTCAAAAACCTCTGTCCAATTAATTCCCTAAATCATTGAAAACTAAGGACAAAGTTAAAGCATTTAATATCAACTCAATGACTAAAGATATTTTTTTATGAAACTATTCTGTCTTTCGTATGATAGTTTGCCTTCCTTAATTGACATCAAACTGAGATTTGTAGCCTTCAGAATTTGCAGTTATAAGCCCCTTCAAGCCATTGACCACCATTGCCATTAACTTAAAGGAAAAATAAGCATTTATTAAACATAATGGGACTCATCAAATTTATGGAAATTTTGTCGATCTTTTAATGAGCAGAAGCCTGAAAATCATGGGATTCAGCTTTTTTGAGAAATATAACCGAAGTTTCATCAATTGGAATACTTATTATGGGAAAGCATCCTAGATAGATACCAGTTGATAGGAAAAATACAGCCAACTTTTAAAATATTGACGCACATATAGGAAGGCCATAAACTAGAGCTTTTCGGATTCACCTTATTTTTGTTTAATTTAACATGAACCCACTAATGTAACAAAACTAATTGACACTGAATGCTTTATCAGGCAACTAAAGCTAGATGATAATATATTTTTTCCATGACGCTAAGTTCCATAACTTTCTGGCTAATTGAACAGCTAGGTAATAACAGTGTTGTCTAAAAACTATCAACAAACTAAAATGCAAGTACTCCATAAAATAACAAAACAAAAATCATACCTTATCAAGTTCTCAAAAGTATCTGCTCGTCGTGGTATCCATCCCTTGATAGATTCACCGGCAACTCCAGCAAGCCAAGAGGGCCAACCTGCTGTAACTTGTTCCCCTTCGTGCTTTAGGAAGACTTCTTATAACTGGATAACTGTCAACAAATTCAGACTTCACCGTCTTTTTATCGAGCTGTTCATCACGCACCCGTCTTGAACTATTAGTTATTTACAACATAACTAATCTTCACATCACCATTTTCCTTCCTATTTTTCACTCTAAAACTCTCCTCTCTCTTCCCAGAATTTCCTCGTGGCACCACTGATGCTCCCTTATTCACTTGTCTTCCCTTTGGGTTCTCTTGGCCATCTCTAAAGATGAAGCCTTACCAAAGCACAACCCATTATTAATCACCAAAAACCCAACAAAAATCCTGCTTTACAAATTACAAATAAGTATCACCAACCAAAACTATAACTTAACAAAACCCCTCTTTTACAAAAACCATTGAAATAAATCATCAAATATAGTCGTTCCAAATCCAAAGAACAAACTCCAACTTAGCCACCAAACTAATTAAATTCTATCATGCATCGCCGTCAAATTCAACCTCACAAAGAGTTACTTAAAACCCAGAAATTCAATCCTTCTTGGGTAGTTGAAGCACAAAACAAAACACCCGAAAGCTCCAAAATAGCATATAACTAAATAAAATAAATACCCAGTAGCTCAAAATTGAACCAGATCAAACCCAATAACCTCAACTTACTGAATTAGGGATTTGAGATCTTCAAAGCTATTCCATCTGCTTTGTTGCTTTGACTCTTCCACGCGCTTACAGGGATATAAATACATAAAATTCGCCGTAACAGATATATAGAGAGAAACGGCTTGCCGGCAAGGCTCAGTCAATGAACTGTCCCACACTAAACACATTCCATCTCTCTCTAATTCTCTACCTAAAACGGCTTTAGAATCAAAAGGGAATGAAAAAGTGAGAGACTGGGATTCTTTCTCTCTCTAAAATGCGGATCCCTGTTTTGAGGGGTTTGATTTGAATGCTTTTTCTTTTTTTCTCCACTCAACAACCAACAAGAATAATAAGAGCAACACGACCACTCACGATTGCGAATGTTGTTTTGTACTGCTAATATACAGTAAATTATAAATAATCACCTATTGTTTACTAAGAATTATTTATAGTCGCTTGTAATTTAAAAATAAACTTTCCACCTCCTATAATTTTTAACTTCATTATATGATGATCAAAGTTAATAATCACCTCCTCTAATTATTTATAGTCACTTGGAACTCTGCTCGCCTATGTTTAATATGTTAACAAACAAAAATGGAAAATAATATTACCTCAATTCGTCGATTTAAGATGTTTTTAAACTCAAAATTAAGATGGTTCATTTAAAATTATTAAAAATAAATCTTACAATGAATAATACTTGTGGATAATTTAGAAATTTCATCGTTATATCAATTAAAATAAAAAAAATCAATTCAATTTTGAATTTGAAAATGTGACTTTAAAAAATCAATAATATTTTAATTTGAGATGAATAGAATAAATAAAATTAAATAGTATTTACCTTAGAGAGAAAAATTCAAAATATTTTGACATGATTTTTATAAGTAATGGATTATGAACCAAAAGATTTTAATCAATGTTATATAAAATAATTGAGGACAAAAATAATATTTTAATATTAATAGCCATGCTAGAATGTTTGCCTCTACCGATATTGGGCGGCGTTTGACTTTGACTTCCATTCGATTTTTTAGTAAGTATTTGAATTAAAAATAATTATAATGACTAAATGATAGGAGTATATAACAAAACCAAAACTAAAAAATAGTATTTAAAAAAAATTGTTGAATGAAGTGATCATTTCATAATAAATGTTATTTCTAAAATTCATAGTTTTGACTCCCAAAAGTACGGTAAATAATAATTTAAATTAATAACAAATGCAAAAACTTAATACTCTCCAATTCTAAAATAGGAAATATACAGTTTAAATTCATTCCAAAGTCAGATCAGATATATATTTTTTTATTTTCAATTATCTCCAATAAAGTGATTTAGAGTTTCTAACATATTATTAGTAGATAGAAACAATCATGCTATGAATATTATTTTTATCCAGTGTGAGAAATAAATTTTTAAGAAAATTTTCAGTTCTAAAGCGAGCCCAGTGTTGAATCAAACAAATCCTAGATCTCAAAGTTTAGCATCTTCCTACGTCTTACTCTCTATCCGTCATAATATATGACGTTTTAAAATTGTAAACAAGAATTAAGAAAATGATTGTATAGCATTAAATATAATATCATACTTATCTCATACTCTTTCTCTTATATAATAATTTTCCCATGAAGGGTAATTTTGAAAAGATTGTAGTTAATTCTCTTAAATTATATAAAACGACAAATAATTTAAGAAAAATAAAATTATGTACGGGGGAGTATTCCTTCAATCCAATCCCAGTGGTTTAACATTTTGAAAACATCAATTAAGAAGATTTAATAAAAAAAATTACCCAATTTTGTATAAATATTAAAATATACCGCAACTATCCTTCTCGGGGCTATGTATAGTATATAATTTGTCCACACTTTATGGGTCGGTCCAAATGTGGATATGCAATCGCCTAATTGTTTATATCTAATTTATTGATTTATAATGTCGGAAAAATTTTAAAAATAAATAAACTAGTCGTCCAACTTATACTAAACATTAAAATGTGGGACAAATAGGTACATGGTTGATCTAGAAAATCATCCACATATTTAAGAGTAATATTAGACATACAGTTTATTTATAATTATTTTATAATTTGTTGATGTAACATACTCTATCTCAGTATATTGATAAACAAATTATTTAAGTATCGGCCCAACATAAAAAACTGAGGTGTAGTATGTCACATCAAAAATTATAAAATAATTATAGAATAAGTTGTGTGTGCCAGCATTATTCTATTAATATGGCATTAATCTATGGACAACCGGTTTTTAAATTTCCAAAGTCAAAATAGTTGCCCTTGAAGCTCATTCTATTATGACCCGTAAAATTAGTTCTAAACATTGTATCATGCATGCACCTATATTTGTTATATTCATCCTTTTTTTATAACAAAATCATGATTACCAAATTTATTTTTCGTCTTTATGATTGGTACATTTTTCATGCGTCTATCACTTAGTTACAATTTTATCCTAGTAAATCACTACTGTATTGTTTAATTGGAAAAAATTATTATTGTGAAGAATAATCATGTAAAGTATAAGAATCGGCTGTAGTGGTCTTTGATGGGCGTTAACGGTTAAAAAAAATGCGATAAATTTATTCTAAATTATAATTACAAAATTGTCAATATACGAGATTAAAATAAATTATAAGAGGGTTCCCTCCATTACACACTCTCTAAGAAGGTGGCTATTAATACTTATCCACATTACTGACAATCAAAAAACCATGTCGTAACATTTGTAATATATATAATATATGGGAATGATTGATAACAAGTGTTAGTTATGGGCATTATTCCAACTAAGCCATCTCCTGCCGTCCAATAGAATAATCTAATGGCTAGATTGAGGTTGACTGCTACTCTCTCTAGCGGCCAACCAAATTCTTTTATGTTGGCCGCTACTCCCTCTAGCTACTAGTCAAAACAATCGTGTTTTGACTGGCTGCTAGAGGGAGTAGCGACTAACATAAAAGAATTTGACTTAATCAGGGACTTAAAATAAATAATTTAAATTTTAAAAATATTGCTTATTAATACTCCATTCCCTAATTAATTGGTTCACAAATATAAAGGATTATAAAACCAGTAATAGACTAATATAAGGATTGATTAGGTAATTTAGGAGTAGTAGTTGAATACGTAATTTGTTTGAATAGAAATATAATATAAACTCAATCACTATTTCTTATATGGATTATCAATAATGTTAATTAATAAAATAAGTATGTATAAGAATAATTATTGATTATCGCCTTATAATTATTAATTATAAATAGGAAATAGTGATTGAGTTTATATTATATTTTTACTCAAACAATTACGTTTTAAATACTACTCCCAAATTTAAATTATAATTATTTTAAGTCCCTGATTAAGCTAAATTCTTTTATGTTGGACGCGATCGCTAGAGGGAGCAGCGGCCAACATAAAAGATTTTGGTTGGCCGCTAGAGGGAGGAGAGGCGTGTAACACCCCCTTCCCGAAATAGAAAGGGAGGTTACTCAAACCACAACAAAACCGAACGAAACCTCTATGCCACGAAAGAATAATATTCACCAATAATATCAAAAGGTCAAACCAAAATAAATACCAACAAACTCAAACTCAAATCTAGAGTTTTATTACAACTCAAAAAAATAAAATCAATCTATCAAGCCTAAACAGAATATCTAAATCATTGGATCGAATGGAGCTCTCATCACACATGCCCTTGATCCCCCTGATTACCTGCCGCGAAGAAAACACAGCATGAGCCAAACGCCCAGTACGGATATAGAATACAAGAATAATGAAACGAAATAACTAACTCAATAAATGAACTGAACTGAACTAAAACAAACAAAACTAACACCATAAATAATAGGCTGAATCAAATGGCTGGGTGTTATTCATACCGAGCTCAAAATAAAACAGAAATATACCTTGCCACACAGACAAGGTCAAATAATGCCACACAGGCAAGGTCACACATTGGACCGCGAATCCAAATGTATGTAAAATCGAAAGGCGTGTTTGGCACAAACATCGCCACTCCGCAGAACAGAACAGAACAGAAAACTAGGGTCGACCCATACGCCTCCCACAACAAAACACCAAATGGCCAACTCCCACCGGAGCACAAAACGGAGACGCCGTGGACTGATCACACCGCCACGGAAAGTGTCATGCCTCTCGTGCCAAGACGACATGCCTGTGGTACCCCACAGGTGGTTATAGCTCAGGTATACCCTACGGTATATTCTAATAATAATATCATATCACAACACATGCGATACAATATTAACACAAGGGGTTCTAGTATGTACATGTAAAACGAAACAAATATAAATACAAAACTCCAAAAAATACATTAACATGTACATCTCTAAAGGATTAAACTAAACATTAAATAGTTAACCCAATTCAAGAGTACAAACACGAGTTCTAGGTATCACTACCAAGACGAAACTATATAACAAAATTTGAGAATAAACAATTATGGGAAACAATAACCGAATTCGAAACGAGAAACAAAACGAACAAATTAATTTTAATAAGAGAATCGCTGAAGGAGTACGAAATCCGTACCTGAAGCAAGCAATGTAATACCCAAATTATATTCCAGAAATTAATCGCTAAACTCCTTCCGTTCGAACTAATTAAACAAAATAATAAATTAAGTACAATTAGTGAATATATTATTCTTATTATTATGTTCTTATAAATTCTCAATTTAAACTTTCGAATAATTCTATATAATATCATAATAATTATTATAACAATTAATTTTTAGATATAGCCTTATTAAAAATCTGAATTATAAATTTAATTTTGGCAAGAAATCCTTTATATATATAATAGTAATAATACTGTCACCTCCGTTCCAAATCAATATGCATATACTATAAGCATTACTATTTGTTACAGTAACTTGTATTCAAGATGACGAAATTTCTATAAAAAAAATAATTTAAAACAAACTATCAGCACATGGCTTTTCTCATATTCTTATATATAATATGCAAAAACTAATCATATGTACATGAATCCATCTAAATTACTTTCAGACACAGGACATGAATTAGTCAATACACACAAAACAAAAGACCAAATAGCAGAGAAGGCACCTGATTTCAATTTTTTTTTCGGTCAATCTCACATAGCAATTCTCTTTCTCGATAAAGCGGCAGCTTCTTCCTCTCTTTTTTTTCTTTCTCAGTTGTATAATGAAGGTACGTGAGATAGATTAGGGTTTAAATATTTATTTATATAACTGATGAACTCTCCTAATTATAATAGGATTTTAATATTACCCAATTATAAACTAGATCAAATAAATTTTAAGGCCCAATTAATATAGTCCACATAATTAAATATATTTTGACCCAAACACAAGAAAAGTCCAATTAAAATATTTAAGACAAAATTTTAAAATATCATTTTTTTTCGGGTATTACATCACCTACCCCTTAAAAGGATTCCGTCCCCGGAATCAAAAGAAAAGAACGAACCTAATTGTCAAAAAGATGCGGATACTCTGCTCGAATAGACCCCATCTCCCATGTAGCTTCTCGCTCTGAATGATTTCTCCACAAACCTTAACAAACGGAATTGTCTTCCTCCTCATAACCCGCTCTTGACGATCCAAAATCGCCTCGGCTTGCTCCACACAAGTAAGATCATCACTAATCTTATCAAACGGATATTGCACCACATGCAACGGATGATTTTAACTCCTCAATACCGACACATGGAACACATTGTGCACAGCTAGCTGTGGAGGCAAAGCTAACCGATATGCAACCTCACCAACCCTCTCCAAAATCTCGAATGGGCCAATATAACGCGGACTAAGCTTCCCTTTCAGACCAAATGCCGAATACCCTTCCAAGGAGAAATTTTTAGGAACACATGCTCACCAGGTTCAAACTCTAAGGTCCTCCTATGCTTATCAGCAAACTCTTCTGCCGTGATCGAGCCGACTTCAATTTCTCCTTAGCCACCGCTACTTCTCCGTAGTGATTTGAACTAAACTCAGGCCCTTCTATGGCTCTCTCGCCAACCTCATCCCAACAAGTTGGTGCCCGACACTTCCTACCATACAACGCCTCAAACGGAGCCATCCAATTACTCGCATGCCAACTATTGTTATAAGCAAACTCAACTAGGCTCAAGTAATCATCCCAGTTACCCGACCACTCAAGGGCACAAGACCTTAACATGTCCTCCAACGTTTGAATGGTCCGTTCGGATTGCCCATCAGTCTGCGGATGAAAAGAAGAGTACTAAAGTTGAGTCGAGTACCCCAAGCTCGTTGAAACCCTTTCCAGAACCGTGAAGTGAACCGTGGGTCCCGATCCGAAACAATAGACACCGGAGTACCATGAAGTCTAACAATCTCCTGCTGAAAGATCTGTGCCAACCTATCCACCGAGTAACCCTCGTGGATCGCCAAAAAGTGTGCCGATTTAGTCAACCGGTCCACCACAACCCAAATGGCATCATTCTTCCTGAAAGTCTTCGGCAAACCAGTCACAAAATCCATCGTGATATCTTCCCACTTCCACACTGGAATGTCTAACTGTTGCAGCAACCCACTAGCTCGTTGATGTTCTATCTTCACTTGTGACAAGTGAGGCACTTCCCACATATTCAGCCACATCTCGCTTCATCCCATTCCACCAAAAACTTCCTTCAAATCCCTGTACATTTTTGTAGAACCGGATGAATAGAAAATGGTGAACTATGAGCCTCCGTCAAAACCGCCTCCCGAATGATTGGATCAGATGGTACACAACCGCTCACCCAACCAAATCACACAGGATCATCAATACGAAAGTCGGGCTTGTGTGTGAGCCCCCAAATTCCAGGACCGCCACTTGGTCTCTCGAATTCGGTTCATCACGTGCTCATGGTAATACATCACAATAATAATAATTAAATATCATACGATCACAGCGGAAAATCTATTTTAGAATAATTTACAATGATTTATTATAATTATTCCCCCCAAGTCTCGCAACCTACAGTACTTAATAGATTACCTAATAATATCAGTTAACGACTTATTACATAATCTAACTTAAGCTTAAACATAATCAAATCCAGTCTTACTACATCATCTTCATACAATATGAATATATTTAAAACATAACAGACATAAGCTAGTTGGTAGCTTTGCCCTTGCCCTTATCAACGCCCGAAGGTTCACCATGCTCTGCCTTAACTGAAATGTTTAAGGAAAGCAAGAATGAGCACAAATTGCCCAGCAAGTAATATACAATAAGGGTGAGTAATAAGATTCTCAATTCTCGAAAGGGTATAACAAGATTTGATAGTTCAAGAATAACAAGAATATCAATAGTTCTCAATATCAGTCGCTAAGGACAGGATAATATCAATATGATTCAATAATAAGTCAATTCAAGATTTCAATAATTGAATACTGAGTAGTCACTACGGACTATGAACTTCTACTAGAATTGACAGTAATAAACTGAAAATCCAACAAAAACAGGTACAACAGGTGATCAGCCTAAAGTACCCTTGTTATGCATAACAATCAACCATACTCAAGTGTGCACGTCGGTTCTCCGACAATTATATATTCCCTTCAAAGAAGGTTGTTCTTCTCAGTCAAATACAAGATCCCGCACCAATCAATTAGTTTGGGTCGCTTTTCAATAATATAAGTCTAGCCGAATCAAATGGCATAGACACTTTCACAATATTCAAGAACAATACTAAGTTCAACATGAATAATAGCTTTAATGAAATAAGAGTTCAAGTATGCTAATTCGATTCAACCGATTAAATAGGAAACTAGTTCGCAATACACAAGATAGGATACTTGCATAGTAAAAGAGTATAAGTTAGGAAACTTTCACAATCATAGATTTCCTTGCATAAAGTAAATGCGTCGGTTAGGATACTTGCACTTTAAAAGAGTGTAAGTAAGAGAACTTGCCTTTAGCGTAGTTTATCCACGAAAAGAAATCAACACTTTCGAATTCCTATCGTAATACAGTTACGTATATATATGATATTCATTAGTCATATAATTTAACTTCACATTTTCTCTTTGAATATACGATCAACACATAAGCTAAGTTTTACCTAGCTACACAGTTATATAGAATATAATTCTATCCTTAACGTTCCTTCTTTAGAGTTTAAACGCATTCTCATATTATATAAGATCTCAACAATTAGCAAACATGCTTGCATATTATTAATATCTCATAAGACCACAATCAATACTAAATATATTTCATTTTAGCAAGTTACGGCATCTCCTTAAGTTAACCGTCAAAATCGGGTTCAAGTAACATCATATAATATCACGTAGCATGTATTCATATTTAAAGGATACTTTACATGCTTGTATAACTTTTCCAAATCCAATCGTACATGGTATAGGTTCTTAAGTTAATACTTAAAGCCATTCAAGGACACGAACTCATATGGTCTAACATGGTCGCTTTTAAACACATAAGATATTCATATAACTTGTATTAGTCATGCTCATGAGTACTCGTATTGCATATATGTAGCTAGCATTGTTATTATCTTGAAAACATGCTTTGTTCATGCTAAACTTTAATCATGGCAACTAATCATGGTATATATACATGCATGACACATGAATGAGTCTAAGAGTACTATCACATGTGTTCATAAATGTCAAATTCTAATTCTCGTCATAACATACCAACGTTCACGTTCAAAGCTTATACTTTGTTAGTATAGTTCATTAATAAGGTCTATCATGTTCATGCTTCCTTATGAAACCCATATACACAAGTTAACATGCTTTTCATGTATTTCAAGGCCCTATAAACATGCTCGAAAAGTCAGAATGTATACATGGTTTTTACATGTCAATATCAACCTTCAAAACTTGTATTTTTGTTAGAAAGGTGCACTAGTTGGGTTCACATGTCCATATTATATCACGGAACCTATATACATAAGTTAGTATGCATTTCATGTGTTTCTAGGTCATACTAACATGTCTCGAAAGTCAGAATATTAACATGCTTCATATATGTTAACGTCGTTCATGAAACTTTAAGTTCGTTTTCAAACTATATGTCGTTTGGTTAACCATGCATGCTAATATACTAAAACATGCTCACATTGCCTCATTAGGTTTATATGTATGTATTAATCATGCTTTCATGCTTGTTTAAACAAAAATCAAACAATTAGTTCATAACAGTTTTGTTGCAGAATGCAGAAAAACTGAACACAGAGGCTGGCGCTGCGGCGCGGCACAGCAGCTCACTACTGGCGCTGCGGCGCGAGTGGCGCTGCGTGCGGCGCTGCGGCGCGGGCTGCGGCGCGAGTGGCGCTGCGGCGCGGCGGCGTCGAGGCAGTTTTCTGCAGTTCAGACTGCAGCGAAATCCGACCAAAAACCTCCCATTTCATCGATTTCAACATACCCAAATGCTATTAGACTTGTTTAACTTACTAACACGTACATATATGCTTATATAATAGTCAATAGCAATTATCAATTCCCAATTTCATGAACACCAACTAATTTCACGATATTTGATGTTTTTACAGAAATCTCAGAAATGGAAACACCAAAAATGAAATTGAAGAGCAATGAAGCATATATAGTAATTCTAATCACATATATAAGTCCTTTAAACAACTAATTATTATTCTCAATTCACAAAACCATAACTTCCAACTGAAATCAAGAATTCACGAATAGAAATTTTGACAGAAAATGACAATGAAGATACGAAGAGGATTTATACCTCTGTAAATGATTTAAGCTTGCTGCTATCTCAATAACACTGATATATATATATATATGCTCTCTAGTCTCACTTAGCCAAAATGCTCAGCAAAAGAAATGTGAAGGAGATGAGGCTATATTTATAGAACTCCCATTATACAGACAAAGCAATTGTATCCCATATCAAACTAACGGATTATAGGAATGCATGAAGGTTATCAAAGGGTAGGTAATTAGTGGTTGGATTCATCATGAATCCCACTCCCTCCACAATCATGAGCTATGAAATGCTAGTTGCTGAGTTTGGGGAGAAGAAGAAGGAATAGGCCTTAGCTGTATGTCAAGCACGTGAAGAGCAAATGGGACACTTAAAATGAGACAATTGATTTAACTCCTCAGCATTTGCAAATACTACACTTGTATATACACACCATATACATATGTTATATATATATGTACTCTTAGGTTATAATTTAAATCACAATGTACTTCACATAATGTAATAAGTGTAATTTACACACATATAATCCAGGTACGTTTATCTTACTGATATAATACCATCGGATACTACCACATTACATTATATCATATATTATTAAATTGTATTACTCAACAATTATTTATAATAGATCCATGATACATTATTTTAATGTATATCCACACATCATTTGTCACCTACACATATCATAACATATAGTTACTATACATTTAATTCGCATGCTTGCACATATAATTTCTCATCTTATAATTTGAATATTAATTAATAATATACACATATCCTACATCCATCAATATAATTGTTAACCTCCATAACAATTTAATTAACCCTTATATGATTAATTATCACTTTGATATAAATCTTATTGTATTTATAAACACGTTGCTCATTATTATTAAGTTTCTTGCAATAATAATAATCACATATTGTTAATCGATCCTCATTAGTATTTTATAACAGTTAATTAATATTCTTCGATTAACAATTAATATAGATTAATTGTTCGCTTAAATTAATATAATCATTCTTATATTACGCCACTGTGCCACACAAGGCAATCAACGAGTTTATCACAAACTCCACCAATTTCTCAATTATTATAATTATTCAATTATATATAATTGAATTAATTCATCTCATAACACAAAATCATTTATATTCAAATAAATTCTCATTTCCATTAATATATTTATTTAATAATATATGGAAATTCTCGGGTATTACATCCTCCCCTCCTTATAAAAATTCCGTCCCGGAATTGCTACAAGGTTACACAAATAGATGGGGATAGTCCCTCATCATCCTATCTTCTAACTCCCACGTTGCCTCCTCGACATCGTGGTTACGCCAAAGTACTTTTACAGATGAAATAACTTTATTTCTCAAAGTTTGTTCTTTCCTATCTAATATTTGGACAGGAATTTCTTCATACGCCAAGTTCTTCTCCACTTGAATGGGCTCGTAAGAAATCACGTGCTTGTAGTCGGCCTTGTACGGTCGCAACACGGAAATGTGGAACACGTTGTGGATATGCTCCAGTTCGGGTGGCAACGCAACTTTGTATGCCACTTCGCCCACTCGCTTCAGTATCTCGAACGGTCCTATGAATCTTGGACTCAATTTTCCTTTCTTGCCGAAACGGATTTTTCCCTTCCATGGAGATACCTTTAAGAATACGAAACTGCCGACTTTGAAGTCTCGGTCCTGCCGATGCAAATCTGCGTATTTCTTCTGGCGATCTTGAGCTGCTACAAGTCTGGCTCTTATCACTGTCACCACGTCTGCGGTTTGTTGAACTAACTCTGGTCCGAGTATTCGTCGTTCTCCGACTTCGTCCCAACATAACGGCGTTCTGCACTTTCTCCCGTAAAGAGCTTCGTACGGTGGCATGCCAATACTCGCATGGTAGCTATTATTATATGCGAATTCTACTAAGGGTAGGTGGTCGTCCCAATTTCCCTTAAAATCCATCACGCAAGTCCTAAGCATGTCTTCTAGCGTTTGTATTGTTCGCTCACTTTGTCCGTCTGTTTGAGGATGATAAGCTGTACTCAACCTCAACTGCGTTCCCATTCTTTCTTGCAAACTCTTCCAAAAATTGGACGTGAAGCGCGGATCTCGATCAGAGACAATTGACACCGGCACTCCATGTCGTGAAATAATTTCTTTTACATATAGGCTTGCTAATTGGTTCAAACTGTAGCGGATCTTGATTGGTAGAAAGTGTGCGGTCTTCGTTAGTCGATCCACGATAACCCAAATAGCATCATAACCTTTCTGTGTAACTGGAAGTCCTACCACGAAGTCCATGGTAATATGCTCCCATTTCCACTCTGGTATTTCTAATGGTTGTAGTAAACCACTTGGCCGCTGATTTTCTGCTTTAACGCGTTGGCAAGTCAAGCATTTACTGACGCACTCTGCGACTTCCCGTTTCAAATTAGGCCACCAAAAATGTTGCCTTAGATCTCGGTACATCTTTGTGCCTCCCGGATGAACGGAATATGTCGTATTGTGTGCCTCGTGCAAAATCTCTTCCCTCAACTCAGTTACCGCTGGTACCCACACTCTCCCTTCAAATCTCAAAATACCGTCTTTATCCATTCGAAATTTTTCTCCCTCACTTTCTGTGATCCTCTTTCGGATTTTCTCACACTCTTCATCCTTTTCTTGGGCTTCCTTTACTCTATCCAACAACGTCGGACAAGCTTCCATTACAATTAACTTCTCACCAGACTTTTCTGGTCCTTTTACTTCTATCTCCAATTTCTCCATCTCTCTTATCAACTCTTCCTGAGTCGTCAAATTAAACAACTTCTCCCTCCCTTTCCTGCTCAGAGCGTCGGCAACCACATTTGCCTTTCCCGGGTGATAAAGAATATCGCAGTCATAGTCTTTGATTAATTCTAACCACCTTCTCTGTCGCATGTTTAACTCCTTCTGTGTGAAGATATATTTCAGACTTTTGTGGTCCGTGTATATCTCACATTTTTCTCCGTATAGATAATGCCTCCATATCTTTAACGCAAAAACTACTGCCGCTAACTCTAAGTCGTGAGTAGGGTATCGTTTTTCGTAATCCTTTAATTGTCGTGATGCATATGCAATGACCTTGCCATGTTGCATGAGCACACAGCCAAGCCCCTTGTGCGATGCATCACTATACACCACAAAATTTCCCGCATCATCTGGTAATGATAATACAGGTGCTTCGCTCAATCTCCTTTTCAGTTCTTGAAGACTTTCTTCGCATTTGTCGGTCCATACAAATTTCACCGTCTTTCTAGTCAAATTGGTCAGCGGGGTTGCTATCTTAGAAAAATCTTGGATGAATCTTCGATAGTACCCAGCTAACCCTAGAAAGCTTCTCACCTCCGTCGGTGTTCTCGGTTGTTCCCAATTACTTACTGCTTCAACCTTCGCAGGGTCTACAGAGATTCCATTCTTATCCACCACGTGGCCTAAGAATTGAACCTTCTCCATCCAAAATTCGCACTTAGAAAATTTTGCATACATCTTCTCCTTCCTTAGTGCCTCCAAAACAATCTTCAGATGTTCGGCGTGTTCTTCCTCTGTCTTTGAGTAGATCAAAATGTCGTCGATAAAAACCACTACAAATTTATCCAAGTATGGCTTGAAAACTCGGTTCATCAAGTCCATAAATGCTGCCGGAGCATTAGTCAATCCGAATGACATTACCAAAAACTCGTAGTGTCCATAACGGGTTCGAAACGCAGTCTTTGGTATGTCCTCATCCCGTACCTTCAGTTGATGATATCCTGTTCGTAGGTCGATCTTTGAGAAACACTTTGCTCCCTTCAGTTGATCAAATAAGTCGTCTATCCTCGGTAGCGGGTACCGGTTCTTGATCGTTACTCTATTCAATTCTCGATAATCGATACAGAGCCTCATTGATCCGTCCTTCTTCTTAACGAATAGTACTGGTGCTCCCCAAGGAGAAACACTCGGTCGAATGTAACCCTTATCCAATAATTCTTGCAATTGCATCATTAATTCCTTCATTTCTACTGGCGCCATACGATATGGAGCTTTCGAAATCGGTGCCGTTCCCGGTGCTAAGTCTATTACGAATTCGATTTCTCTGTCTGGCGGAAGACCAGGCAGATCGTCCGGAAACACGTCTTGAAATTCATTAACTACGTATATATCCTTAATTTCTACTCCCTTCTTCCGAGTATCAACGATGTAAGCTAAATATCCTCCACATCCTTTCCTTAACAATTTCTTGGCCTGCATCATCGTAACGCAACACGATTGCTTAAGCGATGAGCTACCATAAAACACTACCTTAGACTTACTCGGAGTCTGAAGGTTCACACATTTGTTCTGACAGTCAATTATCGCAGCATGGTTATAAAACCAATCCATTCCCAGTATTACGTCAAATTCTCCCAGTCTAATAGGAATCAAGTCTACGCTCAGTTCATGTTTACTAATATTTGCGCGACAATTTCGATAAACGTATTCTACAGGGATCACTTCCTTATTAGCAACTTCTATGATCAAAGGATTTTCTAATAGTTCTCGAGGTGTACTAAGTCTACTAGCAAATTCTTCAGATACAAAAGAACAGGTGGCACCCGAATCAAATAATACATAAGCATTTATATCATTGATTGGGATTATACCTGACACCACATCCTTCGCAGCCACTGCGTCTTGGACGGTCATGTTAAAAGTTCTGGCGGTTGGGCGGTTGGATTGTGCCGGTCCACCGATCATCAGCTTGTTGCCTCCTTGCTGATTACTACCCCCGCCACTTCCCTTCTTTGGGCAGTCCTTAATTCGGTGCTCCGTCGAGCCACAAGCAAAGCATCCTTGTATCTTCTTCGGTTTCAAACAGTTAGGCGAGATGTGCCCTTCCTGTCCGCAGTTGTAGCAAGTGCCACGTCCCTTCCAGCACTCGCCCTGGTGATTCTTCCCACACTTCGGGCATCCTTCAGCCCTCTTCTTGAAACCTCCACGAAAATTCCCTGATTGATTATTGTTGTTTTTGTTGTTGTTATTATTCTCCCACTTTCTCTTTCCCAAGTTGCTTCCTCCGCTACTACTTCCTCCCGTACGATTCTCTCCTCCAGTATTCTTTCCTTTCTTTTCTTTGTTATACTGACTTAAGGCCTCACTGCCGCCTTCCGCAATGATTGCCTTCTCCAGTAATGTTGCAAAGGAATCAATTTGAAGAACTGATACCTTATTGAACAGCCATGGCTTCAACCCTTGTTCAAAGCGTCTAGCCTTCCTCTCTTCATCACCAACTTGGTGCTCCGCAAATCGCGCTAGTTCGTTAAACCTAGCCGCGTATTGCGCCACCGTCATCTCACCTTGTTTTAACTCTAGGAATTTCACCTCCATCCTATTCTTCATACTTTTTGGAAAGTAATTTTCGAAGAACAGTGTCTTAAACTTATCCCAAGCTATTATCCCTTCTCCAGCTCTTTGTTGATTAGCCTCCCACCAGTAGTTCGCTTCTCCCCTCATCATGTACGTGGCAAACACCGTCTTCTGATCTTCGCCTACGCTAGCTATAGTGAAAGCTTTTTCGATCTCTTTGATCCACGTTTGTGCGATGATTGGGTCGGTAGTTCCCTCGAACTCCGGGGGTCCTACACTCTTAAAGTCTTTAAAGGTTGTTACTGGCACAGTTTGAGGGTTCGGGCGAACGGGTTCATTGTTCCTTCCCCTTAAGGCTTCTCCTAACAAGTCTACCAGTTTCTGGATCGGGTCTACTTGTTCTCTCTCATTGTTAACAGATTCTTCGGGTGCTGTCAATCTACGTCTGGGCGGCATTATCTGCATCACAAGTTTTCATTTTATTATTATTCAAGTATATTACTTAAGTATTTCTTTTAATACTAAAAGAATAAATTTATAACACGTTTCTAAAATCAACTCCATTTATATTCATATGCCATTTCATTTCATTACATGATTTCCCCAGCATACTGCTATAAATGTTATCACATATATCCCCTAATATCACAAAAGACGGGGAATATACCAACCTACTACCATACTACCCCTCTAACAAAAGCTAACTCGGGGTTTACATCATCATCCCACATCTTACACAAAAGATCGGGATTACAACATAGTATATACAATACATAAAGACACAACTAGTACTACCACTAGACTGACTAAGGAAATCTCATCCCATCATCCCGCGCTCCACTGCGCTCTTGTACTCCAACTGTGCTATATACGCAACCAGCTCTCGGGTCAAGGTATGTAGAGTCTGTCCCTGTTTTGCCGGGTAGTGGTACACACCATCAATCACCCTTTCAAAAGCTGAACGGAACACATACCCCATCTTGTTCATCTTTCTCTTCTTGCACCTGACCTCGTCCTCAAGGTCGTCGGCTCTCTCATTGGACGCTTCCCACTTCTCCTCGAAGTGTAACCTATCCATCACCTCCAACTCTAGCTGAGTACGGAGTGCCTCTTTCTCAGTCTTCTCACTCAGCTCCCTCTGCTCAACCTCTTCTAGCTTCTCTGCCAAATCTACATTCCTAGCCACTGACCTGTGAAATAGAGTCCCCATCTGGATCCCTGCCTCCCTACGGTAGGCAATCTCCACCTCTAACTCTTGCATAGCCAGCTTCCTCTGGTGGTCCTCGTCCCTCAGCTTCTGGAACTCAGACTCTCTCTCGTGGGCCTCTGCCTCCAGCTCCTGAACTCTACAGTCTAACTCTAGAATACGCTCCTCGTACTCGCCTAACATCTGTTCCTCTATAGTAGCCTCATCAGAGTCCTCTACTGGCTCATCCTCCATCGGCTCCTCCTCTGGATCAGTCTCTATCTCAATCTCGATCTCATCCTCGTCATCAAACTCGGATGGTGCAACTGCCTGCACTGGTGTAGCCTCTAGAGGTGCCTCGTATACTACGTGTATATCCCTGGGCTCCTCCTCTACAACTCTACTAGGTACCCCTGTGTCTGTCATCCTACACTCACAAACACAAGACAAGAAATAGCATCTCCATTAGAATGTTAAACAAAATATAAGTTCATTGTATAGAATGAAGTTACATTTCATAACAGACTAAGTCTCTCAAGGAAAACTCTACATGAGTTTTATCTCCTTCCTAACTTCTAAGTTCGCCTAAGTTATAGTCTAAGGACACTCGTTCCTAAGGTTTATAACTACAGCTTTGATACCAACCTGTGACGCCCCCAAATTCCAGGACCGCCACTTGGTCTCTCGAATTCGGTTCATCACGTGCTCATGGTAATACATCACAATAATAATAATTAAATATCATACGATCACAGCGGAAAATCTATTTTAGAATAATTTACAATGATTTATTATAATTATTCCCCCAAGTCTCGCAACCTACAGTACTTAATAGATTACCTAATAATATCAGTTAACGACTTATTACATAATCTAACTTAAGCTTAAACATAATCAAATCCAGTCTTACTACATCATCTTCATACAATATGAATATATTTAAAACATAACAGACATAAGCTAGTTGGTAGCTTTGCCCTTGCCCTTATCAACGCCCGAAGGTTCACCATGCTCTGCCTTAACTGAAATGTTTTAAGGAAAGCAAGAATGAGCACAAATTGCCCAGCAAGTAATATACAATAAGGGTGAGTAATAAGATTCTCAATTCTCGAAAGGGTATAACAAGATTTGATAGTTCAAGAATAACAAGAATATCAATAGTTCTCAATATCAGTCGCTAAGGACAGGATAATATCAATATGATTCAATAATAAGTCAATTCAAGATTTCAAATAATTGAATACTGAGTAGTCACTACGGACTATGAACTTCTACTAGAATTGACAGTAATAAACTGAAAATCCAACAAAAACAGGTACAACAGGTGATCAGCCTAAAGTACCCTTGTTATGCATAACAATCAACCATACTCAAGTGTGCACGTCGGTTCTCCGACAATTATATATTCCCTTCAAAGAAGGTTGTTCTTCTCAGTCAAATACAAGATCCCGCACCAATCAATTAGTTTGGGTCGCTTTTCAATAATATAAGTCTAGCCGAATCAAATGGCATAGACACTTTCACAATATTCAAGAACAATACTAAGTTCAACATGAATAATAGCTTTAATGAAATAAGAGTTCAAGTATGCTAATTCGATTCAACCGATTAAATAGGAAACTAGTTCGCAATACACAAGATAGGATACTTGCATAGTAAAAGAGTATAAGTTAGGAAACTTTCACAATCATAGATTTCCTTGCATAAAGTAAATGCGTCGGTTAGGATACTTGCACTTTAAAAGAGTGTAAGTAAGAGAACTTGCCTTTAGCGTAGTTTATCCACGAAAAGAAATCAACACTTTCGAATTCCTATCGTAATACAGTTACGTATATATATGATATTCATTAGTCATATAATTTAACTTCACATTTTCTCTTTGAATATACGATCAACACATAAGCTAAGTTTTACCTAGCTACACAGTTATATAGAATATAATTTCTATCCTTAACGTTCCTTCTTTAGAGTTTAAACGCATTCTCATATTATATAAGATCTCAACAATTAGCAAACATGCTTGCATATTATTAATATCTCATAAGACCACAATCAATACTAAATATATTTCATTTTAGCAAGTTACGGCATCTCCTTAAGTTAACCGTCAAAATCGGGTTCAAGTAACATCATATAATATCACGTAGCATGTATTCATATTTAAAGGATACTTTACATGCTTGTATAACTTTTCCAAATCCAATCGTACATGGTATAGGTTCTTAAGTTAATACTTAAAGCCATTCAAGGACACGAACTCATATGGTCTAACATGGTCGCTTTTAAACACATAAGATATTCATATAACTTGTATTAGTCATGCTCATGAGTACTCGTATTGCATATATGTAGCTAGCATTGTTATTATCTTGAAAACATGCTTTGTTCATGCTAAACTTTAATCATGGCAACTAATCATGGTATATATACATGCATGACACATGAATGAGTCTAAGAGTACTATCACATGTGTTCATAAATGTCAAATTCTAATTCTCGTCATAACATACCAACGTTCACGTTCAAAGCTTATACTTTGTTAGTATAGTTCATTAATAAGGTCTATCATGTTCATGCTTCCTTATGAAACCCATATACACAAGTTAACATGCTTTTCATGTATTTCAAGGCCCTATAAACATGCTCGAAAAGTCAGAATGTATACATGGTTTTTACATGTCAATATCAACCTTCAAAACTTGTATTTTTGTTAGAAAGGTGCACTAGTTGGGTTCACATGTCCATATTATATCACGGAACCTATATACATAAGTTAGTATGCATTTCATGTGTTTCTAGGTCATACTAACATGTCTCGAAAGTCAGAATATTAACATGCTTCATATATGTTAACGTCGTTCATGAAACTTTAAGTTCGTTTTCAAACTATATGTCGTTTGGTTAACCATGCATGCTAATATACTAAAACATGCTCACATTGCCTCATTAGGTTTATATGTATGTATTAATCATGCTTTCATGCTTGTTTAAACAAAAATCAAACAATTAGTTCATAACAGTTTTGTTGCAGAATGCAGAAAAACTGAACACAGAGGCTGGCGCTGCGGCGCGGCACAGCAGCTCACTACTGGCGCTGCGGCGCGAGTGGCGCTGCGTGCGGCGCTGCGGCGCGGGCTGCGGCGCGAGTGGCGCTGCGGCGCGGGCTGCGGCGCTGCGGCGTCGAGGCAGTTTTCTGCAGTTCAGACTGCAGCGAAATCCGACCAAAAACCTCCCATTTCATCGATTTCAACATACCCAAATGCTATTAGACTTGTTTAACTTACTAACACGTACATATATGCTTATATAATAGTCAATAGCAATTATCAATTCCCAATTTCATGAACACCAACTAATTTCACGATATTTGATGTTTTTACAGAAATCTCAGAAATGGAAACACCAAAAATGAAATTGAAGAGCAATGAAGCATATATAGTAATTCTAATCACATATATAAGTCCTTTAAACAACTAATTATTATTCTCAATTCACAAAACCATAACTTCCAACTGAAATCAAGAATTCACGAATAGAAATTTTGACAGAAAATGACAATGAAGATACGAAGAGGATTTATACCTCTGTAAATGATTTAAGCTTGCTGCTATCTCAATAACACTGATATATATATATATATATGCTCTCTAGTCTCACTTAGCCAAAATGCTCAGCAAAAGAAATGTGAAGGAGATGAGGCTATATTTATAGAACTCCCATTATACAGACAAAGCAATTGTATCCCATATCAAACTAACGGATTATAGGAATGCATGAAGGTTATCAAAGGGTAGGTAATTAGTGGTTGGATTCATCATGAATCCCACTCCCTCCACAATCATGAGCTATGAAATGCTAGTTGCTGAGTTTGGGGAGAAGAAGAAGGAATAGGCCTTAGCTGTATGTCAAGCACGTGAAGAGCAAATGGGACACTTAAAATGAGACAATTGATTTAACTCCTCAGCATTTGCAAATACTACACTTGTATATACACACCATATACATATGTTATATATATATGTACTCTTAGGTTATAATTTAAATCACAATGTACTTCACATAATGTAATAAGTGTAATTTACACACATATAATCCAGGTACGTTTATCTTACTGATATAATACCATCGGATACTACCACATTACATTATATCATATATTATTAAATTGTATTACTCAACAATTATTTATAATAGATCCATGATACATTATTTTAATGTATATCCACACATCATTTGTCACCTACACATATCATAACATATAGTTACTATACATTTAATTCGCATGCTTGCACATATAATTTCTCATCTTATAATTTGAATATTAATTAATAATATACACATATCCTACATCCATCAATATAATTGTTAACCTCCATAACAATTTAATTAACCCTTATATGATTAATTATCACTTTGATATAAATCTTATTGTATTTATAAACACGTTGCTCATTATTATTAAGTTTCTTGCAATAATAATAATCACATATTGTTAATCGATCCTCATTAGTATTTTATAACAGTTAATTAATATTCTTCGATTAACAATTAATATAGATTAATTGTTCGCTTAAATTAATATAATCATTCTTATATTACGCCACTGTGCCACACAAGGCAATCAACGAGTTTATCACAAACTCCACCAATTTCTCAATTATTATAATTATTCAATTATATATAATTGAATTAATTCATCTCATAACACAAAATCATTTATATTCAAATAAATTCTCATTTCCATTAATATATTTATTTAATAATATATGGAAATTCTCGGGTATTACAACCATACAAACACATCCTGGAACTGCGTTAAGATTTTAGTCAGGTCGGCTCTTTGGTCTTGGGTAAGGACTATGTGTAAGACCCCAACTTATTATGAATAAAATTAAATTTCCTCTATATATTATTTTGAATAGTAAGGGGTTGATTTGATAGATGTGGTAAGTTATGGATAAAATGCACAAATATTTTAAAATAAGCAAGTGGTTACAAAATATTCATTGTTATCGGGGAATATTCGTTTGGTCGTGGAATATTCTTGCTGTCGGGGAATATTCGTACGACGGCGCAGCCATTTGTGGGCCCCATTACAAAAAACTGTCGGATGAAGAAATGACACGAATGAGTTTTTAATAATAAATACGTAATTGTTACCGTTAACACTGTTGGAATACTCGGTGGTTAAAGTAAAGTAATACGCGTTGTTGCACAGTAACACACGGTATTGCACAATATTTTTATATTATTGTTAATTTAATAATTGTCACTGCACAGTATTTCCCATTATCAGATTAATAATTCATATTATTTGAATAATATTATTAGATAGCATTATTGGCAATGTCTAAGGAAGTTCTGTCTAGGAAAGGGGTTTGGTCACCTAATTGCGCGCCAGTAAGGAGAAATTCTTATCGGAAAGCCCCCTCTTTTCTGAGAACGACCTGGTTGTCAATATTGTAGTTCTGTAATATTATTTATAAATAATTAATTGTTGATTTATATGATAAAGAAATATTTATTTTATGTGGATATAAATGAAGAAATTAGTGCTGATGTGTTTTATCAGTATTTTATCGAAATGGAGGTGTGGAAAATCATCCGTATGTGAATTTTGGTTATTTTCGTTCGGAATTTGGAAAAACTTTCTTCTACAAAGTTGTAGAGAATTAAATTTCTACTAAGTTGTAGAGAATTAAATTTTCTATGGAATGGACGTAAGATTCGTATTTTTCTGATAAAAGGGTTATTTATTATGAATTATTGAAGTTACGGAATAATTAATTTTTGGGGTTATAAATATTTTTTTCACAAAAAATGTTTTTAATATGGGTGGGACCCACTTGTGTGTGCTAATGAGAGTGATGTGGTGTGCGTAGGAATTTTTTTAAAAAATATTATTATTTTATTAAATTTTCTGCTTTGGCGTTCTAAGCATTTTCCTATAAATAGGGCGCTGAATTAGAATTTAAAAATCAACCCAGAATCAGAAGTTTATCTCTTTATAATATCAAACGTATTTTTGTGAGTATTTAAATACTTTAAGTGTTGCTATACAGTACAAGTTTCTTTCAGTATTATATCCAATATTCTAGTCAGAAGTACTATTCTTTTGAGGTAAGGGATGTTATTTTTTTTTAAAAATGATGTTATTTCTTTCAATATCATGACACCGAAATATTGGTATAAATTTTATTATAAAATTTTTACCTTTTCATATTGGGGTTACTATTCACGTATACGACACTATTCACGTATGCGGCACTATTCACGAATACGGTACTATTCACTAAAAAATTAATTTTTTTTTTCTTTGTTCAAGTTGGCTATTATGGTTCTTATCTTTGATTGGATCCAAGTTTTGATCTTCATTCTTGAATTTTGCTCCACAATTAATTATTATGGAGTATTCTTGATATTGGATAAACTAAATTACGAATCCCTAATTTTTGTCCTTTATCTCACTAGATTCGTTATTTATATTATTTTTCATCATCCTCAGTCCTAAACGATGATATAACTGAATATCTTTGGCTTGTAGTGCAAAGATGAATGATTATCTGATGAATATCTTTGGCCCGTAGTGCAAAAATAGATAGATGTTGAGATGAACATGACCAACTGGTGATACAAATGAATATCTTTGGCCCGTAGTGCAAAGATGAATATTTGATTCAAGATATATATTGATTGATGTTACAGGGTTAAAATATTGATTATGAACTTTTAAATCATAGAAGATAGTAGACATCATTTCTTACTTAACTCTTTTGATGCATTGTTAATTCCGCTGCAGTTGTTGATCTAAAACTTGTTGTCCATAATATTTTATCTGATTTGTTGAAGACTAACGATAAATTATTCTGCATTATCTTAGTCATAATATTCTTTACTGGGCTAGTTGAGCTCACCTTTTTCATCTATTGTCCTCTTCAGAAAATACGAATGTTGCAGGGACTAGTCGGGGAACAGAGTGATGGGCAGAGTTAGAGCAATAGTAGTCCTCACTATTTTTGTATAATAGTGTGAAAATAATAGTAACTATTGAGGACTGAATTTGAGTGTTTATATTTCGTATTATATACGATTTATATTGACACTCACAGCTTGTATGGTCGTTCTACTCCCGACCTTTTGATATAAAAGTTTGTATTTGGATTCTGTACCATGTGTTTGGCGACTCAGAATGGGTTGGGTTGTTTGGACCTATTCTGGGGGCGTCACAGTTGGTATCAGAGCTTAGGGATATGGTCTCTTGCGCAGATCGGGGAATAGAACTAGGAGGGGAGAGACGAGTAAATCCTTCACTTGTATATCCTACATAAGCTTATGTGGTATTTAATTGGTCGGTCGGAGTATAAGGTTAATATGTGATATGTTAATTTGTTTAATTAACCCTTGTTTTATGGAAGTATTTGAGCATGGCAGCTGAGAATGTTAACAATGGAGTGAATGAGACCGTTGAGACACCTTTAATCACCAACCAAGAGAACGTGCAACAGGAAGGCAATATTCCTACTGTAAACAACCCCACCTATCAAACGATGAATGATGGGATGTTTAGAAGCTTTTTGCAGTTCATGCAAAACCAGACGAGGGAGACTCGGGTGCAAAATACAGGTGGAGATAATAGCAACTCGCGGCTTGTCACTGCCAAACAGTTCAAAGAGTTGGGATCACCAGAATTTTTGGGAAAGCCGGATCCTATCTAGGCGAAAACATGGGTTATATAAATTACCAAGATATTTGATGTCTTGGGATGTACAGAGGAACAGAAGGTTCCATTCACCACCTTTATGTTCCGTGGAGAGGCAGATTACTGGTGGGAATCTGTGAAGCGTACCCAGCTTGCCGCACTCAAGATGTCTTGGGAAGCGTTCCAAAAACTGTTCAATGACAAGTACTTTCCTGAAAGTATTCGTTATATGCAGGAGATGGAGTTTATTAAACTAGAACAAAACAACATGACTGTGTCCCAGTACGAGGCTAAGTTTGCGGAGTTGTCCAGGTTTGCACCTCATTTGGTAGAGAATGAGGAATGTATGATGCGGATGTTTCTTAGAGGTTTGAAACCTGAAATTCGTCAATACCTCATTTCTCACAAATTTTCTCTCTATTCAGATGTAGTAAACAGGGCTCAGTTATTAGAATGAAATAATGAGTCTGTTCAACCAAGAGACCACAACCAGGGTTGTACCAGTGGCAGTAGTCATCGGAGCAATGACAACCAGCGGGGAGAAAAGTATCATGACAGAAGCGGTAACCACTCTGGTGGTAATCGTGGCCATGATAATAGAAGAAGTGAGTCGGGGGGAGATTTCAAGAAGAGAAGGTACAATAATGAGAACGTGAAGACGTCAACAGCAGCACCAGCATCTACTGTTTCTAGGGGAGGAGAACGACCACCGGTCGTATACTATAAATGCGGGAAAGAGGGACACATCAGCCCAAACTGCCCACAACAATTCAAGGCATGCTATAACTGTGGAAAGGAAGGACATATAGCTCGAGATTGTCCTGTAGTGAAATCAAGTCCAGCGGGGGTGGTGATTCCAAAGGCGGTTTCTGACAAGTCAAAGTCGGTGGTTCCTGGAAGAGCGTTTGTCGTGACTGCCCAAAACGCGAGGAACCCGAACGAGGTGATCACGGGTATATTACCGTCAAATCTTTCGACAGAATGTCATTCTGACAATTCAATCTCTCGAAAAGGCTTAGGGTTCAAATCCAAACCTCAAACCCTAACTCTAACCCTTAGGGTTAAACCCTAACTTTTAGGGTTTTAACATAAATAATGTCTATTTCGTCTTTTTCTCAGAAATATTTTTATTCCCGGAAATCTTTTATTTTCGTCTTAAAAATTCTTACTCATTCATTCTAGCTCGTATCTAGAATCCTCTTCATTTCTAATCATCTTATGTCATAGAATGATTAATATACATATATCACAGAATATAATCAATAAAAATTCCTTTTATTAATTATTAATTCTTTAATCTTAATTTTCTAGACAACTCGATTTTTCTGGTTGTCACATTCTTCCCTCCGTATAAAAATTTTGTCCTCGGAATTTCCCAAACCACATCCATACACGGATGCGTCATCCTTACAACCTTTCGACGAAGAGTTAATCTTAACTCTTCTTATTTATGTTGAAAAATCTCAATATACAATTCAGTTAGGTATTTACCTAGTCATTCCTTCTCATTTTCTCTTCTACATTCTTCCCCCCAAGGATCATTATCTTGTTATAATTGTCAGATGATACATATCCTGACAACTATACTTTTAAAATCTCGGGTTATCACATTCACCCCTTCTTCTAAAAATTTTGTCATTGAAATTGTTATCATAACCTAACTTCTCTTTACAGAAGTTATCATCCATCGTTCATTCAAGAACGTTTCATTCATAAGAGGACATCCCGGCACCAAGGCCGTATGTTCGCAATTGTTAACTTATCCTTCTTCTCAACTTTTCTTCCATGAAGTTCTCATCTTCCCTTCATTCAAGAATCCCCACAACTATAAAAGAATTATGGAGTTAAACGAAGGACTAGGAATATAAAGATTCCTTTAAAACTTGTCTTATAATGCTGAGTTATAGACCATGATCTGTTGCCAGGTCGACGACATTTCATCTTAAACCATGCTTTTTTACCCAGTGCGTTTACAATCATAACGAAGGTAAACCACCTTTTAAGGTAATTTGAGTGATCAACCCATCTTCATATCTTCTCAGACTTATATCAGATTTCACACCAAAACAATTTGGCTCGGTACTACTTCTCAAAGAAAGCTCGATTTCTTTTAAACATGATAAACCATTTGTCTTGCCAAATCAAACATGTTAGACCATCCAATAAATTGGACACCAACTTGAAACAGTTGTCTAGTCAAACCGATTGACATCGACTACTCTTTTTAAATTCTTTCACAATAACTCAAAACGTGTAATGACGTCGTGATACCGTACTGATTTAAAGCACGTTGAGGACTTCGTCATTTTTCGACTTCATTATACTACATACTGTCATACACTTCAAGGTATGCTCAGATGTAACAATAACTCCGTCTTTTTACCATTTTTGCATCCAATGCACAGATGACATAAAATTCATTTTGATATTTCAAATCAAATTCTGTGTAGCCAAAATGATTAGCATAGACATACAAAGAATAGTTCTTTTCAAAATCCATTGGTTTCCAAAAGTTGAAACCAATATTTTCTTTCCAAAAATTTCCACATCAGCATGATGTCAATAACTTCAAAATCTAGCATAGCTAGAAGACTTGGAATTTTTTACTTCATTTACTACTTCCTTCTTCTTCCTTCATTGTCATCCTTGCGACAATATTAACCTCTTCGAGCACCTTAAGTGCTATCTATATTGAAAATCACTCATTTTCAGTTTAAACTTCCTATTCCTTCGTATAGTTCATCTAACTTGCCACACTTTATGTGTTTAGGAACTTTCCACAATCACATGTGTTTAAGAAATTATCTTCTCAGTATGTAATCCAAGAACAAATCAAGGACTGTCCATATGCTCAGGGCTCAGAAACATGCATACAACTATGGTCACAAACTTTTCATAAGTATGAGTTTCAAGAACTCGCACCTAACTTAATACATTCTATTATCCAATATACATATGAGAAAAGAATTACCTTCTCGTCATATACATATCGATAGCGTGACTTTACTATTCCAATGATTATCACTGTAATAGACTAAGTGGTTGTTACATCAAAGCACAAACCTTCACCCATACAAAAGTTCATACAACTCAACTATCACATGAGTCCTCAATTAAAATTTACAACCTTCTCACATTCTCTTGATTTAATACGAATTTTCTTTAATTTGTATACCTTATAACTCTTCTGAGTTCTTCTCCTCGTACTATTCACAGTACCATTTCATATAGCATTAGCTATAACTCATCTATCGTTTAACAGGAAACCTGTTATTACGATTTAATATGATCACGTCTTGATCTTCTTCCTTAATCGTTTAACTTAACGATTTTCTTACCCTTCTCTCTCAGGCTATAGTCTTAGGTACTCATACCTAAGGTTTATAACCTATCAGCTCTGATACCAATCTGTGACGCCCTGAAATCCGGCCTATTCTTCACCCCGAATCTCGTGCATTACGATACTTCCCATTCCATACATACATCATTATATCCTGAAGATACATGATATATTCACACATTCCCAAGTTCTATGTGACAACCCGGATATTTTAAGAATTAATAAATGAGAATTTAATAAATAAAATTCTTATTATGAGATGTTTTGAGTTTGAGAATGTGTATATGTGTTATATATTGTGAAATATATGATTTGGTATGAAAAAAATTTTAGATATTAATTTTAATATTGATTGATTAAAATAAATATTTTAATTGATTTATTTATTGAGTTAAAGAAATGATTATGTGACTGTTATGGAATAATTTAATTAAGTGTAATATATTAATTAAATGAATACTTAATATTTAATTTAATTAAAATGTAATAATTTTATGTTATAGTTCTAATCTAATTGGGATAATTAAATTAGATGAAGTTATGTAGTAATTGTTATATAAAATTATAATTAGCGAGTAATTATAATATGATAATTTTTATGTGATTAATTGATGTTAACTTTTAATTATTTAAATTAAAATATTAAGATTTAATTAATTAAAGTATAACATTAAAAAGATGTGATAAAGGATTTATTAAAAGAATTAAAAGAGTTTTTAAAATCGTTTTTCCAAACAAGGCCCTTGCACCGTTTTAAATCCGTTTTGCCAAACGGGGCATTAACTACTAAAAACCTATTTTTAAAAATAATGTTGTTTTTACCAAACAAAGCCTTAAGGCTTTTGGTTTTCAAAAAGTTGTAACCTATGTCTTTATTATGGGAGTTATTATATACATAAATATATTATAAGTTACATATATGTATATATGTTATATGTATATTTTATATATAGAATTATAATATGCGTTAGTTTAGGAAGTTAGTCTGTTAGAGAAAACAAAGAACAAAACAAAAAGAGTTCAAAGAAAGAAAATAGAAGAGAGGTTAGAGAGAAAAGAAGAGAGAAGAAGAAGAGGAAAGGAGGAAGGCCTTGAGAGAGTCATTACTAAACCTCATCATCTTCTTTCTCACTAAGCTACAAGGGTATAATTCTAACCCTTATATTTTGAAGATCATGTTTTATTGTTCTTTATAGTTATATTCTTTGTAAAATATTTTGTTCATGAGAAATTATGTGATTGTGAGTTATACTTGTTAAATGGTATTCATATATGATTATTATTGACTTGGATGCATGATTAGACAGTTTAATTTGGTATACCTATGATGAACATGAAGAATTCATGTTCATCAAGAAGTTATAGTGAAAATATTTTGAAAATATATAGTTTTTGTTGAAAATCAAAATTTGTATGTTTGATGGTTAATTGTTGTATAAATTGATTATAGACTATGTTAATATGGTTATAAACGAATTCAAATATGTTTTGAATTGTGTATTTCGTTTTAAAAATAAATTACAGTGTTCAATTTCATCAAGAACACTTATCAATGGTCTTTCTTCAAAAATCATGAAATTAAGAGTTTTGATTATGTGTTTTGATGATTAAATATGTTAAAACATATTAGAAACTTAGAATTTATGTTTTCTATAAAGTTGATATGAATTGTGTTGGCTGGAATTGGAATTTGGTGTGGAAAAATAAGTCAAATTGAATTTTTTCTCTGCACAGTTCGCGAACCCGTCTGCGTTTACTGCAGGGGGCCCGCCCCGGCGGGCCTATCAAGCCTAAAACCTCTGCCCCGGCGGGGGGTATGCAGAAAAGAATTTTTTTTTATTGTTTTGTAAAGTTTTGTTTGTATCATGAAAAAAAATTAACCTAATGTGATAATTTGATAACATGATAAGCATGCATTAAAATGCTAAATGAATATTAATAGATTATATTAATAAAATATAATATGTAATTATAATTTGAGTAATTATAATCATAGTAAAGGTTTAATTTAAATTATGATTTGTTAAATGAATATAGTTTGATTAATTTTTAATCAAAGTAAATGTTTAACTTATATTATAATTTGTGTATTATAATATAATATGTAATTATTATTTGAATAATTATAATTAAGGTAAATGTGTAATTTAAATTATAATTCATTTTAATTATAATTTAATGAGTGCATGGATCGACATTGATTAATTATAATCAAAGTAATTGTTTAATTTAAATTATAATTGGTTTAATTATAATTTAATGCATAAATTGAGTTTGATTAATTTTAATCACAATAAATGTTTAATTTAAATTATAATTTGTTTAATTATGATTTAATTAATATAAAATGTAATTATAATTTGATTAATTATAATTGAGAAAAATGTGTAATTTAAATTATAAATTGTTTAAATTATAATTTAATTAATATGAGTACGTAATTATTAGTTGATTAATTATGTGAAAATATAATATGATTATGTGATGTGATTAATTATGTGATAATTAATTATTAACTTAATAATTAAAGAGGAATGAGTTAACCTAAATGAGTTAACAAAGTATGAGAATTAGCTATGTGATAATTAATATATATTATACATATAAGTTTGACAGTGTGTGTTAAACAAATAAATGGGAGAGAATTATGAAGTGTAAAGTAGAATTTACTTAAGCAATTGATAAGCGTTGCTATGTGACTAATAATTGATGCATATGGTAATACGTTGTGTAGAATTCATGAAGTACAGATTATTATAAGCTATTTTTCGTTAATTGGTAATCTACGAGCCAGATAATCTTTCAGTTCCTATTTTCTATGTGAACTTGATGATGAACTGTTTTAAATTATATTGCAAAGAGCATGATATGTTATATATGTTGTATGCATGAAACGTTAAAGTCAATTTATGAATACGTTGATTAAGTAAAGAGTATTGATTGAGTAAGGAACTCAATCTTTTTACTTGTTATATGAATTAAAGCATGCATGATATGTTAGTCTAATGATTTATGAGATGTATGTTAAGCATGTTATTATGTGCTACGTGTTGCATGAAAACTGTTAGATCTTGCTGAGCTGTCGAGCTCACTCTTGTAAATAACCATTTTTGCAGGTCAATGATGCAAGGTAATGATACGTGCTAGTTGATTGTTAGAGATCAATAGTAATTCAAGAAGATTACTTATTTTTGATGAGAATGCATTTAATGTTTTGATTGTAACGTAATTGTTGAATTGTAAGTGGAGTTATCCGATGTATAGTGGATATTATTTTGTGATGCAAGATTTTAGATAGCAACTTCGATGTAGTGATTCATGTAATAAGTTTGAATCAAAGATATGTTATGTAAAGATTGAGATTCAAGGCAATAAAGAAAGGATTATATAAAAGTTTTAAATATTCTGCATTTTTAGTGATTGTATCATCGAATAATGATGTAAGGTTAGAATAAAGTTGTATTGTGAACGATCGAGAATAAGAATTTTCTTGTACGAATTTTGGGGTCGTTACATTCTATTACCTCAAAACGTTCATTCATAAAAAAAATAATGATAATTACATTATTCTTATCACATTACATCTGTGACTTAACTAGTCACCATATCTATAGAATTGTTTTAATCTAATTATTCTCCAAGTCTCGACTTGATCTTCACGCTTGTTCATAACATGAACAGTACTTCATCTTGTGACGCTAATGGTACTTGCGACCATAGCATTTCACCATAGCAGGACATCCATCATCATGATCTTCATCAGGTCCTTTAACATATACTACCGTCGTTCGCTGAAAATATTTTTATTTCAAGCAAGTGTGAACATTCAATTGCTCAGCAAGTCATAGCAGTTGAATATTAACAACTCAAGAATCAAAATTCTTTTAAGACTTCAATAACTGAACAATGGTTATGAAGAAACTCGAATAAGAGGAATACGTTCTTATTCCTATCATTTTACTATATACTTCACAAATACTTTGACATACTTCTACCTCTTTCATAAACATTTTGTCCGGCTAGAATCGATAGCACAGACTTAACAAGAACAGTTCATAAATAAACTGCACTCGTTCACATTGAACATTTCATTCCATAGAAACACCAAAGTGTTAATATCGTGGCACAAGGCCTCATACATACTACCATCGTGTACAAATATCGCACATTTGCACATACGAAATACTTCCTCATGTTCAATACCTGAGGAAGTTAAGAAACTAACATTCATATGAAAATGAATGAAGTTAGGAACTTGCTGATAGTAGTGTGCATACAAGCCAATCATGTATGATGATAAAGTACATACTTTATAAACAATCTTATTTATTTATTAATAAAATATTCATTTAAGACTTTAATTATCTACATGGTGCTGTTTTTATAATATGTAAATAACCCATATTTTTAAGCATTGCTTTTAAAATCATGATGTTGAGCATGCTAATGAGATCTAAATTCTTAGAAAGCTTAAAAATAAAATAGTTCCCAATTTATGGGATTACTAAAAAAGGGATTAGTAAATCCGGATAGATTAGTACATATGTTGCTTGCTCATTGGATGAGAATGATTAATCTCATGATCATTTGTGTGGAGACACTAAAGCAAGTATGTAGGTGCTTATTGGAGAATAAGTTCACTGAACGTGACTCGCTATGGAATACCTAATGGAGTTTTACTCGCCTGTCAATAGAAATTCCTAATGTGATAGTAGTACAAGTGATCCTTGGACTTGAGATCATCGTAGTATCTTGTATGTAATGAATTATACTTTGACTTATTCCTTAAAACCCTTTAGGGTATATAAAAGGGTATGCTTGGGTATAATGAGTTACATATGGAGCTAATGAATGATCAATAAAGAATCTACCACCTCTAGTAAAAGAGAAGATATGTCCTATGTGATTCGTTAAATGACAACCCAGGAATCCTTGGCCAAGGTGGAATGAAATTAGAAAAGAGTTTCTAATTTGCATTATTTGGAGTTGTACATTTTCTAATCGAAATACATATGATTAAATAAATTAAGACTTGACAGTAAATTCATGTCTTATATTTAATTAGGACATTGTATGGTGGAAGGATTGAATTGTACGGTAACTATTAACTCATAGGTTCTTTTATGATTAATGTTGAAATCTATATTATATGGAAAGTCGTTGATCGCTAGGGAGGCTTATCCCTATTGTAGAATAAATGTTATTTATTTAAATAAATTATTAGTTTAATTTATTTATTTAAATAAGATTAGAATTGTTCTAATTGATTTATTCACAACCGATTTAATATGGAGAACCTAAATGGTCACACCATAAAAGGAAGAAGAATTATTTAAGAAGAAAATGGCATGATAGTAATAATGCATTAAGTGTAATTAATTTAATATATGGTGATAGAATAAATTAAAAAGCTTAATGTTTATTATTTAATATTTTAGAAATATTAAATATAAATTAATAAGAGGAGACTTATTAATATTATTATTATTATTATTATTATTATTTTAATTCTAAAGGAGTTTAGGAATTAATATAATATCAGTACTCTCTCTCAATCCTAATGAGATTAGGATATAAATTAATTAAAAGTGTTTAATTAATAAATTAAATAAAAACCTTATTCTAATTGGATTAGGAGGGTTAACCTAATATCTATATAAGAGAGTCTTATATCAGAAATAAGGTACGTAAATTTTTCCAAGAGTTTGGAGTACACATATTCTATAGAGATAGAAACAAGGGTTAAGCCAATAACCCATCTTCCTGAGTTCTTCATCTTCCCTGGTGGGTCACCATTACAAGCCAAACATTTGGGTGGCTGACATTTATCGAGGGAAGGAGCCATTACAAAGGAATCAAAGGAATAGAACTTGTACATAAGGAAACTTGGATCTTCAAAGGTATAATTTCGTTCTCTCTTTTCTGTTATTGATAACTAGCACAAAGCATGATCATAGTTATGGGTTTGTATAAATTTTTTGAAAACCTAGTTTTGCACTTTCGCCCTTATTTATGTGATTTGATTAGCATGATCGCGCTACGTACAAACCCAACAGTGGTATCAGAGCCTAACTTTATGCTAATTATCAATTATATAATTCCATGTATGAATTGATGTATGATGGGATCAGATTTTCTGGACAAAAACCGATTTCTGGTGATTCTGCCGACGAACGGCGTAGCTGCGCAGCTGCGCCGGTCTACAAAATTCGGTGTCCCAGGCTTCATGCGTAGCTGCGCAGCAGCCCAGTACATTCTTGGCGCAGCTGTGCCTGTACCTGGACAGACCCTGAAAATTAATTTTATTTAATTAAGTAAACTGTTTATTTAATTAATGAAGTTTTAAAATAAAGATGTTTATTTTATCTGAAATATGATTTCAGATTGCTAAAATTAAAGGAGTTTAATTTGGATTTATTTTTGATTAAAATAAAAGAGTTTATTTTGTTTCAAAAATAAAATTTAGCAAAACTTTTGTCCATTAAATGACATCGATTTATACATGGAATAGCTTTATAATTCATAAGATGAATGAAAATTTATTGATGCATATAGTGATGTGTATGCTAATAAATGGGGTTGATTATGGACTATGACCAATGTGATTGGATTTTATTTTGGATGAATGCATGAATGAATGGATTTTAATAAATGGGGTTTGCGTACCTCGCCTTCTATAGTTCTATTTATTCTCGATGTAAATTCTATCTCCTTCTTATGTACTTCCCCTTGACTGTTGATCAAGGTTTCTATTTATTGAAATATTTTTTTTGTAATAGAGATAGTTAGAATTATCTTGAAGAAATTAGAAGACCAAGGAGCAAGGAACAAGGAACGCGTGAAGACCCATTTGTATGGAGCCCGTGTTTAAATGTAATAGTTATATTTAAATTTAAATTCTTGCACTCCTATGTTTGACCTTTTGGTTCACTTGGTGGCTCTAGTGAACCAAACTAGAATAAAAGTCCATAATCAATCCTGGTAGAATATAGTATTCTATATTGCATGCTAAATATTATATATATTGTATTTTATGCTAATATGCTTCGCATATTTAATAAAATGACGCGTATTTTATATATATATATATGTGCATGCGCGCTAAACAAGATGAGACAAATAATAACAAACCCCTCAAAGAAATAATATTAAGTCCGAAGCGTTCAAATGATATTTGGAATATCGAACGTCGCCTTCTAGCATGATTAATTAATAGAGTATTAAATATTTAATATGAGTTTGTTGTGCTATCCACAAGGCGAGTATTGAGTATTTAAGATGTTAATTAATCACATTTGATGCTTATCAAGAAAATTGAACGATCTAGTCTTGCTGTGCTATCCACAAAGACGAACATTTTTCTTTTTTAAATTTATGAAAGTGCTAGGCTGGACTTAACTTAAATCATTTTAGTTCGGATGTGCACACACATGACCATTATGATTTAAGAGGTAAAATAAAAGGAGTTACATGGTGATGTAATTGACAAGAGTTGTCTACCTATTTATTTGTATATCACTTGTTGTGCTATCCACAAGGTTATATACATTTAAAATGGGATCCTTATTCTCACTAGCAAATCTTTAATTAGATGTTGCCGAACTATATAAGTGAGGGTAATATAGTTTGATGAAAATAGTGGGAGATACCAATTTAAAATAAAGACCTAAATTTATTTTGGTATGCAAAGTTAATTAAATTAATGTTTGCTAAAAATGTTGTCTTTTCATATGCAGAATTTTAAAAATGTCAAAATCACTAATCTCACTACAAAGCATACTTGATGCAAATAAGCTTACCGGACCGAATTATGAGGACTGGCTAAGAAATCTGAGAATTGTTCTCACTGCTGAAAAGATTTCTTATGTCCTAAATTCACCTGTCCCTGAATCTGTTTCGAAAACAACCTTTGAGGAAGAGATTGCCACTTTCAATAAGTGACAAGATGATGCATCTGTGGCTCAATGCATCATGCTCGCATCCATGAATAACGAGCTTCAGCGTCAGCACGTAAATATGGATGCTCCTGCTATGCTGCTTCACCTCAAGGAGTTGTATGGTGAACAGAGTAGGACTGCTAGATATGAGATATCTAAGGAGCTCTTTCGATCTCGAATGACCGAGGGCACTGTTGTCGAGACTCATGTTCTGAAGGTAATCAATTTGATTGAACGCCTTGGACAACTTGGGTTCGTCATGGATGGGGAGTTGAGTCAAGACTTGGTCTTGCAGTCACTCCCTGAGACCTTCTCGCAGTTTGTGGTTAATTTTCACATGAATAAGCTCGATGTCAGCTTACCTGAGCTGCTTAACATGCTGAAAACTGCAGAAGGTCACTTCCCATCCAAAAAGAACCATGTCTTGTTGGTGGATTCTTCCAATAAAAAGAAGAGGCCCAAGGTATCTTCTGAAAAAAAGAAATCCAAGAAGGCTAAGGGAAAGGGGAAAGAAAAGGAACAAAAGAAACCTGAACCTGCTAAAGGAATGTGCTTTCATTGCAACGAGCCGAGACATTGGAAGAGGAACTGCAAGAAGTTTCTAGCAGAGAAGAAGCTTGGAGAAGCTTCGACTTCAAATCAAGGTTTGTTTATGATTGAAATTAATTTTTCTGAAAGTCATAATTCTACTTGGGTATTGGATACCGGCTGTGGTTCTCACATATGTAACACTGTGCAGGGACTGGTCAGAAGTAGAAAGCTGAACAATGATGAGGTGATCCTACGAGTGGGGAATGGAGCAAAGGTTGCTGCATTAGCTATAGGAACTTATTGTTTAGCAATGCCTTCAGGCAAGTCCATTTATCTTAATAATTGTTATTATGTTCCGAATATTATTAAAAACATTATTTCAATTTCTATATTGGATATGGAAGGATTTGACGTTATTATAAAGAACAATGGTTGTTCTATTTATAAAGACGATGTTTTATATGGTATTGGAAATTTGCGAAATGGACTTTATATACTTGACTTGCAAGAAAATATATTTCAAATTGAACAAACTAAGAAAAAAAAAGAGATGATATTAATTATACCTATATGTGGCACTGTAGACTCGGTCATATCAATGAAACAAGATTATCTAAGTTGCATAAGTATGGGCTCCTAGAGCTATCTGATTATGAATCATATCCAACTTGTGAATCTTGTCTCATGGATAAAATGACTAAATACCCTTTTAGTGGAAAAGGAGAAAGAGTTACAGAGTTGTTGGCATTGATTCACATAGACGTTTGTGGACCTATGACAACAAGTGCACGGGGAGGGTATTCTTATTTTATTACTTTCACTGATGATCACTCAAGATTTGGATATGTGTATTTGATGAAATACAAATCAGAATCATTTGAAAAGTTCAAAGAGTTCAGAAGTGAAGTAGAGAAACAAACGGGCGAGAGTATTAAGATACTTCGATCAGATCGAGGTGGAGAATACTTAAGCGGTGAGTTTCTCAATTGTTTCAAAGAAAATAGTATAATCTCACAATGGACTCCTCCAGGTACACCACAGTTAAATGGAGTATCTGAAAGGAGAAATCAAACACTGTTGGACATGGTTCGATCCATGATGAGTTTTACCGACCTTCCAATTTCCTTCTGGGGATATACCCTAGAAACGACTGCATACCTACTTAACAAGGTACCTACCAAATCCGGCCCAAAGACTCTATATGAGATGTGGAAGGGGAGGAAACCAAATCTTAAGCATGTTAAGACTTGGGGTTGTCCAGCTTATGTCAAAAAGTTTGAAAATGATAAGCTACAGACTAAATCTGATAAGTGTAAATTTGTGGGATACCCTAAAAAATTGTAGGGTATTATTTCTATCATCCAACTGATCAAAAGGTGTTTGTTGCGAAACATGCTGCCTTCTTGGAAAAGGAGTTTATCTATGAAGGGGTCAGTGGGAGTAAGATATATCTTGAAAAAGTTCAAGAACCACAAGTTATCACGGATCAAAGTCAGGCACCTGACCAAGTAGAAGAACCTATTGTACAACACCCTATTCGTAAATCTGAAAGAGTACCAAAGATACCTGAGAGGTATGGATTCGTCATAGAGGATGACGATGAGGTACACATCATGAATGATGATGATCCATTGAATTATGAACAGGCTATGAGTAATAAAGACTCAGGGAAATGGCTTGAAGCCATGAAATCTGAAATGAACTCTATGTATGAAAACAAAGTATGAACTTTGGTTTCACCACATGAAGGCATAAAGCCTATTGGGAGTAAATGGGTCTTTAAAAGAAAGACTGGAGTAGATGCGAAGGTAGAGACCTATAAAGCCCGACTGGTTGCAAAAAGTTTCAAACAAAGACAAGGAGTTGACTATGATGAAGCCTTCTCACCAGTAGCTATGCTCAAGTCCATTCGGATTTTTCTTGCGATTGCAGCTTATTACGACTTTGAGATCTGGCAGATGGACGTGAAAACGGCCTTCCTCAATATGAGAAACTTGAGGAGGATGTGTATATGACACAGCCAGAGGGATTTGTTTCAAAGGTTGGAACAAATCAAGTCTGTAAGCTACAACGATCCATTTATAGATTGAAGCAAGCTTCTCGTAGATGGAACATTCGTTTTGATGAGACAATCAAAGAGTTTGATTTTATCAAGAACGAGGATGAACCAGGTGTATACAAGAAGGTTAGTGGGAGCGCAGTATCATTCCTTGTATTATATGTTGATGATATATTAATGATAGGGAATGACATTCCTATGTTACAATCAATTAAAATCTGGTTATCTAAAAACTTCTCCATAAAGGACTTGGGTGAAGCATCCTATATTTTTGGGGATAAAGATCTATAGAGATAGATCTAAAAGGATGCTCGGCTTATCCCAAGGAACGTACATTGATACGATGCTAAAGAAGTTTAGCATGGAAGATTCCAAAAGAGGTCTCATGCCGATGAGCCATGGAATACATCTCTCCAAGAAACAGGCCCCAAAGACACCTGAGGAGAGAGACCGTATGAGTAAGATCCCTTATGCTTCTGTAATAGGATCTATCATATACGGTATGATATATACTAGACCGGATGTTGCTCACGCACTCAGTGTAACGAGCAGATACCAGTCAAATCTAGGAGAAGAGCACTGGAAAGCAGTGAAGAATATCCTAAAGTACTTGAGAAGGACTAAATATATTTTTCTTATCTACGGTGGGTCTGAATTAAAACTCGAGGGATTCACGGACTCAAGTTTTCAAACAGACCAAGATGACAGTAAATCTATTTTAGGGTATGTGTTTACCTTGAACGGAGGCGCAGTGAGTTGGAAGAGTTCCAAGCAGCAAACAGCTGCTGATTCAGTGACAGAGGCAGAGTATATAGCTGCAAGTGAAGCTGCAAAGGAAGCTATTTGGATGAAGAAGTTCATAACTGAACTTGGTGTGGTTCCTAGCATTGGAGAAGCAGTTTTCGTATACTGTGACAACACCGGAGCAGTTGCACCTCATCAGAAATCCAAACACATGTTGTGGCAATTTCACTTGATCAGGGAGATCATTGAAAGAGGAGACGTCACCTTGGAGTGTGTGGACTCTCAAGACAGCATTGCAGATCCATTTACTAAAGCTCTAACACAACAATAGTTTGATCGTCACTTGGAGAAGATGGGTATGAGATACCATAGCGATTGACTTTAGTGCAAGTGGGAGATTGATAGTAGTGTGCATACAAGCCAATCATGTATAATGATAAAGCACATACTTTGTAAATAATCTTATTTATTTATTAATAAAATATTATTTTAAGGCATTTAATTATCTACATGGTGCTGTTTTTATAATATGTAAATAACCCATAGTTTTAAGCAATGCTTTTAGAATCATGATGTTGATCATGCTAATGAGATCTAAATTCTTAAAAAGCTTAAAAACTAAAATAGTTCCTAATCATGGGATTACTAAAAAGGGGATTAGTAAATCCGGATAGATTAGTACATATGTTGCTTGCTCATTGGATGAGAATGATTGATCTCATGATCATTTGTGTGGAGATACTAAAGCAAGTATGTAGGTGCTTATTGGAGAATAAGTTCACTGAACGTGACTCGCTATAGAATACCTAATGGAGTTTTACTCGCCTGTCAATAGGAATTCCTAATGTGATAGTAGTACAAGTGATCCTTGGACTTGAGATCATCATAGTATCTTGTATGTAATGAATTATACTTTGACTTATTCCTTAAAACCCTTTAGGGTATATAAAAGGGTATGTTTGGGTATAATGAGTTACATATGGAGATAATGAATGATCAATAAAGAATCTACCACCTCTAGTAAGAGAGAAGATATGTCCTATGTGATTCGTTAAATGACAACCCAGGAATCCTTGGCCAAGGTGGAATAAAATTAGAAAGAAGTTTCTAATTTGTATTATTTGGAGTTGTGCATTTTCTAATCGAAATACATATGATTAAATAAATTAAGACTTGACAGTAAATTCATGTCTTATATTTAATTGGGACATTGTATGGTGGAAGGATTGAATTGTACGGTAACTATTAACTCACAGGTTCTTTTATGATTAATGTTGAAATCTATATTATCTGAAAAGTCGTTGATCGCTAGGGAGGCTTATTCCTATTGTAGAATAAATGTTATTTATTTAAATAGATTATTAGTTTAATTTATTTATTTAAATAAGATTAGAATTGTTCTAATTGATTTATTCACAACCGGTTTAATATGGAGAACCTAAAGGGTCACACCATAAAAGGAAGAAGAATTATTTAAGAAGAAAATGGCATGATAGTAATAATGCATTAAGTGTAATTAATTTAATCTATGGTGATAGAATAAATTAAATAGCTTAATATTTATTATTTAATATTTTAAAAATATTAAATATAAATTAATTAGAGGAGTCTTATTAATATTATTATTATTTTAATTCTAAAAAAGTTTAGGAACTAATATAATATCAGTACTCTCTCTAAATCCTAATGAGATTAGGATATAAATTAATTAAAAGTGTTTAATTAATAAATTAAATAAAAACCCTATTCTAATTGGATTAGGAGGGTTAACCTAATATCTATATAAGAGAGTCTTATATCAGAAATAAGGTACGTGAATTTTTCCAAGAGTTGGGAGTACACATATTTTATAGAGATAGAAACAAGGGTTAAGCCAATAACCCATCTTCCTGAGTTCTTCATCTTCCTTGGTGGATCACCATTAGAGGCCAAACATTTGGGTGGCTGACATTTATCAAAGGAAGGAGCCACTATAAAGGAATCAAAGAAATCAAAGGAGTAGAACTTGTACCTGAGGAAGCTTGGATCTCCAAAGGTATAATTTCGTTCTCTCTTTTCTGTTATTGATAACTAGCAAGAGCATGATCATGGTTATAGGTTTGTATAAATTTTTTGAAAACCTAGTTTTGCGCTTCCGCCCTTATTTATGTGATTTGATTGCATGATCGCGCTACGTACAAACCCAACACTTGCATCAAGTAGAACTTGATCAAGATTAGAAATTTTCCTTATGCACAGCTATCGCTTAGGGTTTACGCTGAGCTGCTCATCGAAATTCCTATGCATCACATAAGGAATAACACATATCCATTAGTCATATACTTAACTTAAGCATTAGCTTATCTTTACTTTACTTCTTGTGGTTCGCGTTCTTGTAATATAAGTCTACGCGACCAACTTTCATATTCATCTCTTCTATTCTTTCACTATCATTATACTTATCACACATCGAGTCTCTAATAGTAGTCAAATATAGTACACTGAGTGGTTTCTCACAAATAACCAACAAACTAGTTTCACGTCTCGTCTACATTGTCTTTCACAGTGAGTTAGATCGGTTGCTAGTTCGTATATACCGTCGCTCTCTGACGGAATCGTTTAGCTCAAATACTATATCTCAACCATTACAGACTACGACTTGCATTACTATTTTAGACTTAACTTATCCAAACCATTATAACTATAATGTTCATGAAGTTACTCTTAATTATATTTCTTACAACGTCCGGTCCATTCAACTCGGAACGTTCATTCAAGTCATTACCATTAACTTGGCTCTTCAACGTTATACGTTATTCTTCATTCTCTGATTACCGTTTGTTACGGCTATTATATCTTACTATGCCAATATTCGTTAACGTCTAAGTCATACCGTCAATGTATACTTAGAATGCTCACTCAACGCCGATACGGTTCACGAGAATCGTTCACGTATCCTGCGTTCACGTTACTCGTCTCTTACTCTTGTTCAACCTTTACCTAAGGTTTAATCACTTATTTAAGTGTTACATTAAGTGAATTATAAGTTCACTATTGTTTCGTATACATTCCCCAAGTGTTGAGCATTAAAAAGCTCTTCACTGGCTTTTCCCCTGCACCGGCGCGACGGCGCCGGTTCCCTTTGTCTTGGCCGCGCTGCAGCGCTAGGCATGCAGGGCCAACTTCCCTTACCGGCGTGAAAGCACTATACCTACAGAGAATTTCCTCCTGGGCAGGAGCGGAGGTGCCAGTTCCTAAGGCTTGGGCGGCGCGGCGGCGCCGACCCTGTTCTTCAGAAAATTTTCTAAGTTTTGAAAACTTCTGAGATTCTCGAGCTCGTAACGTGATCATTACAAGTCAGAATTGGCTCGTTCTGAAGCCAATAGTTCACATATACCATGTTCTACGATAGTCGGAATTCATTTCTGAAATCGTTGGCGGAAAATTAACCATTACGTCCATTTTTACGAGTTCGTCGAACGTTCGTGGACATTCGACGCTCGTTTCTTCGTTTTAACTCCGAATTCGTTCGTTCTCACTCTCGCAAGTCTTGTTTACTTAATTATATTTGACACCATCGAAAACCAATGTTTCCAAATCAAACGGCGACTTTTGACTTCTATTCCGGGAAATTTTACGATTTCGACGCTTAACGTCTAATTGCGTAAATTTTCGCCGAACCTTCGTTTCTTAATATTTTTACGTCAAACCAAATGGAATCAATGCATTGGTTTTTCATCTACAATTCTAACCATTCTAAACATCTATGTTTTAATGGCTTTCATCATTACGTTCTTTGTGTCCTTCGCGTTCTTCGTTCGTAATCAATATTATGATTATGATTTTACATTTTCTCGCATTCTAACGTTATAAGTTTTATAATCCAACCTTATAACATCGAAAAAGTCATATAACTCATCCGAATCGTCTATTAACATCTTCTAACATCTTTTCATTCATTAACCATTTCATTATAGTTTAACTCATTTTCCATTAACTTCTTAACCATTCACTTATGGTTTCACTTGTTCTTGGTTCTTAGTGTTTTAAAGTCCACTAATACCAATCTCCATACCTCCTAACATGCATGCTCTCCCATTCTCACTTATTTTTCAATTAAAAGATTGAAAAAAATATAAAATTTAAGGTAAATACATATACCTCTTAAGTGTTCTTAAACTCTTAGACTTTGTTCTTGACAAAGTCTTGCATAGCTTCTTTTGGTTTCTTGGATTGCATGACCAAGATCTTCCTCCTCTTCTCTTCTTTCTCAACCCATTAGTTTTTTTCAAAACCAACAAATGAGCTCTTAAGCTCTCTATTTATAGGCAAGGCACGATCAAGGGCCCTTTGGTCCTTAGGCATGCAAAACCAAGGATGGAATGGTCATAAGACCAAACCTCCATACTCCCACCTCTTCTCCACAGCACCGCCATGTCCCCCACATGCCAAACCATGTCCTCCCATGTGCAACCTATGTCTCCCCATGTGCTAGCACATGGCCACTTTGTGCATTCACATGCCCATGGGTTGCCCCATAGATTTTACCCATCAATTTACCCGCCGGTTCGACCCACAGGTTTAATTCTTAGATTTAATTCAAATTAAATCTATTTACTTCGTATAAAATTTGTATTAATTCTCGTATCCTCCTCGTATTATTCTCGTATAATAATTAGTATTATACGCGTATTTATTATGCATAATAATCATTTATTATTACACAAAATCATTTCCTTCCTTAATTTCACTTTCCCTAACCCTTCGGGTTTTAAATCAGCAAGCGAAAACTTCGCGAGCCATAAATGAAATATTATTACATATTTCATCTCGTCTCAAAATCCTATCATTACGCGTTTCTCAGAATTTCAAAATAAATTGCTGAGCAGAAACGGATGAATAGTGATTTTTGTTCTTTTCCTCCCGAGAAAACTTTTCTCGGCTAACTTAACTTTTCACGGTATATTACCGTCAAATCTTTCGACAGAATGTCATTCCGACATTCCAATCTCCCGAAAAGGCTTAGAGTTCAAACCCTAACCTCAAACCCTAACCTTTAGGGTTAAACCTTAACCCTTAGGATTTTAACATGAATAGTGTCTATTTCGTCTTTTTCTCAAAAATATTTTTATTCCCAAAAATCTTTTATTTTCGTCTTGAAAATTCTTACTCATTCAATTTAGCTCATTGCTAGAATCCTCTTCATTTCTAATCATCCTATGTCATAGAATGATTAATATACACATATCACAAAATATAATCAATAAAAATTCCTTTTATTAATTATTAATTCTTTAATCTTAATTTTTTGGACAACTCGATTTTTCGGGTTGTCACATTCTTCCTTCCTTATAAAAATTCCATCCTCGAAATTTCCCAAACCACATCCATACCCGGATGTGTCATCCTTACAACCCTTCGACGAAGAGTTAATCTTAACATTTCTTATTTATGTTAAAAAATCTCAACATACAATTCAGTTAGGTATTTACCTAGTCATTCCTTCTCATTTTCTCTTCTACATCCTTCCCCCAAAGGATCATTATCTTGTTATAATTGTCAGATGATACATATCCTGACAACTATACTTCTAAAATCTCGGGTTATCACATTCACCCCTTCTAAAAATTTCGTTCTCAAAATTGTTATCATAACCTAACTTTTCTTTACAGAAGTTATCATCCATCGTTCATTCAAGAACGTTTCATTCATAAGAGGACATCCCGGCACTAAGGCCGTATGTTCGCAATTGTTAACTTATCCTTCTTCTCAACTTCTCTTCCCTGAAGTTCTAATCTTCCCTTCATTCAAGAATCCCCATAACTATAAACGAATTATGGAGTTGAACGAAGGACTAGGAATATAAAGATTCCTATAAAACTTATCTTACGATGCAGAGGGGTCTTATAGACCATAATCTCTTGCCAGGTTGATGACATTTCATCGTAAACCATGCTTGTTTACCCGGTGCGTTTACAATCATAACGAAGGTAAACCACCTTTTAAGGTAATTTGAGTGATCAACCCATCTTCATATCTCCGCAGACTTATATCAGATTCCGAACCAAAATAATTTGGCTCGGTACCACTTCTCAAAGAAAGCTCGATTTCTTTTAAACATGATAAACCATTTGTCTAGCTAAATCAAATAGCTTAGACCATCTAATAAATTGGACACCAACTTGAAACAGTCGTCTAGTCAAACCGATTGACATCGACTATTCTTTTTAAATTCTTTCACAATAACTCAAAACGTGTAATGACGTAGTGATACCGTACTGATTTAAAGCACGTTAAGGACTTCGTCATTTTTCGACTTCATTATACTACATACTGTCATACACTTCAAGGTATGTTCAGATGTAATAATAAATCCGTCTTTTTACCATTTCTGCATCCAATGCATAAATGACATAAAATTCATTTTGATATTTCAAATCAAATTCTGTCTAGCCGAAATGATTAGCATAGACATACAAAGAATAGTTCTTTTCAAAATCCATTGGTTTCCAAAAGTTGAAACCAATATTTTCTTTCCAAAAACTTCCACATCAGCATGATGTCAATAACTTCAAAATCTAGCATAGCTAGAAGACTTGGAATTTTCTACCTCATTTTCTACTTCCTTCTTCTCCTTTATTGTCATCCTTGCGACAATATTAACCTCTTCGAGCACCTTAAGTGCTATCTATATTGAAATTCACTCATTTTCAGTTTAAACTTCCTATACCTTAGTATAGTTTATCTAACTTGCCACACTTTATGTGTTTAGGAACTTTCCACAATCACATGTGTTTAAGAACTTATCTTCGCAGTATGTAATCCAAGAACAAATCAATGACTGTCCATATGCTCAGGGCTCAAAAACATAGCATACAACTATGGTCACAAACTTTTCATACGTATGAGTTTCAAGAACTCGCACCTAACTTAATACATTCTACTATCCAATATACATATGAGAAAAGAATCACCTTCTCGTCATATACATATCGATAGCGTGACTTTACTATTCCAATGATTATCATTGTAATAGACTAAGTGGTTGTTACACCAAAGCACAAACCTTCGCCCCATACAAACGTTCATACAACTCAACTATCACATGAGTCCTCAATTGAAATTTACAACCTTCTCACATTCTCTTGATTTAATACGAATTTTCTTTATTTCGTACACCTTATAACTCTTCTGAGTACTTCTCCTCGTACTAATCACAGTACCATTTCATATAGCATTAGCTATAACTCATCTATCGTTTAACAGGAAACCTGTTATTACGATTTAATATGATCACGTCTTGATCGTCTTCCTTAATCGTTTAACTCAACGATTTTCTTACCCTTCTCTCTCAAGGTATAGTCTTAGGTACTCATACCCAAGGTTTATAACCTATTAGCTCTGATACCAATCTATGACGCCCTGAAATCCGGCCTATTCTTCACCCCGAATCTCGTGCATTACGATACTTCCCATTCCATACATACATCATTATATCCTGAAGATACGTTATATATTCACACATTCCCAAGTTCTATTACCTCAAAACGTTCCTTCATAAAAAAAATAATGGTAATTACATTATTCTTATCACATTACATCTGTGATTTAACTAGTCACCATATCTATAGAATAGTTTTAATCTAACTATTCTCCAAGTCTCGACTTGATCTTCACGCTTGTTCATAACATGAACAGTACTTCATCTTGTGACGCTAATGGTACTTGCGACCATAGCATCTCACCATAGCAGGACATCCATCATCATGATCTTCATCAGGTCCTTTAACATATACTACCGTCGTTCGCTGAAAATGTTTTTATTTCAAGCAAGTGTAAGCATTCAATTGCTCAGCAAGTCATAGCAGTTGAATATTAACAACTCAAGAATCAAAATTCTTTTAAGACTTCAATAACCGAACAATGGTTATGAAGCAGCTCGAATAAGAGGAATACGTTTCGATTCCTATGATTTTACCATATACTTCACAAATACTTTGACATACTTCTACCTCTTTCATAAACATTTTGTCCGGCTAGAATCGATAGCACAGACTTAACAAGAACAGTTCGTAAATAAACTGCGCTCGTTCACATTGAACATTTCATTCCTTAGAAACACCGAAGTGTTAACATCGTGGCACAAGGCCTCATACATACTACCATCTTGTACAAATATCGCACATTTGCACATACGAAATACTTCCTCATGTTCAATTCCTAAGGAAGTTAAGAAACTAACATTCATATGAAAATGAATGAAGTAAGGAACTTGCATCAAGTAGAACTTGATCAAGATTAGAAACTTTCCTTACGCACAGCTACCGCTTAGGGTTTACGCTGAGCTGCTCATCAAAATTCCTATGCATCACATAAGGAATAACACATATCCAGTAGTCATATACTTGACTTAAGCATTAGCTTATCTTTACTTTACTTCTTGTGGTTCGCATTCTTGTAATATAAGTCTACGCGACCAACTTTCATATTCATCTCTTCTATTCTTTCACTAGCATTATACTTATCACACATCGAGTCTCTAACAGTAGTCAAATATAGTACACTGAGTGGTTTTCGACAAACAACCAACAAACTAGTTTCCCTTCTCGTCTACACTATCTTTCACAGTGAGTTAGATCAGTTGCTAGTTCATATATACCGTCGCTCTCTGACGAAATCGTTTAGCTCAGATACTATATCTCGAGCATTAAAGACTACGACTTGCATTACTATTTTAGACTTAATTTATCCGAACCATTATAACTACAATGTTCATGAAGTTACTCTTCATTATATTTCTTACAACGTCCGGTCCATTCAACTCGGAACGTTCATTCAAGTTATTACCATTAACTTGGCTCTTCAACGTTATACGTTATTCTTCATTCTCTGATTACTGTTTGTTATAGATTATTATATCTTACTATGCCAACATTCATTAACGTCTAAGCCATACTGTCAATGTATACTTAGAACGTTCACTCAACGCCGATACAGTTCACGAGAATCGTTCACGTATCCTGCGTTCACGTTACTCGTCTCTTACTCTCGTTCAACCTTTACCTAAGGTTTAATCACTTGTTTAAGTGTTACATTAAGTGAATTATATGTTAACTATCATTCCATATACGTTCCCTAAGTATTGAGAATTAAAAAGCTCTTCACTGGCTTTTCCCCTACACCGACGCGACGACGCCGGTTCCCTTTGTGTTGGTCGCGCTGCAGCACTAGGAATGCAGGGCCAACTTCCATTATTGGTACGGCGCCAACATTATAATCTACACCAGTGCGGCAGTGCTGTACCTGCAAAGAATTTTCTCCCGGGCAGGCGCGGCGGCGCCAATTCCTAAAGCTTGGGCGACGCCGACCTTATTCTTCAAAAAATTTTCTAAGTTTTGAAAATTTCTAAGATTCCCGAGCTCGTAACGCGATCGTTACAACTCGGAATTGGCTCGTTCCAAATCTAATAGTTCACATATACCATGTTCTACGATTTCATCAAGTTGGAATTCATTTCTGAATCCGTTGATGGAAAATTGATGGTTTCATCCATTTTTACGCGTTCGTCAAACGTTCGTGGACGTTCGACGCTCGTTTCTTTGTTTTAACTCTAAATTTTCTCGTTGTCACTCTCGCAAGTCTTGTTTACTTAATTATACATGACGCCATTGAAAACCAACATTTCTGAATCAAACGGCGACTTTTGACTTCCATTCCGGGAAATTTTACGATTTCGACGCTTAACGTCTAATCGCGTAAATTTCTGCCGAATCTTCGTTTCTTAATATTTTCACGTCAAACCAAATGGCATCAATCCATTGGTTGTTCATCTATGATTCTAACCATTCTAAACATCTATGTTTTAATGGCTTTCATCATTACGTTCTTTGTGTTCTTCGTGTTCTTCGTTCGTTCTTCGTTCGTAATCAATATTATGATTATGATTTCACATTTTCTCGCATTCTAACGTTATAAGTTTGATAATACAACCTTACAACATCGGAGAGTTCATATAACTCATCCGAATCGTCCATTAACATCTTCTAACATCTTTTCATTCATTAACCATTTCATTATGGTTTAACTCATTTCCATTAACTTCTTAACCATTCACTTATGGTTTCACTTGTTCTTGGTTCTTAGTGTTTTAAAGTCCACTAATACCAATTTCCATACCTCCTAACGTGCATGCTCTCCCATTCTCACTTCTCTTTCAATTAAAAGATTGAAAGAAAGATGAAATTAAGGTAAATACATATACCTCTTAAGTGTTCTTGAACTCTTAGACTATGTTCTTAACAAAGTCTTGCATAGCTTCTTTTGGTTTCTTGGATTGCATGACCAAGCTCTTCCTCCTCTTCTCTTCTCTCTCAACTCATTAGTTTTTTCCAAAACCAACAAATGATCTCTTAAGCTCTCTATTTATAGGCAAGGCAAGATCAAGGGCCCTTTGGTCCTTAGGCAAGCAAGACAAAGGATGGAATGGTCATAAGACCAAACCTCCTTACTCCCACCTCCTCTCCACATCACCACCATGTCCCCCACATGCCAAACTATGTCCTCCCATGTGCAACCTATGTCTCCCCATGTGCTAGCACATAGCCACCTTGTACATTCAGATGCCCATGGGTTTTACCCACCCATTTACCCGCCAGTTCGACCCACGGGTTTAATTCTTAGATTTAATTCAAATTAAATCTATTTACTTTGTATAAAATTCGTATTATACGTCCTATTAATTCTCGTATCCTCCTCGTATTATTCTCGTATAATAATTAGTATTATACGCGTATTTATTATGTATAATAATCATTTATTATTACACAAAATTATTTCCTTCCTTAATTTCACTTTCCCTAACCCTTCGGGTTTTAAATCCACAAGCGAAAACTTCGCGAGTCATAAATGAAATATTATTACATATTCCATCTCGTCTCAAAATCCTATCATTACGCGTTTCTCGGAATTTTAAAATAAATTGCCGAGCAGAGATAGATGAATAGTAATTTTCGTTCTTTTTCTCCCTAGAAAACTTTTCTCGACTAACTTAACTTTTCACGATACATTACCGTCAAATCTTTTGACAGAATGTCATTCCGACATTCCGACATTTCAATCTCCCGGAAAGGCTTAGGGTTTAAATCCTAACCTCAAACCCTAACCCTTAGGGATTCAACATGAATAATGTCTATTTTTCATCTTTTTCTCGAAAATATTTTTATTCTCGAAAATATTTTATATTCGTCTTGAAAATTCTTACTCATTCATTCTAGCTCGTAGCTAGAATCCTCCTCATATCTAATCATCCTATGTCATAGAATGATTAATATACACATATCACATAATATAATCAATAAAAATTCCTTTTATTAATTATTAATTCTTTAATCTTAATTTTCTGGACAACTCGATTTTCTGGGTTGTCACAGACTATAATATATAAAACTATATGATAAAGTTAAATGAATCATATAAGTTACATAAATTAGCTTATGTGACAACATATTATGTGTGGATACATTAAATGTGTACTTTATGAGAAATTATAAGATAGACTAAATAAATAATTGTTATTTAATAATTATTTCAATAATTAAGTATAATTGAAATAATAAAGTTTTATGATAATGTGGAATGATAATACTCAACTAAATTATATTTCGGTATTATCAAATGTACATGGATTATATAATGATGTGTATATATATACCCCTAACTTACTACAATGTAATAATGTTTCCTCACTAAAATTACATTGTGACTTAAAAGAGAATTAAACCTAGGTATACATATATACATTGTGTAGGGATATATATATATATATATATATATATATATATATATATATATATATATATATATGTGTGTGTGTGTGTGTGTTTGTGTGTGTGTGTGTGTGTGTATAAAACCTTAAGTATTGTTATTAACCATTTTGCAACTGCTGGGTATTGAGAGACTTGTCCCATAATTGGTGTCCCATTCTCTCATTCACGTGTATAACTAATGGCCTAAGCCTATTACTTGAAATTCATTCTCAGCATTCTAGCAATCAAATGATGGCAAGGGGAGTGGGTTGATGGAGTGGTTGGCAACTATTTCACCAACTAATGTATACCCATCATCTTCTTTCTTTATCCCTTGGTTTGATTCAATGAGCAATGACCATGAATTGGTCCATAACACCTCTATAAATAACCATCTCCTCTTCTCCATTTCATTTTTGTTGAGTTCTTGCTAAGTGATATAGAGAGTGAATATTGAGAGTGCAATCAGAAAGTGAGAGCAAGTTAGCAATTCAAGCCTCAAGAGGTATAACTACTATCCTACATTCTTGATTCTTAGTTGACAAATTTCTAGAATTTCCATGAATTCTTGTTAAGTTGATATGGAAGTGTTAGTTAAGTTTATATGCATATTATAGATACAATGTGATTGATTGCAATCATAATTCATGAATAATTCTAGAAATTGGTTGAAGCTCTGCAATTGCAGAACCCATTCTGGACTGGAACCGGAGTGGCGCGTCCGCGCCACTCCCTAGTACAAACATAGCGCGGTCGCGCCGATCTGCAGAACCAAAATGCAATTTTTTTGACTTCTGAAATGTTGAGCATGTTAGTTAGTTTGACTTGATTATGCCTATTTATGTCCTTGACATGCTAACGTAGGTTGCCTTGCATATTATCACATACCTTAGCTCTGTTACAAACGGTTTCTAAAGGAAACTTAGAGTTTTCAAAATACAAACTTGATGCATTTTGTGAGCTTTGAATTCTGACCTTGAGCATGCTTATGTGGTTTAGTTATGTGTGTACATGAGTATGATATATATTATGTAAAGTTGTTTTGCATGCTTGGTTGGTTTAACATGAGACTTTCTAAGAAAACTTAAGAGTTTGAAAACTAACGATGTTGATAACTACCTTATGTGCATTATGAAATTTATGACTACCATGATAGGACATGTTATGCATCTAGACATGATGGACATATACACCTATTTATTTATGAATATGTGAACTAGTCAAGCATAGTTTCAAATGAGTTTTTAAGAAGTAAAACTATGCTACTTTGAAATACATGACTAAGATGACTTGAGCATGTATAATTAAGGTTTATTGACCTCATTGCGTAAGTATAATGGCTAAACATGAGGAGCCTTTCTAATTAATTACGTTAAGCTTGTTAAATAGAAAGTTGATATCAAACTATGTTAAAGGCAAGATGAAAGATCGAACCTAACCATAAACCTCACAACGTGTATGTTCTGCATGTGTCATCATCAATGTATGCGGGTAAGCGAGCTAGGCCATGCAAACTAAATTTTCAGTTCTGGTATGAACTGGGAGCAGCGCGACTGCGCCACTCCCTAGTTCAAAAATAGCACGGCCGCACCGCCCTTTTGAGAAATCTGACCATTTTGTTTGTAACCTGAAATTTGATGCATGCTTATATTGATATCCTAAACTGCAATACATGTTTAGTGAAGTGTTCAAGTGTTAATGAGCATGTTTACGATAAAACCATATATTGATAAGTGTTTATACAACTTTCAAAACGCTAATTCAACTATTACTACGAGCTATGTCATTTGATTATAGAATAACATGTAAACTGATTATATGTTATGTGTACGTAAGATATGTAACGACATACGTGTAGGATGGTACGACTAAGTTAAGATCTTATATATGTGTTTAACTTACATATCAAGTATATGTATTCGACTTATGTAACTAATGAAAATATATATATGCGTAACTATGTTACGATAGGATATCTTAGTCCGTGAAGTGTTGATAAGCTATAGGTTGGTAAACTACGCTTAAGGCAAGTATCCGAACTATACTCTTTTGTTGAGAAAGTTCTTAACCCTACTTTTTATTGAGCAAGTTTCCTAACTTCATTTGGTTTTGATATTAAATTCAAGTACTCTAAATCTTTTCACTTTGCATATTGTATTATCTGAATCGTTGCCATATTAACTATATCGAACAAATATCTGTTACTATTTGGAAATCGATTTTTGTATCTTGATCTTGTTAAGCATTGAACTTATTGTTTCTAAATGCATTACAAAAGTTGTTTAAGTCATTTGATTCAACTAGACTAATATCGTATGTTAGAAAGCTATCCAAACCAATTGATTTGGTGCAAACTCTTATAATTCTACTGAGATGAACAACCCTCATGGAAGGGGAAATTATATACAACTGTCGGAGAACCAACGTGCGCACATGAGTACGATTAAATTTTATGCATAATGTAGGGTACTTTAGGCTGATCACCTGTTGTATTTGTTTTATTGAATTTTCAGCATAATACTGTTAATTCTAGTAAGAGTTCATAGTCCTTAGTGACTGCTCAGTGTTCATTATTTTAAAACCTTGGAATGGTTAAACCTTGAATCTTGTTGATATCTTTCTGTCCTTAGCGACCATTATTGAGAACTATTGATACTTCTTGTCATTCTTAAACTATCATTTACTGTTGTACCCTTGGGATTTGAAATCTATATTATTCACCCTTATTGCTATAATACTTGCTGAGAAAACTCGTTGCTCATTCTTGCTTTTTCTAAAACATTTCAGTTAAGGCAGAGCAGTGCGGACCCTCGGGCACAGATAAGGGCAACGGCAAGGCTACGACGTAGCTTTGTACTCTTTTAGAAATAATTATGATGATTGTAATAAGATTTATTTCGTATTATGTACTAGCTATGTATTAGTTATACTTAAGCTATGTTTAAGATGATGGAGTTATGTTTAAGTTACGAGACCGTGGGACCTGAATATTTATATTAAATAAATGTAAATTATTCTATTATTTTGTTGCATAAGAAGTTATTAAGTTATTAGGATTTAGAACGTGATGCATCAAATTCGAGACACGTGTGGTCTGAATTTGGGGGCATCACAGGTTGGTATCAGAGTGGTAGTTATAAACCTTAGGAGCGAGAGTCCTTAGATTATAACCTTAGGAGAACTTAGAAAATAGAAGGAGATAAAACTCATGTAGAGTTTTCCTGGAGAGACTTAGTGTGTTATGAAATATAATTTCATTCTATACAATAAACTTATGTTTTATTTAATATTCTAATGGAGTTATCGTTTGTTTGTCTTGTGTTTGTGGTTTTAGGATGACAGACATGGGAGGACCTAGTAGAGTGGAAGAGGAGGAGCCCCGGGATATACATGTTGTATATGAGGCACCTTTGGTAGCCGAGCCTATGCAAGCAGTTGCACCGTCCGAGTTTGACGACGAGGACGAGATAGAGATGGAGTCTGATCTGGAGGAGGAACCCATGGAGGACGAGCCTATGGAGGACTCTGACGAGGCTACAATCGAGGAAAGGATGTTAGGAGAGTATGAGGAGCGGATCTTGGATTTGAACTGTCGAGTTCAGGAGCTAGAGGCTGAGGCTCAGGAGAGAGAGACCGAGTTCCAGAAATTGAAGGACGAAGACCACCAGAGGAAGTTAGTGATGCAGGATATGGAGGTGGAGATTACTTTATGCAAGGAGGCAGGGATTCAGATGGGGACTCTTTTCCACAAATCGGTATCTAGGAATGTGGACTTGGCAGGAAAACTAGAGGAGGTTGAGCAGAGAGAGTTGAGCGAGAAGGCGGAGAAGGAGGCTCTCCGTACTCAGCTCGAGCTGGAAGTAATGGAGAGGATCCACTTCGAGGAGAAGTGGGAAGGAGCCAATGATAGGGTAGAAGATCTAGAGGATGAAGTAAGGTGTAAGAAGAGGAAGATGAACAAGATGGGTTATGTTTTTAGCTCGGCCATAGAGAGGGTGATTGATGGTGTATATCACTATTCGGCCGAGCAGGGGCAGACCCGACATACCATGAGATGACATACATATCACAGATAGAGTACAAGAGCGTCGTGGAGCGCGAAATGTTGGGATGAGACCCATTAGCCCAGTAGTAGTAGTAGTAGTAGTTCTTTTTATGTGATGTACACATTGTGATGTAATCCTAATCTTTTGTGTAAGATATGGGATAGTTATGTAAACCCCGAGCAGGCTTATGTTAGAGGGATAGTATGTTAGTGTTTTTCCCCATCATCTGTGATATTAGGGGATAGCTGTTGACATTTATAGAAGTATGCTAGGGATGATCATATGATGTAATGATTTGGCATATGAATATAAATGTTCTTATTTCAAAAACATGCTATAAAATTCTATTCCTTTTTGCATTAAAGAAATACTTAATTAAAATAATTAGATAATAAGAATGAAATTTTGTGATGCAAATAATGCTACCTAGATGTAGACTAGCTGCACCTAAAGAGTCGGTTAACAATGAGAGGGAGCAAGTAGACCCGATTCAAAAATTAGTTAACTTGTTAGGGGAAGCCCTTCGGGGAAGGAACAATGAACCCGTTCGCCCCAATCCCCAAGCAATTTCAGTTACGAACTTCAAGGACTTTAGGAGCATAGGCCCCAGAATTTGAGGGTACTACCGATCCTATCATGGCACAGACATGGATCAAGGAGATAGAGAAGGCCTTCACCATTGCTCGTGTGGGTGAAGATCAAAAGACCGTGTTCGCTACGTACATGATGAGGGGTGAACGAAACTACTGGTGGGAGGCAAATTAACAGAGAGCGGGAGAAGGGATTATAACCTAGGATAAGTTTAAGACTTTATTCTTCGAGAACTATTTCCCGAAGAGCATGAAGAATAGGATGGAGGTAAAGTTCTTAAAACTTAAGCAAGGAGATATGACAATGGCGCAATATGCGGCTAAGTTCAACGAGATAGCCCAGTTTACAGAACATCAGGTAGGGGATGAAGAAAGAAAGGCCAGACGCTTTGAATAAGGACTGAAACCTTGGTTGTTCAACAAGGTGTCAGTTCTCCAGATTGATTTATTTGCCATGCTGTTGGAGAAGGCAATCATTGTAGAGGGAGGTAGTGAGGCCTTAAGTCAGTATAACAAAGAGAAGAAGGGTAAGAATGCTGGGGGAGAAAGCCGTGGAAGAAGTAACAGCGGGGGAAGTAATCTAGGAAAGAGAAAGTGGAACAACTACAACAACAAAAACAACAATCAGTCGGGAAGTTTTCATAGAGGGTTTAAGAAGAGGGCTGAGGGATGCCTGAAGTGTGGAAAGAATCACCAGGGTGAGTGATGGAAGGGGCTCAGTATCTGTTACAACTGTGGCCAAGAGGGGCACATTTCACCCAACTGCCCGAAGCCAAAGAAGATCAAGGGGTGTTTCGCTTGTGGCTCAACTGAGCATCAGATCAAGGATTGCCCAAAGAAGGGGAACAACGGAGGAAGTGGCCAACAAGGGGAAGGCAGCAAGCTAATGATAGGCAGACCAACGCAATCCAACCGCCAGAACCTTTAACATGACTGTCCAGGACGCAAGTAAATGTGATGGACGTGGTGTCAGGTATTATTCCAATCAATAATATAAATGTTTATGTATTATTTGATTCGGGTGCCGCCTGTTCATTTGTGTCTGAAGAATTTGCTAGTTGATTAAACTTACCCCGAGAACGATTAGGAAATCCTTTGAACATAGAAGTTGCGAATAAGGAAGTAATCCCCGTAGAAGACGTTTATCGCAATTGTCGCGCAAATATTAGAAATCATGAACTAAGCGTAGACTTGATTCCGGTTAGATTGAGAGAATTTGACATAATACTGGGAATGGATTGGTTGTATAACAATGCGGTAATAATTGACTATCAGAATAAAAGTGTGAACCTTTAGACTCCGAATAAGTCTAAGGTAGTGTTTTATTGTAGCTCATCGCTTAAGCAATCATGTTGTCTTATGATGATGCAGGTCAAGAAGTTGTTAAGAAAAGGATGTGTAGGTTACTTAGCTTACATTGTAGATACTTAGAAACAGGGAGTAGAAATAAAAGATATATCCATAGTGAGCGAATTCCAAGACGTATTTTCGAACGATCTACCTCGTCTTTCGCCAGACATAGAAATTAAATTCGTAATAGACCTAGCACCGGGAACTGCACCGATTTTTAAAGCTCCATATCGTATGGCGCCAGTAGAAATGAAGGAATTAATGATACAATTGCAAGAATTACTAGATAAGGGTTACATACGACCGAGCGTGTCTCCTTGGGGAGCACCAGTGTTGTTTGTTAAGAAGAAGGACGGATCGATGAGGCTCTGTATCGATTATCGAGAATTGAACAGTGTAACGATCAAGAATAGATATCCATTACCGAGGATAGACGACCTCTTTGACCAACTAAAGGGAGCAAAGTTTTTCTCTAAGATAAACCTACGAACAGGTTATCACCAGTTGAAGGTACGGAGGAGGACATATCAAAGACGGCGTTTCAAAGCCGTTATAGTTTTTGGTAATATCATTTGGATTGACTAATGCTCTGGCAGAATTCATGGACTTGATGAACCGAGTTTTCAAGCCCTACTTGGAAAATTTGTAGTAGTTTTCATTGACGACATCTTGATCTACTCAAAGATGGAGGAAGAGCATGTCGAACATCTGAGAATGGTTTTGGAAGCGTTAAGGAAAGAGAAGATGTATGCGAAATTTTCTAAATGTGAATTTTGGATGCAGAAGGTTCAATTCTTAAGACACGTGGTAGATAAGGACAGAATTTCAGTAGACCCTGCAAAGGTAGAGGCAGTGGGTAATTGGGAGTAGCCGAAAACCCCAACGGAGGTAAGAAGTTTCTTAGGGTTATCTGTGTGAGAACCCGAATTTTCAGAAATTATTGAAATAAGAATTTAGTAAATAAAATTCTTAAAGCATGAGATGGGTTCAAATAAGAATATATATGCGTTATGAGGTATGTGGTATTATATTGCATAGGGTATTATGAACTATGCAATATGTGGTATTATGAACTATGCAATATGTGATTTTGTGCTTAATAAATATATTATTATGATATATGTTATTTATTGTAGAGATAATTTATTTGAAGTAAATGAGATGGATAAAATTATCTATCGATATTAAATAATTTATAGAATTATTTTATCATAGTAAGTTGGTGACATTAAATATCCTTAATGAATAATCACCATTTTCTTAAATATATATAATAGTGACTAGTATGATGTAATATGAGAATTAACTAATAAGAATAAATATTGGTTAATTTAAATTAAGTTAAAAGTTATATTATAGAATAATATAATTCGAATTTTAAAACCTTAATTAACTATGGTGATATAGTAAAGGGTTTAATTCACTTAAGCAAATGGTGAGTTAATATGTGTGGAGTATGTAATTATAGTTAGTGCTTTTTATATATATATTACTTAGCATGATAATATGTGAGAAAAAGTCTAATGTGTATATAATGTTAATAAAATATATATACATTGTTGAAGAGAGAAGAAAATCAATATACATTTAGATAAATATTGGTTAGAGATTAATAATTAACACATGGCTAAGATGTGAAGATTGGAGAAATTGTTCGAGGACAGTTTATAGAAAGGAAAGTGAAACAATTATTGTATATTGTATAAAGGATATTAAAATAAATTCTATCAGTGAATTATCTTAATAAAAGGGAGAATATTATTACCTTATATAGCTTTGTATGAGGTAATATGAATGATTAAGTAATATGGTAAATATATTAAAACATATTTGTTATATCACTACAAGAAAATGCTCTATCAACGACTGCAATATCCGGTCGCTATTTTGGACATCAGCGACCGTCTCTAGCGACCGTTTGTGATTCTGGTCGCTAGATACTATTAGCGACCGCTAGTGGTCGCATTTCGGTCGTAGGTATATTTTTATCGCCTAAAAATTTGGCATAAATTATTGGCAGGAAATTTCTTTGTGACCACAAAGTATCAGCAATCGCAAGCGATCGCTAATATGTCCATATCATTAAAAATCTACGACCACCCACGGTCGCGGATAGCGATCGCTGATATCTTTTAAAGTTTAGCCCTAGGCGAATTGACAAACTAGAAAACGAAAAGTAAAGGAGGGAGAACAGAAAAGGGAGAAGACGAAGAAGTGGGAGAAGAGAAGAGGAAGAAGAGAAGCCACCGTCCGCCGCTCCCGCAACCGTCCACCGCTACAGCCCTTACCGCCGTCCACACTCCCATCAATTTAGGTATATATATATTTTTTGTTAGACTATACTAAGACTCCATACATTTCCTTTTGTAAAATGATGTTGAATTAGCCAAACAACTAATATTTTGTAATTGGGGATATAGGATGGTTTATTTACTCAAATGCTTGAAGTTTATTACGATTACTACTTTTTCTGGAATTTTTTATTGTTTCTTTTAATTTAAAGCCTGCTGATACTTAAAATTTCATGTGAAATGTTAAGTTGGACTATAATGTGAATTTCGTTAGTATGCATTATTCTTCATTACAGTTATCACCTTGTCAGAAATCAGAATCTCTGCCATTCATAAACTAAGATATTAAATGTATGTGAGAGTTCAGATGTGTTGAAGTTCGCGTGACCTTTTCATCTAATATTTAGCTGCGTTTTTATAACTTAGTAAAGAATAGGACAGAAAAATGTATTGGCAGCCAGTTCATTCATTAAGATGGCCATGGGATTTGGTTTTTAATGTTGGCAGGGAAATAACATAATCTGGCAATTTTTGGTTACTTACAGTGCTATGTCCATTTTGTATGTAACTACTTTTTTTCCCTTCCTACTGGTGGTTAAATTTAGCCCCCCTACATTGGATATGCTTGTGTAGATAAGTAGGTCTGTGTCAAATAAAGATCATATAGCCATACTATTGTCATGATATGTTTAATAGGGATACTTTATGTTTTTCAAAGTTGTCTGCTTAAGCTTAAAAAGTTTCTTTCTCTACAAACATACTTTTTTATACATATTCAATTCATGTGATTCTCTATTATTTTATTAGTCTTTCGTTGTGTCTTGTGAATTGATGGATGCTGTGTCTTGTGAATTAAAAATATAGATGGCTTCGCCTTCAGCAGCACCGAAAAAGCGCGACTTCGGCCGGGGGCCTAATCACGTGCCGAAGGCCCCTGCTAATTCGGATAACCGGATTCTTATTTCTATACGTCCTCCTCCTGACAGCACGTATGTCCGCTTTCTGTATATATAAACTCTACATTTCTTTAATGTAACTTGTTGTATATTGCTTTAAATATTATAATAACTCTACGTTTCTTTAATGTAACTTGTTGTATATATTGTACTGACTTTTCAGATAACAAGATAGTCAAGTGCATTTCACAGTTGTGCCTGCAGAACTGGCCGACACCTGTGATTACGTGGGCGAGTACACCTATCTCCCACAAGGATGCAGTATGGGCTGAATTTCAAGTAAGTTTTTAATTGTTTAGTAGTGTCAGATTATATGTTAATATAGAGTACCATTTTAATATTATTATTGTTGTTTTATTTGCAGAAACGGTATACATGGGAGGACGCGCAGGCCTCTGTGATACAGACACTATTCTGGCAGAAGTGTGCGGTCCGCACCAAAGATAATTTGAATAAAGAACGCATAAAAGCCCTACACAATGCATCTATCGACCATCCAGACTAGGGAGAGGAGCACATGCACGAGCAAAACCCCTGGTGGTGCACCCAAACCATATGGGTTGGGATGTGTGCCCAATGGAGAGCTGAGCCCTAGGTCAAGAAACGCACGACTGCCGCCACCAACAGATCCTCGGGTGTACCTGCTGGCGAAAAGACGAAAGGCACCTATAAGGGCGGCAGTATACCACAGGTGCAGCATATCACTGCTAGGATACGTATGAATAGTACAATAACTTGTGAATATTTGATAGAATATTTTTAATATATTTACAATCATATATGGTTTATGGAATGTCACATGTTTACTGAGTATGGGAGTATATTTTGTATAGGAGTCTCAGTCTCAAGGTACGCCTATCCATTAGTTGGATGTGTACGTGGCCACCGGTAATGGTCTGCCTGATGGTATCCAGATCGCGGTAATAAGTTTTTACAACTTTGATATATGTTGTTTATCAAGTTTATGTTATTATTTAGAATTTAATATTTATTTTTAACTATTTAATTGTTAACTTGCTGACAGGAGACTTATAAGCACTTATTGAACGAGCGTTATCCTAAAGGCACTCCACGTCCGGTGATTGATCAAGAGCTGTGGGAGAGGGCGTTAGCTGTGAAGAAGAACTACGTCAAAGGCCAAGGACAATGACGATGCCCAACCATCAGTGGCACAGGCAGCTCTGCTACCTAGTTTACACAGTCATCAACCCATCTAGCTCACTATACTCTTGCTGACTGTGTGAGAGCGATCTGTTGAGATCGTGATCTTCTTCATATACTGGGCGGGCAATTGGGGGCTCTGAGTCCTGATGAGTTAGCTGCTGCAGTGGCGACAGCAACATCATCACTGCCGGAGGCTGACGACCAGGTAATCTTAGTATTTATATTACAATCAAATTAATTAGTCACTTATATGTACTATATATATACTATATATGTAATGAACTTGTTTTATTATTTTGTTAAATATTACAAGGTGATCATTCAGATGCTAATTTGGACGAAGATGCATGACGGCCGATACTAATTTGGACTATATATGTAATTAATTTATTATATGCATTCTTTGGATGACTCTAAACTTACACACTTGAGATTTGTATATATTGTGTTGGATGACTCTAGACTTACACATTTATATAGTTTATACTATTTTGGTGTATGTGTGGTTGGTAGTTTATATATATTGTCTGTTGTGTGTTGGGATATAAAACAGATACAAAGCAGGTACAATTTTTTGGGAAATCCAGAAAACAAAAAAAACATTTTTTTTATTTTTATACATCAGCGACCGCATGCTGTCGCTAATATATATCAACGACTGTTATTAGATCAGGGAGTTAGCGACCGTATACGGTCGTTGATGACAGTTGTTAACACGTGGTCCACGTCAGCCTTTCGACCCTGACAATGCTGACTCAATTTAGCGACGGTACCGGTCGCGAATAGCGGTCGCAGATCTGTCGGTCACAAATAGTGGTCGCTTTTGTGCATTCTAGCGACCGGATATTATGCGACGGCTGTCAGCGACTGGTATCGGTCGCTGATGGCCAAGTGCGATCGTATACGATCGCTGATAGGCAGTCGCTGATAGCCCTGTTTCTTGTAGTGTATAAAAATGAATTGATAGAAATAATTTATCATAATAGAAAATAAACTTATTTTCTATATATAATGTGTACATGTGCCGTACATGTAATTATTTTAATGAGACATAAATATTATATTAAGAATAATATCTTGAGACAATGAGTAAATCATTTTATTATAATTAATAGCTCTATTGGGAGAAAACGTAATAAAATAAGTTGTGTATGTTCTCATGGTGGAATTCATGGTTTACATAGTAGTAATTATATCTTATGTATTTTCAAGAGAGTTAAATTTATAAAAGAAAACTAAGTTATTTTATTTCACTAAATAATTTGAAATACTATATTACCTTAAATGTTATAAATAATATTTGAATATTTTTGCTCACGACATATGTGTTTATGTGAACCTTGAGATATAATAGTTTTAAGTAAATTGAACATGTTATAAGCAAGTAATGTGGTGGGAATGAATAAGATTATGAGATGATTAAGTGATGTTAGTAATGATGAGCTTAATTTAAGCTTGTGAGATATGCCTAGTGTGGCAAAGTGGTAGAATGAGCAATTCATTAAATAATTAATGAAGGAATGATTAAGCGGATTTAATTAATTTTATTATGAGAATTTATTGCTATGTGCAATGATATGTAATTATATGTTATATAGTAGCTACATCTATATGATATAAAATGAGGTGTGACACTTCAAGGTAACTATATAATATAGGAAACTATATGGTAAAGTGAAATGAGTCGCATGAGTTACATAAATGGACCTATGTGACAATGTGTTATGTGTGGTACATTAATGTGTACTTTATGAAGGATATTAAATTAAACTAAATAATAATTATTGTTAATAATTATTTCAATGATTAAGTATAAGTGAAATAATAAAGTTTATAATAATGTGGTGTGACAATACTCAATCAAACTATATTTGTGATGCCCCAGAATAGGTCCAGTCAACCCAACCCATTCTGAGTCACTAAACACATGGTACAGAATTCAAATACAATCTTTTATAACACAAGGTCGTGAAAAATACGACCAGACACTGTGAGTGTCAATACAAACATCTAGAAAATATAAACATTTAACTAAGTCCTCATTACAATTATTATCACACTATATAAAAATAGTAAGGACTAGTACTGCTCTAACTTGGACCATCACTCTGTCCCCCGACTCGTCCCAGCGACATTCTCATTTCCTGAAGAGGACAATAGATAAAAAGGGTGAGCTCAACTAGCCCAGTAAAGAATATTATGACTAAGATAATAAAGAACAATTTATCGTTAGTCTTCAACAAATTAGATAAAATATTATGGACCATAAGTTTTAGATCAACAACTGCAGCGAAAATAACAATGCATCAGAAGAATTAAGTAGGAAATAATGTCTACTATCTTCTATGATTTGAAAGTCAATAATCAATATTTTATCCCTGTAATATCAATCAATATAAAACCAGCTTGGTCGCTCCGCCTTGCTAAGAAATATGACCATTTTGTTTTTAACCTGAAATTTGATGCATGCTTATAATGATATCCTAAACTGCAATACATGTTTAGTGATGTGTTCAAGTGTTAATGAGCATGTTTACGATAGAACCATATATTGATAAGTGTTTATACAACTTTCAAAAAGCTAATTCAACGATAACTACGAGCTATATCATTTGATTATAGAATAACATACAAACTGATTATGTGCTATGTGTACGTAAGATATGTAACGACATACGTGTAGGATGGTACGAGTACATTAAGATCTTATATATGTGTTTAACTTACATATCAAGTATATGTATTCGACTTATGTAACTAATGAAAATACATATATGCGTAACTATGTTACGATAGGATATCTTAGTCCGTGAAGTATTGATAAGCTATAGGTTGGTAAACTACGCTTAAGGCAAGTATCCGAACTATACTCTTTTGTTGAGCAAGTTCTTAACCCTACTTTTTATTGAGCAAGTTTCCTAACTTCATTTAGTTTTGATATTAAATGCAAGTACTCTAACTCTTTTCACTTTGTATATTGTATAATCCGAATCGTTGTCATATTAACTATATCGAACAAATATCTGTTACTATTTGGAAATCGATTTTTGTATCTTGATCTTGTTAAGCATTGAACTTATTGTTTCTAAATGCATTACAAAAGTTGTTTAAGTCATTTGATTCGACTAGACTAATATCGTATGTTAGAAAGCTATCCAAACCAATTGATTTGGCGCGGACTCTTATAATTCTATTGAGATGAACAACCCTCATGAAAGGGAAAATTATATACAACTGTCGAAGAACTGACGTGCGCACATGAGTACAAGTAAATGTTATGCATAATGTAGGGTACTTTAGGCTGATCACCTGTTGTATTTGTTTTATTGAATTTTCAGCATAATACTGTTAATTCTAGTAAGAGTTCATAGTCCTTAGTGACTGCTCAGTGTTCATTATTTTAAAACCTTGGAATGGTTAAACCTTGAATCTTGTTGATATCTTTCTATCCTTAGCGACCATTATTGAGAACTATTGATACTTCTTGTCATTCTTAAACTATCATTTACTGTTGTACCCTTGGGATTTGAAATCTATATTATTCACCCTTATTGCTATAATACTTACTGAGAAAACTCGTTGCTCATTCTTGCTTTTTCTAAAATATTTCAGTTAAGGCAGAGCAGTGCGGACCCTCGGGCACAGATAAGGGCAACGGCAAGGCTACGACGTAGCTTTGTACTCTTTTAGAAATAATTATGATGATTGTAATAAGATTTATTTTGTATTATGTACTAGCTATGTATTAGTTATATTTAAGCTATGTTTAAGATGATGGAGTTATGTTTAAGTTACGAGACCGTGGGACCTGAATATTTATATTAAATAAATGTAAATTATTCTATTATTCTGTTGCATGAGAAGTTATTAAGTTATTAGGATTTAGAACGTGATGCATCAAATTCGAGACACGTGTGGTCTGAATTTGGGGGCATCACAGGTTAGTATCAGAGCGGTAGTTATAAACCTTAGGAGCGAGAGTCCTTAGATTATAACCTTAGGAGAACTTAGAATTAAACATGAGGCAGCGCCGATGGCGAGAATTGATCAAAGATTATGATTGTGAAATTTTGTACCATCCAGGCAAAGCAAATGTAGTGGCAGATGCCTTAAGTAGGAAAGGCAGGGAGAAATTATCGAGGTTGAACATTCAAGAGGAATTAGTGAGAGTTTTTGAAGAACTAGACTTAGAGGTTAAGTATCCGATGGAGACCGACGAGAAATTATTTATAGTGTCAGCAAGCCCGACTTTGTTAGATAAGGTTAAGGGGGCACAAGAGAAGGACGAAGATTATGATAACATCAAGAAGCGATTAGCTGAAGGTGATGAGTTGAAATTTAAGATTGATAGCACTGAACTGCTAAGATTTGAAGGACGAATTTGGGTACTGCTAGTACTAGAACTAAGAGAAGAGATTTTTCTAGAAGCATTTTATGGGAGGAAGTGTCGAACATCGTTATGTTGGGACGAATTAGGTGAACGTCGACTGTTGGGACCAGGAGTGGTACAACAGATAGTAGAGATTATCTAAGTGATAAGAGCGAATTATCTGTTTTTATTAGAGTAACCTTATTTTTACAATTCTGAGGACGGAATTTTTATATGGAGGGAGGGATGTAACGACCAGGAATTTTAAGCTCTTATTAATTTTATATGTGATTTAAAATTTTTAGGAGTTAATTTTTTCAAACTTATTTAAACCTTATGTGGTTATGTGCTTCTGTGAATTTAACCTATGCGAATAAATGCTAGGATTTTATTAAAGGGAATCACTAATGGTTATTTTTAAATTAGTAGATTAACCCTGAGACTTTTATATCAGAATATTGATAAAAGTGTTAGTAATTATATATTCAAATTACATGAATGTAGTGTAGAGATTTAATCATGTTTGATTAATTCCAATTGGGAGTAATTAATTGATAATGTGATGATTAATTATTATTATGAATAATTAATAATTAATGAGTAAGAGATTAATAAATATAATTGTAAGATCCCGACTTTTATGAAATAAAAGTCTAATTTAATTTATGATTAATATTTTAAAGTTTAAAAATGTTAAATTAATAAATGATCAAATGAGCGATTAAATGGATAAATGAGTAAATAAGAGAGGATGAATTAAATTTTTGGAATGGTGGGACATGAGATGTTTGTTAAATAATTTTAGTAAGAAAAACATCTCATCATTTTTTTTCCTAGCCTTCCTTCCGTAGCCAAATGTGGAAAAAAAGAGAGAAAGGACAAAAAAAAAGAGAGGAAATTGGAGGAAGAAGAAAATTGGGAGAAGAAAACAAAGGTGGGGGAAGGAAGAAGAAAAAAGGGGGAGAAAGAAAATAATATAAGAGAGAGAGGGGGGAAGAACCTAGGAGAATGATAATTTCTCCCGTACTAAATTGGTAGAGGAAGAAAAGAGAGAAAAGAGAAAAGAGAGACTAGAAAAGAGAAGGAAGAAGAAAGAAGAAAGAAGAATGGGAAAGAAAAAATTAAAATGAGTAAGTTTTAATTTATAATTTAATTTTCGTATATGGATGTTAAATTTTGTATATGGATAGAACATGTTTATATTTGTTTTTGATGGATTAAACTTGTATAAACATGAATCAAATGAGAGAAATCAAGAAATCAAAAGAAAAACGAAATCTGAAAATATTCAGAAAATTAGTTTATTACTTGATTTTGTAAAATCTATAACTCTTTGTGTATAATGAGTTAGAAAGTGAGCCATATATCAAAACGAAGGTATGGAAGTAAGCTAATTACAGAATTTTGAATCACCCAAAAATTCTTTGTGAATTTTTCGTGGTGACTATTTGAGTGAAACTGGTACGAAGGACTCATAGTCCAAAAAATTAATGTTCTTAAGCTCTATTGCGTGAGTTATAATTTTTAATCCGACCGTTGGATCGTTGTGATTTTTGGATATGTTATACATATATAAGTTGAGTATATGTCCACAAATTCGGAACCGTTAAAGGTTAACGTATGATTTGTTATGAATTTTATGAGGTGGCTGGTTCTGAAATCTTCAAGCATAATTTTTCGGTAAAAATATCTCTCAATGTTAGAGTCAGAATTTGGGAAATATTTCTTCTACAAAGTTATAGAGAATTAAATTTTACATGAAAAGGACATAAGAACTGTATTTTTCTGATAAAAGGACTAATTATTATGAATTATTGAAGTTTCTGAATATTGAAAATTTTAATTAAATTATCAGAAAAATTATTTGGACTGAAATATTTTTATAGAAATCTTATTATATCAGTTTAGAGTTTCTGTAAATTTTTGATGAATTATTGAAAAGCAAAAGTAATTATGATATTTTTAAACTATTTATAGTTGGTTTAAAAATAGAGAAAATTCATAGAAAATTCTATGAATGATGAAAAAATTATGAAACTTGGTGAAAAATCATATAATATTATTTTATAGTTTTTGGACAGTTTTGGAAATTTATTGAGTAACATAAATACTTTCTTGTATTTTTAAGCTATTTATAGTTAGTTTGAAAATAGAGAAAATTAATGAAAAATTCTATGAATGGTGAAAAATTATGAAGTTTATTGAAAAATCTTATAATAATATAAGATTAATATTGATGATATTTTAAAGATATAAAAGTAGGTGGAGTTAGTATTTCTATTTTAAAGCTATTAAATGATAGTTTTTATGAATAGAAATAATTATAGAAAATTGTCGGATTATCCGAAAAATGTGAAAATTGTTTGGAAAATTCAGAATAATATTTTAAATATTTTTGAAGTGGTAGTAAGCTCATGAGGTGTTAGAATATAAACGTACAAGTTATGATAAATATTTATATAATTATATTGTTGTATTTTATCATCACTTGAGATGGTGGCTTAGTGGTGGGAAGCCGGACATAAGTCCCCATTAACGTGGGTTCGAGTCTTGGTGAACTCCTATATGCTCAAGTGGTCTCACGTCCTGAATTTATTCGGGGTAAGTTGAGCCTTGGATTTATTCGGGGGTAAGTGAGTTGTGCCGATAAAGACACCACTGAGGCCTCTAAATTTTTTAGAGATCGGACCTTTATTTTTTTTTCTATCATGCATGTAATTATTTATTACGTATGTTAATAAATAACAGTTATGATAAAATCAGTTGAAAGTATTGTGAGTCTAAAATAATGATGGTGAATAATTGTTGAAAGATTAAAAGGTGTAAATAATTGATGTTTAAAATGTGTTGATGATATGCAAATGTTTGCTCAATTATTTTCTTTTTACAAAAGTAAGTTTGTCAGGACTTGCCGACACTTTACTTTTTCTAAAGTAGTATGGACCACAACTCTATTATTGAACAAATATTGTTAAAATGTGTGCAAGTTGGTATAATTTCCTCTGTGGGACCATAAATTACGCTACCAGTATTTTTTTTATATAGCTCATTGGGTTATTTTGTCAAAGTTGATGTGCTAGTTGTTTCCTCTATTTTCAGTATAAATAGGTTACTTGGTTGAGTAACTAAACACACATAATGACTACACCAAGAGTATAAAACTCTTTTATTACAATATTGTGAGGATAATATTGTGATTTTTTTTTTGAGTGTAAGGTTACTCCAAGTGTTGATAAAGAATGCAAGCATTGTTCAGGTTGATCAATTTCATATAAAACAAAATCCAGTCACGTGCTAATTAAGGTAAGGGGTACCATTTTTATGGTAAGAGGTATCACTTTTTCATAATATGGTAAAGGAATATCATTTTCTTTCATGCTCTATATTATTGTGAGAGATTATTATTTGTTCTTCAAGTTATTATTAAAAATGAAATGTTGATTGGTATACAGTTAAATATCTTTGGCCTGTAGTGCAAAGATGAGTTGTTGATTTATAAATATATTTGGCCTGTAGTGCAAAGATGAGTTGTTGATTTATAAATATCTTTGGACTGTAGTGCAAAGATGAGTCGTTAATTTATGAATATCTTTGACCTGTAGTGCAAAGATGAGTTATTAATTTATGAATATCTTTGGCCTGTAGTGCAAAGATGAGTTATTGAATTATGAATATCTTTGGCCTGTAGTGTAAAGATGAGCTGTTGATTTATGAATATCTTTGGCCGTAGAGCAAAGATGAATTCATTAGCCTGATTATGAACAGGAACTGTGAATTGGTATAACCATGATTTTTGGTGTTTCAGGTAAAGACAGGTGATGAAAGTTCTCTTTGTCTTGGGTACAACGAAGAACTGTTGATTGATATTACAGAAATAAAATATTGATGATGGACTTTTAATTGGGAGAAGATAGTGGACATTGTGTTCTACTTGACTCTCCTAATGGATTGTTGATTCCGCTGCAATTATGGTTGATAATTTTTATCATCTACCATACGTTTTAAATCTCTGATTTACTACTGATGAATGCTATTGATAATTTAATTATCTTAGTCATGATATTCTTTACTGAGCTATTTGTGCTCACCCTTTTTGCTTCACAATTCCTTTCAGGAAATAAAACTGTAGCTAGAACTAGCAGAGAGGACATGAGTATAAAGTGGTGTCTTGAGTTAGTCGCGATCCTCATCAAGTTATAGAACAAGGTGGCATAATAGTTGTGCGGGGAACTTAAAATTTAAATACGTGTGTCGTATTCTACACGTTATTTAACAGTTGATTTTGGTGACTCAAATAGAGTGAGGTACTGTCCAAGGTTGGGCCTTGAGGGTCACAGTTGGGTATGATAATTGTTTTAAAACTCACAAATAATTATTGTCTTATTTGATACGACATTATGATAATTTGGGTGCGGATACTGTCGTACTATATACGACATTTTAATAGTTATAAACAGAAAGATTTGTATTTGGATTTTTATTGAGTGTATTAGTGGCGACCCAAAATAGGTTGGGTGGATTGGACCTATTTTGGGGGCGTTACAATAATAATATTATATTTATTTGGTTAACTGATTTATTATTTTTATACAAGCATGTGATAAGTAAACCTTTAATATATAGTAGTTACCTTTATATATTGTATAAGGTGCAGGGTAACATATTTGATATGGCTATATAATATGTTTATAGACTATATAATAAATTAATGTCACTATGTGAGTTACTTGACATATGTGGGTGGAATTAAATGAATACCCTATTTCCTTATATTAATAAGCGATTATTATTAATAATGATTTCAATAAGTTATTATAATTATTATAATAACAGTTATCATGCTAAGTAATAATAATACTCAATTGCTTTACATTTGGTGTTATTAAAATATACATGAAGTACATGTTGATATATATATGTACCCTTATTTGATTCATTGTAATGAGAAATTACATTTATAATTCATAACCCAAGCTATATAAAATGAATGTGTATATATATATATATAACCTAAGATATATGGGATGGAATGTATACCTATATCATCTAACCTAAGTATGTATATTATATGCTCAAGTGTATAAGCTAAGTGTTGAGCATACATATACAATTGCTAGTTGCTGGGTTATTGGTCTTGTCCCATAATAAGAGCCCACCCTCAATTCTTTCTTCACGTGAACAAACAATGAGCTACTAGTTACTCTACTTCTTCTCAATTTCCTCATAAGCTAGCTCATAATTGTAAGAGATGTGGGATTCATGATTGAATCTACCAACTACTCACCTACCATTCCTTAACCATTGTACAAACAATTATTCCTTTGATTTGTTCTAATGGAGAATTAAAATGTCTGTGTATTGAATTGCCTATAAATATCAAATCTTCTCCTCTTACTTTCATTTGCTGAGTATTTCATTAGAGTTAAGAAGGAGTTAGTATAGCAGCATTGTAGCAATTGTTTAGCAGCAAGTTCAGTTCATTTACAGAGGTATAATCACTTACCTTCTTGTTCTTCATTCTCTATAAAATCCCATTCATGCTCCACTTTGTCAAATTCTTGAGTTTTGCAATCTAGATGTTAATTGAGCTATAGAATATGTTTTGATAAGTGTTGTATGAAGTTATATGCATGATAGGATTGTATTATAGCTGGTACATGAAGAATTTTGTAAATTAATTTTGAGTTGGGCTAAGAACTGTCGAAAACTGCATTGCTTCAGGCCTGGTTGCCAGCCTGCGCAGCTGTGCCAGTGCCTGTCTGCAGATTTGTTTTCTGTTTTGCTTTCTGCTCATGCTAGCTTGATGGTACTAATTTGGACATGCATGAAAGTTAGTTTAACTCATATATATATATATATATATATATATATATATATATGTTCTTGATACAACATGCATGATTTTAACCATACTAGTATACGTTATGGAAGGAAGCTTTATAGTTTTATAAATGAACTTAGGATTTGTTAAAGTAAACTTGCCATGAGCATATAAGTACCCCAGCTATATTCTGACTTTTGAGACCTTCTTGTATGACCTAGAAACACATGAGAAGCATGTCAACTTGCATACATAAGTTTCATAACGGAATGTGAACCCCACTATTGAACATTTCTAACGAAAGATATAAGTTTCAAAGGTGAACTTTAACATATAGATATTGTGTATGCATTCTAATTCAACTAGCATGTTAGTATGACCTAGATAGGCATGAAGAGCATGTTAATTGGTATATACATGTTTAAAATGTTAAACACGTTAGCATACTTGATTGAAAGCTTCACGAGTTTTTCAAGTGAAACTTAAGAACTTTCAAAGTAAACATAATCAAGACTTGTGTCTTTTAGATTGGGACCACTTGAATACATGTATGTGACTTATATAAGCATTCTAGTACATGTGAATCACGGCTATGAGATGCTTTACATGTATCGTATTGTCCTTGAGGACTTAGTATATTTTTGAAAGAGAACTTAAGATGTGAAAGTAAATAACATCAAATGCCACGTGAGACATGTTGTGAGCATACGAGTATAAGTATTTAGATTTTCATTAGGAACTATAGACGTATTGACATGAACCTTATTTGTTTATATACAAACTTCACATGTGCATGCTAAATTATAGAAAATGAAATTCAAGTATGAACTACGTGATTAAAGTATATGTGTGTAGTATACTCAAGTATACATATTAGGTATTGTTTAGCCTTGTTATGAGATAGTATGACTGGAGTAGCGAACCTTTGAAGTATGAACTTGTTTAACTTAAGGTTTATCGGCATGAAAGCATATGACTTCGAAATTGGATTAGGACGAGCATGCTAGTTTCGAATGGGAGATTATAACTTGATAAGCATATGTATTGGTTTAATGGCAATAGTTGCATGCTAGAGTTACGTCGGAACACTTTCAGACCCAAATAATTTGCTTAAGTCGGATTTTAACATTTAACATATTATGATGCTATAAATGGTATGTTTGATATTGAACGTGATCTTATGTGATAGATTTATATAACGACTAGATTCTAGTATGTGTGAACTTATATTAGTTTATACTAATTGGAGAGATTGACTTGTTATTATTAGGTCGTTCCAACGCCATTTAAATTAAAGCTAGAATTATTTGTAGCTGAGCAAACAGGCAAGTTCCCGAACTTCACTCTTTGATTGTGCAAGTTCTTTTGAACCCGTTCTTGCAAATAAGTATTATTTGCAAGTCTCCCTAACTTTACTCAAATTTATATTGAGCAAGTTTTTCTTGACTTATACTTATTTATTGTGCAAGTATCCTAGACCCTTGTATTACTTTATTCAACAGATATTATAAGCAAGTATCCGAACTCTACTTTTATTGTGCAAGTATTCTAAATTCTTGCACTACTTTATTCAATGACTCGAGTAAGTGAGATTCTAAACTTCACCTTTATTGTGCAAGTTCCTATCCTTCTCATATTGTTTTGAGCAGGTTATTATTGTATTGTGAAAGATCCCCGAACTTCACATTTTGAGTATTGTGAAAGTTCCCCGAACTTCACATTTTGAGTATTGTGAAACTTTCCCGAACTTCACATTTTTGAGTATTGTGAAAGTTCCCCGAACTTCACATTTTGAGTATTGTGAAAGTTCTCCGAACTTCACACTTTGGTTATTTTGCAAGTTCCCGAACTTCATTTCTTTATTATGCAAGTTCTCTAAACTTATACAAACTCGTATATTGTGCAAGTATCTTATCTTTGTGTTTACTTTACTCAAAGAGCGTTGTAAGCAAATGTCCTAACCTATGCATTTACTTTATGCAAGGGATCTATTATGGCGAAATTCCCCGAATTTCACTCTTTGATGTTGTAAGTGTCTAAGCCTATGCATTTATTTTATGCAAGGAATCTATTATCGTGCAAGTTCTCCGAACTTCACACGTTGAGTATTGTGCAAGTTCCCCGAACTTCACATATTGAGTATTGTGCAAGTTCTCGAACTTCACACGTTGAGTATTGTGCAAGTTCCCCGAACTTACACAAATTCATATATTGTGCAAATTCTAAACTTTACTTTGTGCAAGTTCTTTATCCTTCTCATATTGTATTGAGTAGGTTATTGTTGAATCGAAAGTTGTTTACTTAATTGCTTGAACTTTATTTCCAAGCATGTTATTTAGTGGTTTAATTACTTATCAATTATTCCACATTGATATTATTGATGTCCGCACCTAGTGCATTTGAGCTCGTACAGTCTTGGACTTGTACATTATTCAAGGTTCTAAATTTCTTGAACTATGTCAGTAAGAATCTGAACCTTTGCTCGGTCACATTTAAAGTTATCCAAACCAATTGATGGTATGGATTCTTAGACGGAACAGAACACCCCTCATATGTAGGAGTGTGCCCAGGTATCTAATATATATGATACGAGTAAGCAGATATAAGTGTTATGCATATTCACGTTGTACCCGAGGCTGATCTCCTCGAGGTACTAAGTTTCTGTAGCCAGAAGCCAGTAATCTAAAAAGGGTCAATTAGCTATTGAACCCATTGGAAAGTTATAGTTCAAAGTCTACTCGACTATCAATCATTCTAAAGGCAATTATTATCTTTGCTTTTAATAGTCATATTATTGAATCTTTCAGATATTCATAGTGTTGAATCATGCAGGTTGTTGAACCTTATAGATATTCATATCGTTGAATCATACAGATATTCATAGTATTGAATCATACAGATTGTTGAATCATTCTAACATTCATATTGTTGAATCTTTAAGATATTCATTTTGTTAAAATCATTGTCAGATATTTTTGCATTCATCATGATATATCCTTTATTGTTGTATTTAAACTTGCTGAACAAACTTGTTGCTCATTATTGCTATATCATGACTTATATTGCAGTTAAAACCGAGCCCTCAGGGAAGGACAAGGGTAAAGGAAAGATATATGATGGTTTGCAAGGAGCAGACTTTGTCTTTATGATTTATTTAATTACTGTTAATGTAATATGAACCCTAATATTTATTCTAGGGTATATTTGTATTGATGTATTAAGGTTATCGAATCTTGGGACTAGTAACACCTTTTGAATGAACGACATATGTTTATTATATTCTGCATTTTAGTTATCGTATGTTACTTAGGTGGATGTTAGTATTATTTCGTGGCGACCGGACCGGGGTCAGAGGACCCGGATTCGGGGGTGTCACAGACTTTCTACCCTTTTACCCTTTTTGAATAATGCAAGGGGTGCTGCTCCAATTGTCCAAAGTCAGATCCTCGTGGATAGTGAGGATAAAGGACTTGTGATCGTCTGCCTCCTCTTTGATGATGACTAAGACATCCTTCATATTATGGTCGGGGTTCTTCTTTGAACTTCCACCTCTATCCTTCTTGATGCGAGGGATTTAGATCCGATCCTCTTCATCACTGTCTGGGATATCGTCATTCATACCCTCGTAGTGCATCAGACAATACATGTAGCAAATGGGCCTCGCCCTTCATGTAGGAACTTTTCTTTCCCCTTTTTGCTTTCCCCTTTAGCCTCCGGGGCTTTTTTCTCACAAATTGGTTTGACTGGAGGAAAAAGTATACCTGATACAATAGCAGGAATCTTCCTTATTGGTTTCATAAACCCAACATCAGTGAGGTTCAGCAGCAGAATCATGGAGGCAGGACCTTTTGGATGCTTGTGTGGGTTCCGGCGGTTTAACCCAGATGAATAGCCCAATCCGGCTTTCCCTGACTGGCTCGGGATTTGCACCGGACTCTTGATATTTTACTGATTCTTTCCTAACCCTTCTCTAGGGTGGAAATCAAAAGATACCATTTCCTGACCAACCGTCATCACTTCGGGGGAAACTTTTGGTTTCAAAGCTGGTGCCCCAACAGGTACATACTGAGTATTGCTCACTTCCAAAGCTTGAAAACTAGTAGGTTTAATCCCTTCATCTAGACTGATCACCGATATGTCTCCCTGTATGCAGATATGGTATTCTGGTTCGGCATTTATCGTGATTAAGTTACCGTCAATAATATACTTGAGTTGCTGATGAAGGGTGGATGGAACTGCTCCTACCATGTGAATCCACGTTCTGCCCAACAACAGATTATATCCAGTGGTAATGTTGAGTACCTGGAAGGCTACATAGAAAGTATGGGGACCAATCTCTAGTAGAAGTTCGATCTCTCCCACAGCTTCTCAGCGAGATCCATCGAAAGCTCGGATGACTACATGACTGGTACGGATCCGATTTGGGTTGATCTTTATTATTTCCAAGGTGTCGTAGGGACAGATGTTTAGGGACGATCCTCCATCTATCAGCACACCTCCGATTACATACCCTGAGGACATCACTGCTATGTGCAGTGACTTGCAATGGCCCGTCCCTTCTGCGGGCTATATCATCTTTAGTGAAAGATATCACATTGTTATTGAAGATGTGTTCTATCACATGACGAAACTTCTCAGTATCTACCATCTTCGGCAGATGTGCTTCCTCTATTACTTTCACGAGAATGTAGCGATGATCCACCGAGGACAAGACCAGATTCAGGATGGATATTTGTTTGGGTTCCTCCTTCAAGCTTTGCACCATTTTGATCTCATGATGCCCCATTTTACTGAGAAATTCTTTAATTTTCTCTTTAGCCACTCTCCCTCTGGTTTTAATGACTGAGTTGATCACCCGTGGGGGCAGGTACAACGAGTTTTCCTTTGGTACACTGGCAATGTTATTTGAGGTTGAATCTTCATCCTTCCCATTGTTCCATTGGACTCTTTTCAGACTGAATACTGGATATTGTGGTCTGAATGGAAATATGAGAGGTTCTGGCGTAGCTACCTTCACTGGATTCTTCCCTTCTTGACCCTTTTTCCTTGCAGGATTAGGGGTGTTATGGCTAGATCCTTCTCTCAAGAAATAACAGCCACTGTTTCCTGATTCCAGGCTATGGGAATAAAGAATGTGTCCTCCTCGAGATAACCACAATCTTGATTTTTTTTTTTTTATCAGTTCACCACTTTCAATCATATTCTGAATCTGGTGATGAAGTCCCCAACAATCCTCGGTGTCATGACCGGGCGCATTGGAATGATACTGGCAGATCCTGTCGAAATTAAACTTCTTGGATCGAGGGTTCACCGGGGATAATAGATCTGTGACCATCCCCTCGTTGATCAGCATTTGGAAGATTTCTTTCATAGGTTGATTCAAATTGGTGAAGTTTCTATGGAAAGAGAATTCCCTATTAGCTTGAAACTTCTCTTCCTTGGCCACCTTGTCGGCCCAGGGTTCACGTTTATAAAACCGATAATGATCCCTCATAGTAATGGGGCTAATTTTCGGTGTAGGAGGACTCGCTTCATGCTGGTTGGTCTGATTTATCAGCTACCTAGTTACCTGATGTTAATACACGACCAGCTCTGCCAACTGTCCAATCTGCTCCTTAATAGACTTGCTTTTCTATTCCATTAGGAACTGTCTTTCTGAGAACTCCCAACTGTCTGGGCTGTTGCTACTTGATTGAGTTGACTCTCCAACATAACGGAGATATTTGGATCCTTCTCCATTCCTCGTGCTAATCATGTTTACACTCTCCTCTTTGTGTTAAGGGAAGGGATTATCTTGCACATGTGGTTGCTCTGGTTTTGTAACCACAATCTCTCCGTTATCTATCAAGTCTTGGATTTTGTGCTTGAGAGACCAACAGTCTTGTGTGTCGTGGCCCGGTGCTCTAGAATGGTATGCACATTTTTTACTTAGTCAAAATTTCTTCCGCTGGAACTGGCTGGCGGAAGGAGTTGAACAATCTTCTTTTACGCTGTCAGCAGTTTCAGCACATTCTCTAGCGAGTCCCCCAATGGGGTGAACGTTCTTCAACGTCTGGCCTCTCCAATTTTCTGAAATGGAGGATTAGAAGGTTGTGCAGGAGCTTGAAAAGGGGAATAGTTTCTGCTTTGAATGGGTAAGTTGCTTGAATTACCACTATGGGACACTTCTTTTTCTTTCTTCTTTTGTACTCTCCGGGAATTACTCCCATAACTCCTAGATTGGATATGCTCGGCCACGACTTCCAAGGCAGTAAGATCTTTTATCTTCCTAGACTTTAGCCCCATTTCAGCCATCTCTCCGTGTTTGATCATCTCTGAGAATGATTTTCCTATACCCGCTAGGACCTTCTCTTAATATGGAGCCTCTTGAATGTCGATGAAGGTCATGACTATCTCATTCTTTATCATAGGCGGGGTGACTTGTGCCGCCATCCGTCTCCATCATTGAGCATACTCTCTGAATGACTCAGCGCTCTATTTCTTGATTTTGGTGATTTGATATCTGTCTAGAGCCATCTGAGATTGGAAGCTGTATTGATTGAGGAAGGCATTTGCTAACTCTTCCCAATTGTAAATTTTTGAATTGTCCAGTCGGGCGTACCAGGCTCTAGCCTCTCCGGTCAGACTCTTCTGGAATAATTGCATTATGAGCTTCTCGTCCTATGCATAGGATCCGAGCTCTCCAATGAATACCTTCAAATGGATGTAGGGATCTCCTAATCCATCATATTTTTCAAAATCAGGGACTTAAAACTTTTTTGGATAACGAGCCCCGGGAAATATATATAAATCAGAGTAATTTACGCTTCCAAATGCCCCAGTCCCTTTGATGAGCCGGATTGTTTCTTCCATTTGTTGGACCTTCTTCAGAATATCACCAGCTTCTTGCTCTTTGTTGAGGTTGGTGATTTCAGGGTTTTGTTGGTCATTTCCTCGTTCTGAGGTTCAAAAATCTTAGTGTCTTTCTTTCCAGTATCTTGACTGCCACTAGGTGCAGATGATTTTGTATGACCGGGTGTTTGTCTCCCTTGAAGGCCTTTACTTTGTTCTTTGAGGAAAATAGCTAATTCAGTTATCTAGTTCTTTAGTCCTTCGAACACTACCCTAAAAACAAGGGTGAATTCAAGTTGAGCACTTGAAGCCATGTCTAGAGATGGACTTAATGCTTTCTTAGATTTTTACCTGGAAACGGGACCAATTTTCCCCTACAACAAATGTAGGTGTGTTAATTTTGATGTATATATATCAACAGGATGCATGTCATGAAATGTGTTTATTTTTTAAGGTTTTTTAATCTTATCTTGTAAAACAAATGTCAATTATTTTAATGACAGGATATCATGACAGGATTTACAAGACATGGAATGTATATTTACACTGAATCTGTAGTTTACATCGAAATTGGAAATTTACATTGAATTGAAATAAAAAGGCATGAAAAAGCTCCCCTTCGAATTTGGTTAATCAGAGGCTGAACTATCTTAGGCTACTCTCGCGGCTTTTCGGCATGAAGGACCCCAGATCATCGTAATCTACTAGAGGGGAAATTAATCCGTTCTTTCAATTGGAGCGGATCTGAGTGGTGCCTTTCCTGAGCCTCGTAGGATTAGTCTCCTTTGAGTCCAGTAATCAAACACCGACGAGTTCGCTTCCTGGTGGAGGAATCACACAACATACATTCACATACATCGCGTCTCACCATATGAAATGATGACATTGTGCGAAGTACTAATATAAAGCAGTAAAGCATTCATGAACATTCATTCAATATAAAATACAGCATCCACACATATGCAGATAAAAGGGGAAATTTTGAAAAGATTTGAGTGCGACTAAACCCTCTACTATCCCCAACAGAGTCGCCACCTGTCGACGTCAGAAAAAAATTCGTCTCTTTGGACATTCCTTTCTCTGTTCCTAAATTTTGTTACTTTCTACCCTTATTACCTTATCTATTTTTATGAAGGGTGAAACTTTTAGAAAAAGGCCAATATGTATCATGTCGACGATTTGAAAGGTTTACAGAGTCGCCAGTTGGTAGATTTGAAATGGTTGTACCAACTCAATCGAGTTTTGTTTGATTTTTGCAAGTAGGCCCAATTACTGGACGCTGTCAAAACTTGGCCTTGAAACCTAAAATTCTAAAGTTCGGGGGATTGGTTAAGCGGGGGGAAGGTGTTAGGCACCCCTCGATTTTCGTAAAACACGGTTACCACAACTTTTTAATATTTCTCTTTTTATTTGCAATGTGTGTGTATGCTGAAAGTAATTGAGCATACGTTTTGTTTGATTGGAAGTAGTGCCTTGCTTTGTTGGACCTATATACGAAGGGTTTGATTTATTTGAAAAGTCCATTTTTAGACAAGATATAAAAATGACGTTTTGGAAGGAGGTTTTCAAACCTTACGCTCACATAGGAATTGAAACATATTTATACTTCCATTTCATTATATTCGATTTTGATTTTATTGTCGGGATGTGAAGCATCCTTGATCACATATTGTATATACAAGTGTCGGTCTTCTTATGGGTACGACAGCCATCAAAGTGACTCTAGCACCACAAGCCATATTTCACTATATTTGAGACCTTAAACCCGGATAACTGTTTTAAAGTCCCTCGGATGTACATTTTTACAGAAAAACTGACAGGGTACATTTGTAATGTGGAGTTGTCCATCGTGGGAATCAGATTCTGATCAGTGTGTTTGATCTTGAATCCCACGATTCCTAGGCTCACAGAAGAAGAGCAAGAAACCTGCATAACCAAAATATTTACATAGCATGTATATTTACATCTAGACGTCGCAAAATAAAAGATTCATCAGTCAAATCCTTGTATGCGCAGTAAATATTATACCTTTAATCACATTTTTTAGGACATATACTAATATTTTAACCAAAAAAATTGATCAGACATTACATGTTAATGTCATCCCTTTGATAGTAGTGTGCATACAAGCCAATCATGTATGATGATAAAGCACGTACTTTGTAAACAATCTTATTTATTTATTAATAAAATATTCATTTATTAAAGGCATTTAATTATCTACATGGTGCTGTTTTTATAATATGTAAATAACCCATAGTTTTAAGCAATGCTTTTAGAATCATGATGATGATCATGCTAATGAGATCTAAATTCTTAGAAAGCTCTAAAACTAAAATAGTTCCCAATCGTGGGATTACTAAAAAGGGGATTAGTAAATCCGGATAGATTGGTACATATGTTGCTTGCTCATTGGATGAAGATGATTGATCTCATGATCATTTGTGTGGAGACACTAAAGCAAGTATGTAGGTGCTTATTGGAGAATAAGTTCACTGAACGTGATTCGCTATGGAATACCTAATGGAGTTTTACTCGCATGTCAATAGGAATTCCTAATGTGATAGTAGTACAAGTGATCCTTGGACTTGAGATCATCATAGTATCTTGTATGTAACAAATTATACTTTGACTTATTCCTTAAGACCTTTTAAGGCATATATAGGGTATGCTTGGGTATAATGAGTTACATATGGAGATAATGAATGATCAATAAAGAATCTACCACCTCTAGTAAAAGAGGAGATATGTCCCATGTGATTCGTTAAATGACAACCCAGGAATCCTTGGCCAATGTGAAATGAAATTAGAAAGGAGTTTTAATTTGCATTATTTGGAGTTGTGCATTTTCTAATCGAAATACATATAATTAAATAAAATAAGACTTGACAGTAAATCCATGTCTTATATTTAATTGGGACATTGTATGGTGGAAGGATTGAATTGTATGGTAACTATTAACTCACAGGTTCTTTTATGATTAATGTTGAAATCTATATTATCTGGAAAGTCGTTGATCGCTAGGGAGGCTTATCCCTATTGTAGAATAAATATTATTTATTTAAATAGATTATTAGTTTAATTTATTTATTTAAATAAGATTAAAATTATTTTAATTGATTTATTCACAACCAGTTTAATATGGAGAACCTAAAGGGTCACACCATAAAAGGAAGAATAAATATTTAAGAAGGTAATGGCATAATCGTAATAATGCATTAAGTATAATTAATTTAATCTATGGTGATAGAATAAATTAAATAGCTTAATGTTTATTATTTAATATTTTGGAAATATTAAATATAAATTAATAAGAGGAGTCTTATTAATATTATTACAATTATTATTATTTTAATTTCTAAAGGAGTTTAGTAATTAATTTAATATTTAGTACTCTCATTTATTCCTAATAAGATTAGGAGACAAATTAATTAAATAAATTTAATTAATTATTCCCATGTGGTGGGAAGCCTAAATTAATTAAAGGAGTTTAATTAATTAAAAGAAATCCCATGTCTAATAGGATTAGAAGGGTTGACCAATGTCTATATAAGAGAAGTCTTATAATAGATATTGATTTGATGCAATTCCAATTGTTGGAGAGTACTCCTTTTCTATAGAGGATAGAAAACTAAGGTTAAGCCAAACACCCTCCTTCTTGATAATTTCTCTTCCTTGGTGGATCACCTCTAGAGGCCAAACACTTGGGTGGCTAACGTTGATCAAAGAAAGGAATCTAACCCGGAAATTCAAGGAGATCACGAAGAACAAGGAGTTGAACTAGTACCTGTGGAAGCTTCGTTCTACAAGGGTATGATTCCATAACTTCTTATTTATCGTTTTAAATTAATAATTTGCATAAAGGATGATCCGGGTAATGGTTTTGTAGAAATTTTTTAAACTCTGATATACCATGCTTCCGCTAATTTTTGCAATTTGATTGCGTCGTGATTTCGTACAAACCCAACAGTGGTATCAGAGCCAAATCTTTATGCAATTATTAATTTTTTTTTGATTTCATATACATATGGGTATGTATTTAAAATAATTTATTGGGCATAATTTTATTGTATAAAATTATATTTTTTAAGAAAAAAAAAAGACTTTTTTTGGGACGAATCACAATTTTTTTTTTTTTTGTACTAATCTTGAATTCTGCAAAGAAAAGGTGTTTTCTCTTTCTTACTCCAAAAAGAAGGTGACCCATCAGGAAAGGACTTTTTTAATAAACCTGCAGGACTCTTTTAATAAAAGAATGTGACTTTTTTTAAAAAAATAAATATGATATATTTATATATTATATTCTAAATAATTTTATAATTAAAATAAAGAGTTTATTTTAATCTTGAAATTGGATTTCATGCAATTTAAAATTGCCCATTAAATGATACTCATATATATATAGAATGTTTTAATTCATGAGATGAATATTTATTTATTGATATATATGGTGATATGTATGAAAATAAATGGGGATTGATTATGGACTATTTGACCAATGTGATTGGATTTTATTTTAGTTGAATGCTTGAATGAATGGGTTTTATTAAATGGGGTCTGCGTACCTCGTCTTCTCTAATTTTTTTTTCTTGATGTAAAATTCTATCTCCCTCCTATGTACTTCCCCTTGACAGTTGATCAAGGTTTCTATTTAAATTAAATAGTTTAATGTAATAAGAATAGTTAGAATTATCTTGAAGAAATTAGAGACCAAGGAGCAAGGAGCGCGTGAAGACCCGTTTGTATGGAGCCCGGATTTAAATGTAATAGTTATATTTAAATTTAAATTCTTGCACTCCTAGGTTTGACCTTTTGGTTCACTTGGTGGCTCTAGTGAACCAAACTAGAATAAAATTCCATAATCAATCCGGGTAGAATATAGTATTCTATATTGCATGCTAAATATTATATATATTATATTTTATGCAAACATGCTTCGCATGTTTAATAAAATGACGCGTATTTTATATATATATGTGCATGCGCGCTAAACAAGATGAGACAAATAATAACAAACCCCTCAAAGAAATAATATTAAGTCCGAAGCGTTCAAATGATATTTGGAATATCGAACGTCGCCTTCTAGCATGATAAATTAATAGAGTATTAAATATTTAATATGAGCTTGTTGTGCTATCCACAAGGCGAGTATTGCGTATTTAAGATGTTAATTAATCACATTTGATGCTTATCAAGAAAATTGAACGATCTAGTCTTGTTGTGCTATCCACAAGGACGAACATTTTTCTTTTTTGAATTTATGGAAGTGCTAGGCTGGACTTAACTTAAATCATTTTAGTTCGGATGTGCACACACTTGACCATTATGATTTAAGAGGCAAAATAAAAGGAGTTATATAGTGTTGTAATTGACAAGAGTTGTCTACCTATTTATTTGTATATCGCTTGTTGTGCTATCCACAAGGTTATATACATTTGAAATGGGATCCTTATTCTCACTAGCAAATCTTTAATTAGATGTTGCCGAACTATATAAGTGAGGGTAATATAGTTTGATGAAAATAGTGGGAGATACCAATTTAAAATAAAGACCTAAATTTATTTTGGTATGCAAAATTAATAAAATGAATGTTTGCTAAAATGTTATTTTTCACATGCAGAATTTTAAAAATGTCTAAATCACTAATCTCACTACGAAGCATACTTGATGCAAACAAGCTTACCGGGCCGAATTATGAGGACTGGCTAAGAAATCTGAGAATTGTTCTCACTGCTGAAAAGATTTCTTATGTCCTAAATTCAACTGTCCCTGAATTTGTTTCAGAAACAGCCTCTGAGGAAGAGATTGTCACTTTCAATAAGTGGCAAGATGATGCATCTGTGGCTCAATGCATCATGCTCGCATCCATGAATAACGAGCTTCAGCGTCAGCACGAAAAAATGGATGCTCCTGCTATGCTGCTTCACCTCAAGGAGTTGTATGGTGAACAGAGTAGGACTGCTAGATATGAGATATCTAAGGAGCTCTTCCGATCTCGGATGACCGAGGGTACTGCTGTCGAGACTCATGTCCTGAAAGTGATCAATTTGATTGAACGCCTTGGACAGCTTGGGTTCGTCATGGATGGGGAGTTGAGTCAAGACTTGGTCTTGCAGTCACTCCCTGAGACCTTCTCGCAGTTTGTGGTTAATTTTCACATGAATAAGCTAGATGTCAGCTTGCCTGAGCTGCTTAACATGCTGAAAACTGCAGAAGGTCACTTCCCATCCAAGAAGAACCATATCTTGATGGTGGATTCTTCCAATAAAAGGAAGAGACCTAAGGTATCTTCTGAAAAGAAGAAATCCAAGAAGGCTAAGGGAAAGGGGAAAGAAAAGGAACAAAAGAAACCTGAACCAGCTAAAGGAATGTGCTTTCATTGCAACAAGCCGGGACATTGGAAAAGGAACTGCAAGAAGTATCTAGCAGAGAAGAAGCTTGGAGAAGCTTCGACTTCCAATCAAGGTTTGTTTATGATTGAAATTAATTTTTCTGAAAGTCATAATTCTACTTGGGTATTGGATACCGGCTGTGGTTCTCACATATGTAATACTGTGCAGGGACTGGTCAGAAGTAGAAAGCTGAACAATGATGAGGTGATCCTACGAGTGGGGAATGGAGCAAAGGTTGCTGCATTAGCTGTAGGAACTTATTATTTAGCAATGCCTTCGGACAAGTCCATTTATCTTAATAATTGTTATTATGTTCCGAATATTATTAAAAACATTATTTCAATTTCTGTATTAGATATGGAAGGATTTAACGTTGTTATAAAGAACAATAGTTGTTCTATTTATAAAGACGATGTTTTATATGGTATTGGAAATTTGCGAAATGGACTTTATACACTTGACTTACAAGAAAATATATTTCAAATTGAACAAACTAAGTAAAGGAAAAGAGATGATATTAATTATACCTACATGTGGCACTGTAGACTCGGTCATATCAATGAAACAAGATTATCCAAGTTGCATAAAGATGGGCTCCTCGAGCTATCCGATTATGAATCATATCCAACTTGTGAATCTTGTCTCATGGGTAAAATGACTAAATCTCCTTTTAGTGGAAGAGGAGAAAGAGTTACAGAGTTGTTGGCATTGATTCACACAGACGTTTGTGGGCCTATGACAACAAGTGCACGGGGTGGGTATTCTTATTTTATTACTTTCACTGATGATCACTCAAGATTTGGATATGTGTATTTAATGAAATACAAGTCAGAATCATTTGAAAAGTTCAAAGAGTTCAGAAGTGAAGTAGAGAAACAAACGGGCAAGAGTATAAAGATACTTCGATCAGATCGAGGCGGAGAATACTTAAGCGGTGAGTTTCTCAATTGTCTCAAAGAAAATGGTATAATCTCACAATGGACTCCTCCAGGTACACCACAGTTAAATGGAGTATCTGAAAGGAGAAATCGAACACTGTTAGACATGGTTCGATCCATGATGAGTTTTACCGACCTTCCAATTTCCTTCTGTGATATGCCCTAGAAACGGCTGCATACCTACTTAACAAGGTACCTACCAAATCCGTCCCAAAGACTCCATATGAGATGTGGAAGGGGAGGAAACCAAATCTTAAGCATGTTAAGACTTGGGGTTGTCCAGCTTATGTCAAAAAGTTTTAACATGATAAGCTACAGACTAAATCCGAAAAGTGTAGATTTGTGGGATACCCTAAAGAAACTGTAGGGTATTATTTCTATCATCTAACTGATCAAAAGGTGTTTGTTGCGAAACATGCTGCCTTCTTGGAAAAGGAGTTTATCCATGAAGGGGTCAGTGGGAGTAAGATATATCTTGAAGAAGTTCAAGAACCACAAATTACCACGGATCAAAGTCAGGTACCTGACCAAGTAGAAGAACCTACTATACCACACCCTGTTCGTAAATCTGGGAGAGTACCGAAGATACCTGAGAGGTATGGATTCGTTATAGAGGATGACGATGAGGTACACATCATGAATGATGATGATCCATTGAATTACGAACAGGCCATGAGTAATAAAGACTCAGGGAAATGGCTTGAAGCCATGAAATCCGAAATGGACTCCATGTATGAAAACAAAGTATGGACTTTGGTTTCACCACCTGAAGGCATTAAGCCTATTGGGTGTAAATGGGTCTTTAAAAGAAAGACTGGAGCGGACGGCAAGGTGGAGACCTATAAGGCCCGACTGGTTGCAAAAGGTTTCAAACAAAGACAAGGAGTTGATTATGATGAAACCTTTTCACCAGTAGCTATGCTCAAGTCCATTTGGATTTTACTTGCGATTGCAGCTTATAACGACTATGAGATCTGGCAGATGGAAGTGAAAACAGCCTTCCTCAATGGGAAACTTGAGGAGGATGTGTATATGACACAGCCAGAGGAATTTGTTTCAAAGGTTGGAATAAATCAAGTCTGTAAGCTGCAACGATCCATTTATGGATTGAAGCAAGCTTCTCGTAGATGGAACATTCGTTTTGATGAGACAATCAAAGAGTTTGATTTTATCAAAAATGACGATGAACCATGTGTGTACAAGAAGGTTAGTGGGAGCGCAATTTCATTCCTTGTATTATATGTTGATGATATATTACTGATAGGGAATGACATTCCTATGCTACAATCAATTAAAATCTGGTTATCTAAACACTTCTCCATGAAGGACTTGGGAGAAGCATCCTATATTTTGGGGATAAAGATCTATAGAGATAGATCTAAAAGGATGCTTGGTTTATCCCAAGGAACGTACATTGATGCAATGCTAAAGAGATTTAGCATGGAAGATTCCAAAAGAGGTCTCATGCTGATGAGCCATGGAATACATCTCTCCAAGAAACAGGCCCCAAAGACACCTGAGGAGAGAGACCGTATGAGTAAGATCCCTTATGCTTCTGCAATAGGATCTATCATGTACGGTATGATATGTACTAGACCGGATGTTGCTCATGCACTTAGTGTAACGAGCAGATACCAGTCGAATCCTGGAGAAGAGCACTGGAAGGCAGTGAAGAATATCCTAAAGTACTTGAGAAGGACTAAAGATATTTTTCTTGTCTACGGTGGGTCTGAATTAAAACTCGAGGGCTTCACAGACTCAAGTTTTCAAACGGACCAAGATGACAGTAAATCTGTTTCGGGGTATGTTTTTTACCTTGAACGGAGGCGTAGTGAGTTGGAAGAGTTCCAAGCAGCAAACAGTTGCTGATTCAGTGACAGAGGCAGAGTATATAACTGTAAGTGAAGCTGCAAGTTGATGTTTTAGATGAAAAGTTCATTACAGAACTAGGAATAGTTCCTAAGTCTCATCTTGAATCTAAACATGTGTTGCGGCACTTTGATTAAACAAATCATTGAAAGAGGAGAGTGTAGACTCTCAAGACAACATTGCAGATCCATTAACTAAAGCTTTAACACAACAGCAGTTTGATCGTCACTTAGAGAAGATGGGTATGAGATACCATGGCGATTGGCTTTAGTGCAAGTGGGAGATTGATAGTAGTGTGCATACAAGCCAATCATGTATGATGATAAAGCACGTACTTTGTAAACAATCTTATTTATTTATTAATAAAATATTCATTTATTAAAGGCATTTAATTATCTACATGGTGCTGTTTTTATAATATATAAATAACCCATAGTTTTAAGCAATGCTTTTAGAATCATGATGATGATCATGCTAATGAGATCTAAATTCTTAGAAAGCTCTAAAACTAAAATAGTTCCCAATCGTGGGATTACTAAAAAGGAGATTAGTAAATCCGGATAGATTGGTACATATGTTGCTTGCTCATTGGATGAGGATGATTGATCTCATGATCATTTGTGTGGAGACACTAAAGCAAGTATGTAGGTGCTTATTGGAGAATAAGTTCACTGAACGTGATTCGCTATGGAATACCTAATGGAGTTTTACTCGCATGTCAATAGGAATTCCTAATGTGATAGTAGTACAAGTGATCCTTGGACTTGAGATCATCATAGTATCTTGTATGTAACAAATTATACTTTGACTTATTCCTTAAGACCTTTTAAGGCATATATAGGGTATGCTTGGGTATAATGAGTTACATATGGAGATAATGAATGATCAATAAAGAATCTACCACCTCTAGTAAAAGAGGAGATATGTCCCATGTGATTCGTTAAATGACAACCCAGGAATCCTTGGCCAAGGTGAAATGAAATTAGAAAGGAGTTTTTAATTTGCATTATTTGGAGTTGTGCATTTTCTAATCGAAATACATATAATTAAATAAAATAAGACTTGACAGTAAATCCATGTCTTATATTTAATTGGGACATTGTATGGTGGAAGGATTGAATTGTATGGTAACTATTAACTCACAGGTTCTTTTATGATTAATGTTGAAATCTATATTATCTGGAAAGTCGTTGATCGCTAGGGAGGCTTATCCCTATTGTAGAATAAATATTATTTATTTAAATAGATTATTAGTTTAATTTATTTATTTAAATAAGATTAAAATTGTTTTAATTGATTTATTCACAACCGGTTTAATATGGAGAACCTAAAGGGTCACACCATAAAAGGAAGAATAAATATTTAAGAAGGTAATGGCATAATCGTAATAATGCATTAAGTATAATTAATTTAATCTATGGTGATAGAATAAATTAAATAGCTTAATGTTTATTATTTAATATTTTGGAAATATTAAATATAAATTAATAAGAGGAGTCTTATTAATATTATTACAATTATTATTATTTTAATTTCTAAAGGAGTTTAGTAATTAATTTAATATTTAGTACTCTCATTTATTCCTAATAAGATTAGGAGACAAATTAATTAAATAAATTTAATTAATTATTCCCATGTGGTGGGAAGCCTAAATTAATTAAAGGAGTTTAATTAATTAAAAGAAATCCCATGTCTAATAGGATTAGAAGGGTTGACCAATGTCTATATAAGAGAAGTCTTATAATAGATATTGATTTGATGCAATTCCAATTGTTGGAGAGTACTCCTTTTCTATAGAGGATAGAAAACTAAGGTTAAGCCAAACACCCTCCTTCTTGATAATTTCTCTTCCTTGGTGGATCACCTCTAGAGGCCAAACACTTGGGTGGCTAACGTTGATCAAAGAAAGGAATCTAACCCGGAAATTCAAGGAGATCACGAAGAACAAGGAGTTGAACTAGTACCTGTGGAAGCTTCGTTCTACAAGGGTATGATTCCATAACTTCTTATTTATCGTTTTAAATTAATAATTTGCATAAAGGATGATCCGGGTAATGGTTTTGTAGAAATTTTTTAAACTCTGATATACCATGCTTCCGCTAATTTTTGTAATTTGATTGCGTCGTGATTTCGTACAAACCCAACACCCTTGCGGCATGCAAACTCTCTCTCTCTCTTCTCTCTCTCTATATATATATATATATATATATATAATTGGACGTTGGGACTATAAAAAGAATGCAATGGAAAATAGAAAAGGAATTAAAGGGAAGGAAAAAAAGTTATAAAAGAAGAAAGTAATTATGTCAACCTTTTATATATCTCAATCATATATACCAATTGATTAAGAATAATTTTTTTAATGTTTGTTTTCATCTGCCTTCCCTTTTCTCCTTCTTTGGAAATTGTAGACTCGTGAGAAGAAGGAGGAGGCACCACAAATCTAGTTCTGTATCGATTTGTGTGCATGAGCTGTATACAATATTAGACTGATTCTAATTGTCTATAATTAATCCTAGAAATCTGGTTAGTTGAGCAATCATGTATATAATTATAGAAACAATTTGTTTCCTTATTTTTATGACCTAATTTTTAGGATGTAATTGTACCCTAATATTACCTCTGTTTGAGAGAAGAATAGTCATTCGAAAATATTCTGCAGAAACCTTATTGTCTAACATGGTATCAGAGCAGGTCTGATTCCAAAGAAGTCTGCAACAAACAATCATATTCGTATTTCTTTTGAAGTTCATCACCCTCGTGAAAGGTATTGCGAGTTTGATGGCGACCACTACAGGCGTACCAACCGAACTTATCCCAAAACCAACACAGCAGATTATCGTACACCAAGATAACTCCCCTTTTCCAACCGGAATTACCCTTGATGAGACCAATTACCCATTATGGTCATAACTCATGGAGATGCGTATCGGCGCTCGCAACAAAGCTGGATATCTCACCGGAGAAACGAAGAAACCAGAATCTGGAGATCCTAATCTTGGAGCATGGATTACTAAAAATCACAAAGTGAAAAGTTGGCTAATTGATTCAATGAGTCCGTCACTAATGCAGCGATTTATTTGCCTTCCCACCGCCAAGGAGATATGGGAGGGTGTATCAAAAATGTTCTATGATGGATCAGACGAAACCTGTATTTTTGAGTTGAACTAGAGATCGTTTTCTACCAAGCAGAATGGTCGACCATTGGCAACATACTATAATGAACTTGTTGGTAATTTTCAGGAAATTGACCATAGAACTACCTCTCAGGAAGGAACAGTCGAAGGGGTAATCAAGTTGCTCTCTACGATGGTAAGGCTTGGAGTTCATATTTTTCTAAGTGGACTCGACTCTGAATTTGATCAGGTTCATGGAGAAATCTTGCGGAAAGACCTAAAACTGGATCTGGAGATCACATATGCATATGCCAGGAGAGAATATCAGCAGAGACAGACAATGGAGAGCGGGAGCTATCGTCCAATATCTGAGAACTCGGCTATGTTGACCAACCAAACTCGACGAGGATCGTCGTCTGCATCATTAAACAATCAATCATATGGAAAGGCTAACAACCTGGAATGCACTCACTATGGAGAAAAAGGTCATTCGAAACAGCGTTGCTATAAAATTATTGGCTATCCGGAGTGGTGGGACTTCTCAAAGAAACCTCGTAAAAAGATTGCAGGGAAAGCTATGATGACATCCACGGAAGAAAATCAGCTGATGCCTACGGCAAATGTTGCTCATCCAGGTATTATTGGTAAAGTATGTGTATTCTCTGCAACTTCTAAGAATAGAACTTGGATTATTGATACAGGTGCATCCGATCACATGACGAGGGATTCCAATCAGTTAAGATTGTTTTTTCATTCTTCTCAATCAGTCATTTCCACCGCCAATGGTAGTACCTCCCCTAGTCTAATACTTCCACATTAGATTCTGTTCTTGTTGTTCCATCTCTTGAATACAATCTTTTGTCTGTTAACCAGATTACCTCAACTCTTGCTTGTACTATAACTTTTTAGCCCTCATTTTGTGTCTTTTAGGACATTCTAACCCGGAAGACTCTTGGTTATGGTGTTAGACGGGGCAAAATCTACTACTTGGAATTGACAGAGAATGGGGGATCGAAAATCAGTCAGGAAAATCAAGCTAGTAGTGAAGAAAAGGCTAGAGCGACTATATGGTTATGGCACCGTAGATTAGGACATCTTTCTTTTGGTTATCTTAAGAAATTGCAACCACAATTGTTTTCAAGGTTAAATGATTTGGATTTTCATTGTGACACTTGTGAACTAGCTAAGAACCACTGTACTTCTTATTTACCAAGTTTGAATAAAAGTTCTGTACCTTTTGAAGTTTTTCACTCTGATGTTTGGGGTCCTGCAAAAGTTCCCTCTATTTCTAGAGCTCGGTACTTTGTAACATTTATTGATGAATGCACTAGAATGACTTGGTTGTCCTTGCTTGAAAAAAAGAGTGATGTGTGTCTAACATTTTAGAAATTCCACAAAATGATACACACTCAGTACCAAAAGTAAATCCGCATTTTTCAAACAGACAATGGCACTGAGTTTGTAGACGCCCCTCTCCGTATTTTTCTAAGCGACCATGGAATTCGTCATCAAACCTCATGCACCTATACTCCGCAACAAAATGGATTGGCAGAGAGGAAGAATAGACAACTTTTGGAAATAGTGCGTGCCTCCCTCTTTGGCATGAACATGCATTGATTTTATTGGGGTGAGGCTGTGAAATCTGCTGCCTATCTCATCAATCGCACACCCTCTCGAGTAATAAACTTTCAAACTCCTCAACAAAAATTGCAATCCTTATTTTCAGTTCCCCATCGTCCAAATCTTAAACCCCGAGTTTTTGGATGTACCGTATACGTTCACATCCCAAAGGTCTTGCGAAATAAACTTGATCCATGTGCAAAATGATGTGTCTTTGTTGGCTATTCTGAATTTCAGAAAGGATATAGGTGTTATGATCCACAAACCCGAATGCTACATGTGACTCTAGATGTCTCTTTCCGTGAAATAGAACCTTATTATTCCTGGGGAATTGTTAAAAATTCTCTTCAGGGGGAGAGCTCATCAAATAAAGAGAATGTTCAACAAGAGAATGGCGGAGATGAGTTTATTGAGTTAGAAGAGGTGAGTGAACAATTTAAGCAACAAGGTCGTAATGATGTGCAACAAGGTTATGATAACAACAATGAAACTGAGAGTGAACCATCAATTCCTCCCGAAGAAGCTGTGTTAGAATCATCACTGATATCCTCAGAGTTGTTCCCCTCTACACCATTAACTGAAGAGTCAACCCAGAATGTTCCTCCACCTTCTCCTCAGGTAACTACAAATCCTGTGTTTATTGAGTCTAATGAAACATATGCTCCTGCAGAAAATATAGCTCATAGATACCCACAAAGGTTGAATAGGGGAGTTTAAAAAATATAATATGAACCTGACTTTGTAGCCAAGACCAAATACTCCATTAACAACTATGTGTCCTCTCATAGGTTGACGAAATCGTATGCATTTACTGTTAATCAACTATCCACAGTTTCTATTCCTAGTAGTGTGCAAGATGCATTGGCTGATCCAAAGTGGAGAAAGGCGCTAAATGAAAGAAATGGAGGCCCTACAAAAGAATGCCACTTGGGAACTTGTTCCACTGCCTAAAGGAATGAAGACAATTGGGTGTAGATGGGTGTTCACGGTGAAACTCAAACCAGATGGAGGTATTGATAGATATAAAGCTCAGCTAGTTACGAAGGGATATACGCAAAGGTATGGAGTTGACTATCAGGATACTTTTGCACTAGTAGCCAAGATCAATACAATTCTCATTCTTATATCTATAGCAGCAAATCGAGACTGGCCTCTAAAACAATTTGATGTTAAAAATGCTTTCCTCAATGGAGACTTGGAAGAAGATGTCTACATGGAGCTACCACCTGGAGTTAAAAGTAGTTCTTCATGTAAAGGTGAAGTCTGTAAATTGAAGAAGTCTTTGTACGGGCTGAAACAGTCACCTAGAGCTTGGTTTGGGAGATTCTCGACTACAATGAAGGAGTTTGGCTATAAGCAAAGTAACTCAGATCATACTTTGTTTATAAAACACAAAGAAGGAAAAGTAACAACTTTAATCGTGTACGTTGATGATATGGTCTTGACAGGAGATGACCCATGTGAAATGAAAGCTTTACAGAAGTATTTAGCCACTAAATTTGAAATGAAGGATCTTGGACAACTTAAATATTTTTTGGGAATTGAGGTAGCGAAACACGGAGTCTTTCTTTCACAGCGAAAATATGTGCTAGATCTTTTAACCGAAACCGGAATGCTTGGGTGTAAACCAGTAGAGACGCCCATAGAAATGAATCATAAACTCAAGATTATTCCAGATCAAACCCCAACAGACAAGGGTCGTTTTCAACGATTAGTGAGAAGATTAATCTACTTATCACACACAAGGCCAGATATAGCATATGCGGTGAGCGTTGTGAGCCAGTTCATGCATACACCAAGTGAAGAGCATATGGATGCAGTCTATCGGATTCTAAGGTACTTAAAGAGTGCTCCAGGAAAAGGGTTGTTGTTCTCAAAAAACGGTATTTCTAACATTGCAGGATATTAATACGTACTACCGACTTTTAAAATACTTATTTTTAATATTTAAAAATTAAAAAAAATAGTTCTTTTAAAAAATAAAATAATAATTATATTTAATATTTGAAACTAAATAGTTTTTTAAATAATTATTATTTTTAAAGTAAATATTATTTTTAAAATACTAATTATATTTAATATTTTAAAATAAAATATTTTTTTAAATTATTTGAAAATAATAATTATATTTAATACTTTAAAGTAAAATATTATTTTTTAAAAGTTATAAAAATAATTATTATTCTAAGAAAAAAATATTAGAAAATTTTATTTTTTTCAAAAATGAGTAAATTTTCATAAAATATAGATTCAAAATAATTACATAAGAAAATAAAATACAAAAATAGTAAAAGCTAAATAAAAAAAACTGATTCAATTTTATTAAAAAAATTATAAATAAGTTTTTAAAATAATTATTATTTTCTAGGGAAATTTTTTTTGAAATAATTAAGATTGAATCCCTAAAGTTTTTAATTATTTCTTAAAAATTTCTAAATTTTTTTTTCTAAAAATAATAATTATTTTTTTAAAGAATTATTGTTTTATTTATTTAGAAAATATTGAATCAGTTTTTTTATTTATCTTTTACTATTTTTTGTATTTTAATTTCTATTTTTAGTTTTTATTTTTAAAAATTCTAATATTAAGAGTACATATAATAATGGTAAAGATATTAATTTTTTTTCTTCTTAAAATAAATCTTTACATAAAAAATGAAAAAATGTATATTTTATTTCTATTTAATAAGTTTTATTTTCTTATGTAATTTTTTTGAATCTATATTTTATAAAACTTTACTCAGTTTTTAAAAAAATAAAAGTTTCTAATATTTTTTTCTTAGAATAATAATTATATTTATAACTTTTAAAAAATAATATTTTATTTTAAATATAAAAAATAAATACTATTTTAAAATAATAAATATAATTCTTGTTTTCAAATTATTTTAAAAAAATATTTTGTTTTAAAATATTAAATATAATTATAATTTTAAAATTAATATTAATATTTTCTTTTAAAATATTAAAAATAATAATTATTTAAAAAATATTTTAGTTTAAAATATTAAATATAATTATTATTTATTTTTTTAAAAAAACTAATATTTTATTTTAAATATTAAAAATAACTATTTTTAAAATACTTATTTTATTTTAAAATATTAAAATAATTAGTATTTTAAAAATAATAATTTATTTAAAATATTAAATATAATTATTATTTAAAACTTATTTTAAAAATAATATTATATTTTAAAATATTAAAATTTTGTGTTGGGTCAAACTGGGCCGGGTTGAGGTCAAATTGGGCTGAAGGAACAAAAATACCAACAAAATATTACTTTAAAGATCTAAATGACGAAAATTAACTTTAAAAATAATTTTAAAAATAAACGACAACTGAAATAGATAGAAATGTCATTCAGCCAATTCGCATATCACCCAACTAGGAGGATGAATAATTACTCCATGCCCATTTGATTAACTCCCATCAAACTTGCATTGGAACTACAACCTTAAAAATAAAAGCGTCAGAGCAATTCTATTAATTGTGCAATGATGCATGTCATTCATATAATACCTAACATTCCTTCTACGGGGTCGGATTCTGCCAAACGGGCTAGCCACCTGTCCCAATTTTTTATTTTATATTATTTTTTCATGACTTCAAAATAATTTATAATATTTATTGAAAGTAGAATTTTTATATAATCTCGTGATTTAGGTGTCATTTAAATACATGTAAAAAACAAGGTTTCACAGACTTTATTTTTTCAAGTATCTATATGACACCTAAATTACGGGATTCTGTAAAAATTCCAGTTCCAATAAATATTATAAATTGTTTGAAAGTCATAAAAAAAATTTGGGACCGGTCGATAGGATCCGGTCCCCCAAGACTTATTGAATACGTAATTAGTAACAGTACTCCATTCGTTCTCAATGATAGGATTATTATTGACTTTTTAAAAGTATATTTGAAATATTTTTAAAATTAAAATTAACATGATTTATTTAAATTTTGAAAACAATAAATTTTATAGGTAGTAGTACTTTTGAGGTAATTTATGATATTCAAAATTATATTGACATAAACAAAATGAATTCATGTCAATTTTGAGATTGAAAATTGACTTTCAAAAAGTCAATATTGATCTCATAACATGGAGCAAATGTAGTATTTTAACTACGACTAATATTTTGTCAATAAATTTAAAAAATGATTTATTGAATGTGCATTGAATAAAAATTTAATGAAAAAGTGTAACGGAGGGAGATCCGGGTTCGTGCGGCTACTATTCCTCAATTAAATAGTTCAATTCCTTTTAAAGAAACTTATAACGGGGAATTTTATAACTGACAATTTTTTAAAGAATGACAGTATTAACTTTATAAATATCAGAGCCGGCCGTGGGGGAGGGCCACCAGGGCTACTGCCTGGGACCCACAGCTAAGGGGGCCCAATATTTTTTATAAGCTTATGTATATATGTGTATAAAAAAAATAATAAATAAAATAAAAGAAGTTGTTACCTGTACCTGTACATGAAAAAGGGAAGCCAATCAATCTTTATATATCCAATCTCAAAAAGAAACGTACTGAGTAAGGAAGTCACATATTAATTATAAAATATAATATAAAACAAATCAATAAATATGGGGAATCAAAACAGACTCTTTAGCCACAAAAAGAAGGAAATGCTTATGGAGATTCGGGACCGCATGTAAACTCAAATATGTAGTTTTCGATTTTTAATGCAATGTTTATAATCTGAGGTACTCTTTTTCCTTCGTTTGGGGTTTTGTCCTATTGGGTTTTTCCCAAACAAGGTTTTAATGAGACCCCAAAGTGTTTTTTCTTATCTTTTGTAAATTCTTATAATTTTAATAAAATTAATTAATTGATAATTTATTTATTTTTTTGTTTAATTTGTATAAAGGGACATACTTAAGAAAATTTGTTCTGGGCCTTAAAAAACTCAGGACCGGCTCCGATAAATATAACTTACTATTAAAAGCTTGGAGATCGGAGTTAATGACCAAAAATAATTTATCACAACAAGGTTTTAAATATTAAACTCGATTTCTCTGTCATTCTAAGTGAGAGCTATGGAGTTTCTTAAGTTCTTGACGTTATGTCTAACTATTATGACAATATCTATTATGAGTGCATATGCTAAATATTCTTATGATGTTTGCACTCCAGATTGGTGTGTTCGAATGGATCAGGATCCAACTATATTATGTTGGTCAGAATATTGTCAGGGATATGCGGGGCCTTACCCTTCTTTTCCCCCGCCTTCTCCGCCTCCTCCGTCCACTAAGGAATGAAAAATAATATATGGTAGAGGAGAAAAAGTATAGAAATTAAAATTATTCTCAATTAACGTGTATGATTTTTGAAACATCTTTTATTTACTTTATTTGCAAATAATAAAAAAATTTCCCCCATTTTCTTCTCTGTTTCCTTTGATCTCTCTTTTTGAATTTTACATCAACCAAAATATGACAAGAGTAATGTTAGGAAAACAAACTATATACAAAAATTGTGCACAAACAGTATAAAAAAAGGAGAGAAAATAGAAAATAAGACTTACGAGTAGATGCTTTACACATTTTCATTGATAAATAATACATGAATCTTATTTTTTGCGCACAATTTTTTGTAGACAGTTTGTGCATATAATATTATATATTGTTATGATAAATAGTAATAGTAGTATCCAAAATAAGATATCCTCAACCCATCCTATAATATGTTTTATCTTTGTAATTGAATAGATATATGTATAAGTAAAATAAGTATCATCAACGATAACAAACACAATAAACAACGCCAAGACCGCTGGTTTATCAACAAATAACATCACCGACAAGAATCAAATTAGTTTTACAGTTTGTTCCTTGTACAATTTCTTCCAATACATAATTTAGTTATGGCTAATTATTCTCACTAATTTTTTTATAAAAAAAATATGTATTAAAGAAAAATTGGATGAAAAGTATAACAAAGGAAGATCCAGGTTCATGGGGGCTAATTATTCTCACTAATTTTTTTATAAAAAAAATATGTATTAAAGAAAAATTGGATGAAAAGTATAACAAAGGAAGATCCAGGTTCATGGGGGCTCCAATTCATCAATTAAATAGTTCACTCCTTTGAGCTCAAATTAAGAAAAAATTTCCATTCAGGTATTATATATGTGTGTTCAATACATACATAACTCTTTCCACCTTTAATTCGTAATATATATGAAAATTTAAAATTATACTTGTTATTGATTTTTAAAATATATCTAAATGTCTCAAATGCTAATGCATTATGCATGTATAAGCCCTTCGTTCAGCCGAAATATTGATTGTAATATAAAATGACTATATATAAGTTAGATATTTAACATTGCAATAAATTATTTATCATATCAAAACTATTAAACTTAACAATCACATTATTTTGGAATGAAAATGGAACACAAAGGTAAATATATATATTACCAGAAAAAAATGTGCATTTTTTTTAAATTTTTATAGTTATTATAACAACATTTAACACTTTCAATAACACTTATTATTTTGACAACAATATTTTTTACTCAGCCAATATCAGCCACCAAAATTGTGTACATAAGCTTATATTCCTTTGAATGTTCCTCTTGACAAGGCTGAATGATACTTCCATTCCTTCAATTTGTCACCCATTTTTAAAATTGTTCCCTAAAATTTATTTTTCATCAATTGAATCTTTAAAGTGACATTTTGTGTCAATTCCGTTCCTTTTTCCTAATTTCATTGAAATTTTCCCTAGTTTTGACTCGACTAAAAACTAAAAAGCTTTAAAATTTATTATTATCTTAAGAAATAAAACATTAGAATTTTTTTACTTTTAAAAAATGCGTAAACTTTCATAAAATATAGATTGATCAAAAAAATTAAATAAAAATATTACTTTTTACAAAAAAAAATAGAAATGTACATGAAATGCCAATATAGGAAAGGCTGAATGTTACTTTTGACCCTCCAAGTTGTCACTCACTTTTAAAGTCATCCCTAAAATTTATTTTTCGCCAATTAGGTCCTTAAAATAATATTTTTTGGCATTTCTGTTCCTTTTACCCGATTTAACCCCAACCCGATCCATTTTTACCAAATTTTGACCCAACCCACTCATAACCTTGAGGTCACGGGTTTAAATCCTGTCTTTAAGAAAGCTTTCCTCTTTCTTCTAAGGTTGTTCTTCAGACCAGGAGGCTGAATCCCGTCTTTGTAGGCAACTCTATTATATAAGTTGATTCATAATGCTTATCTCACATCATGACATAAGTAAGCACAAATGGAGTGGACTGTGTTGCATTGGTAGAGGAATGCTTCCATTGAAACTTCCAAAAGGATGAAGGATAAACATACAGACATACGTATATGTAATGAAATACTCTATCAAATGATTAATGACAACCCGAATCTCTAATTTTTATATGAAAAAAGGAAGAATTGTTGTGAATTGATTCTATTTATCATATTAATTTTGACTCTACCCTCCGGAGTTCATTCTCCGTGAAACTCCGTTTAAATTATTCCGGTGGATTATTTCCAATCTACTTCCTTTGTGATCTCATTGGAAATCATATAAAGACAATTTTTATTTATATAGCTATTTGTGCAAGTATTTTACGATTAAGAAGCAACTGTTTCTTATACAGATCGTGTATTAATCTACTATAACTATAGGATACCCCTTCACAAATTACTGCGTTTATTCGAGTGATCCACAAACGACGAAACGACCTTACTATATGAGCTGCCCGATATGAGGCTTTCCCATCGCCTAAAGTAGAGGGGAAGCCGTAATTCGAATCAGCAACTCCACAGAGGGAGACGTCGGTCCTCCCCGAGGGAGGAGGAGCGCAACTCGGGAGGGGAAATCGTTAATCTCTTACGCGCGCATGTGCGACGAAGCGCGAAAGCAAAAACAATAGAATTTGATCAATCCTTTTTTCTGTCATTAAAGTGGAAAGCTGAACCAAGAATTCTCTTTCTTCATCATCAACCGAATCACTGTTTGCGACCCATGATTCTATTTTATCATCAATCCAATCCCCGTTCACATTTTTTCTTTTTCTTATCAATGAATAGATCCCTTTACTTGTATGACTTAGATGTCTAGTATTTCTCGAAAAAGTGATTTTAAAAATTATTGTTATTTTAAAAAAGTTTTATTTTAAAACATTAAAAATAATTATTATTTTAAATATTTTTCAAATTATTATTATTTTCAGGAAAAAATATTAGAAACTTTTATTTTATTTTTCATAAAATGAGTAAGTTTCATAAAATATAGATTCAAAAAAATTAAATAAGAAAATAAAACTTTGTTTTAAAAAAAGTAGATTTTTTTTCATTTTTTATGTAAAAATTTATTTTCAAATTTTTTTTAATGTATTTATCATTATTATATGTGTTCTTAATATTTGAAATTTAAAAGACAAAAAGTAAAAATAGAAATTAAAATATAAAAAATAGTAAAGGATAAAGAAAAAAAAATGATTCAGTTTTTTTTAAAAAAATATTATTATTTTTAGAAAAAAAAATTGAACTTTTAGAGGTGGAGCCAGAGAATGTCGGTACTTACATGTTGTTGTCTAATATATATGCTTGCTTCAAGTGGATAATGGAGAGAAGATGCAAATCTAAGGGATTGAAGAAGCAGCCAGGTTGCAGTTGGATAGAAATCGCAAATAGGTTCCATGTATTTGTAGTTGGTGATAAATCTCACTGTGAAACTAAGCTTATTTATGCTTTACTTAGGGATATTCATCTGAAAATAAACAAGGCTGGTTATGTATCATATAAAGGGTTTATAATTAATGGAAGAGCAATTAATAGACATGTAAGTTTTAGGATTACAAACCTTTTAACAGTCGATACAAGAATTTACATGTTGAATTTATGTGTTGGTTGGTAGCTTTGTTTTAATTGTCATCTATTGTCCAGAGAAAGCTGTATGCCTTTTGATATAGAATGAATTTTGCTAGATCTTACACTTTGTTCAGCCTTGTATGGCTGGATCTTGAAGTGTTGGTCCAAATGTTAAACTTTAACATTGCAAATTTATACATAAATTTAATTTAATTGAATTGTACATTTGATTGTCAAAGTAATGAAATTCGAGGGAGGGAAACTGAGTAAGGAGATGGGTCATGCCTTCGTTACTCACTCTCGTATGTTTGTTTAAAGAAGTGATTGTTTTGTTTGAGATGTTAATGATATTTGAAATAGGCATCTATTTTTCCAATACAACTATATATAATACTCTTCATACATCCTCTTAGCCATTTCTAATTTACAGCACAGATTTGTTATAAGACCCCAACTTTTATGAATAAAGATTTAATTTTCTTTATATATTATTTTGAAATAGTAAGGTGTTGATTTGATAAATATGATAAGTTATGAGTGATACGTACAAATATTTCAAAATAAGCAAGTGGTCATAACATATTCATTGTGTCGGGGAATATTAGTTTGGTCGTGGAATATTTTTGTTGTCGGAGAATATTCGTACGGCGGCGCAGCCATTTGTGGGCCCCATAACGGAAAACTATCGAATGAAGAAAACGACAAGAATAAGTTTTTTTAAAATAACGACAAAATTGCTACCGTTAAACAGTTGAAATACTCGGTGGTCAAAGTAAAGTAATACGCGTTGTTGCACAGTAGCACACGGTATTGCATAGTATTTTATATTTTAATAATTGTCACTGCACAATATTTTACATTATCAAATCAATAATTCATGTTATTTGAATAATATTATTAGATAGCATTATTGGTGATGTTTAGGAAGTTCTGTCTAGGAAAGGGATTTGGTCACCTAATTGCGCGCCAGTAAGGAGAAATCCTTATCGGAAAGCCCCCTCTTTCTTGGGAACGACCTAATTGTCAATATTGTGATTCTGTAATATTATTTATGAATAATAATTGATTATTGATAAAAAAAATGATAAGTAAATATTTATTTAATTTTGGTATAAATAGAAGAATTTTTAGCGGAAGAGACATTTGTTGAAAGTGATATTTTATCTTCTTCGATAAAATAATTCATTCAAATATATTATTATAATATTACATTATAAGAGTATAAAGTGATAATATAATAGTATAATTTTATAATTTAAATGGTAATATTTTTACAATAAATTCATCGTATATGAATAAAATGAGAAGGAAGAGAGCAAATTGAATCGGAATGGTTTTTGGTGTTATAAATGTTTTTGAAAACAAAAACATGCAAAACATGTTTTGGTGGGCCCCACTTATCCTTTGTTTTGGCTGATGTTTTTTGTCAAAATACGTATCTGTAAATAAAAAAATTTCAGCTTTGGTGTACTAGCATTTTTCTATAAATAAGGTGCTTAGTTAGAAATGAAAATCACACCAGAATCATAAATTTCTTTCTCTATACGATTGAGCTTATTTCTTGTGAGTATTTAGATATTTTGAGTGTTGATAACAATGCAAGTTTTTCTCTTCATAATATCCGATATTCCAGTCAGATCGAGTATTCTACTGAGGTAAGGGATATTATATTTTTGAGTAAATGATGTTATTTTCTTTCAATATTCATAAAGAATATTATTTTCTTTCATATTTCATTTTATGAAAGTAATAATATTTCATTCCATATTCTTAAATTCAAACTTACTACGGTAAGAATTGCTTCTATAATTTCTGAAATGATCAAAAATTCTTCGAATTTTGCGTTTCATCTAATATCATTTCATTGGAATGTTGGTATGAATTTTATTATGAAATTTTTATATTTTCATGTCGGGGTTACTATTCATCCGTATGTTACTATTCAAAAATACGGTACTATTCACGAATACGGCACTTATTCACAAGTACTAGTCACAGAAAAAAAAAACTTCTTTTCTTTGTCCAAGTTGTCTGTTATGGTTCCTATCTTTGATTGGATCCATGTTTTGAACTTCACTCTTGAATTTTGCTCCACAATTGATTATTATTGAGTATTCTTGAACTTGGATAAACTAAATTACGAATTCCTAATCTTTATCTTTTATCTCACTGGATTCGTTCTTTATATTATTTTTCATCATCCTCAGTCTTAAATGGTGATACAAATGAATATCTTTGGCCTGTAGAGCAAAGATAAATAATTACTTAATGAATATCTTTGGCCTGTAGTGCAAAGATGAATGATTATCTGATGAATATCTTTGGCCCGTAGTGCAAAGATAGATAGGTGTTCATATGATCATGACCACTGGTGATAGAAATGAATATCTTTGGCCCGTAGTGCAAAGATGAATATTTGATTTGAATATATTGATTGATGTTACAGGGATAAAATATTGATAATGGACTTTTAAATCATAGAAGATAGTAGACATCATTCTCTACGTAACTCTTCTAATGAATTATTATTTTCGCTGCATTTGTTGATCTAAAACTTGTTGTCCATAATATTTTATCTAGTTTATTAAAGACTAACGATAAATTATTATTCATTATCTTAGTCATAATATTCTTTACTGGGCTAGTCGAGTTCACCTTTTCTTCCATTGTTCTCTTCAGGAAATGAGAATATTGCAGGGACTAGTCAGGGGACAGAGTGATGGTCCGAGTTAGAGTAGTAGTAGTCCTCACTATTTTTGTAAAATAGTGTAATAATAATTATAATGAGGACTTAGTTTGAGTATTTATATTTTCTATATGTCTGTATTGACGCTCACAGTTGTGTGGTCGTATTTTGCACGACCGTTTAATAAAAAAGATTGTATTTGGATTCTGTACCATTTATTTGGCGACTCAGAATGGGTTGATTATTTAACCTATTTTGGAGGGCGTCACATTTGTAGTTCCATGTCCTGGGTAGTATTTGTGGTTGGTTCTTGACATATCCGTTGTCTGGTACATGATGCAAGAATTATAAATATTGAAGAGAACTACAAAACTTCAAAGAAAAAAAGAAAAATGAGTAATCGGGTTTAAGTTGATATGGTAATACTAAATTATGGTTTCAAAATCTGAACTAGGACCAAGCCACCCAATCCAATTAACATATGTAAAACAAACTGGCAGGTTTGACTTTTGAGCTTAAATCGGGCTTTAATCTTCTTCGTAAAACTACTGACATCGAAATTATGCTAACACTCTCCTATTGCACAAGTTGTTGTAGCACCTCATAAGTAGAGATATATCTAGTTTAATTATTAATTTCAATATTCTTTTTTGTTTGCTTATTAATTTTTTACGACAGGTGCAACATTTTATAGAACGATGCCTTCAGCTATACATTAGCCAGAAGAAAGTTGTGGGTACTCTCTTACAGCAGGCAAAAATTGAACCTGGTTTCACTGAACTTAGTAAGTGTTATCAATCAGTATATCCTCTCATATCTACCATTTAATTTTATTATGAAATTATGGCACATTGTATTGGGGCTTGGCTCTTTGTTGTTTCACAAGCAAAATTAATGTATGTCTGGAAAAACTTACAAGAAAATGTTATAAAAAAAGTAATGTTTCCTTTAAGATTATTGGTTTTGATATATGAAATAGGTATTAAATTACACATGATAGAAGATACGTGGAAATAAATATAGGATGGATGCTTCATTTTGAAATGTGTTTGTAGATGGAAACTTGATGTGTCTGATGCAGTTTTTTCTCTCTTTCGTTGAGTTTACACTCAGATATTATAACTCCATTCTCTCTATGCTTGGGTTACTGGCTCCCCATCCCTATTATTCATTTCCATGTAGCATTCATAGATATTTTCTGTTTATGCTATGATCTGCTGACATTGACATTCTAAATTCAAAGTGAAGCATTTAAATATAACATAATATTTCATATTTATTTATTGATTCAGCATTAATCTCCATTGTTCTTGTAACGCCTGAGAAAAATGGATGTTTATGTAAATGAATGTTATGTGGTTTTATGGAATAAAACTTTTGTTTTTATCTATTAAACTGAGTGAGCTATTTCAAGGTTGTTCTATGACCTAGAGATATCTGATATTGCTAGTATTCTGGCTACGTGCTAGAAATAATGAATGTGAAATTACAAGACAAAAATAAAATATTTCTGAGAATAAAAATATTTTTGGGAAAAGACGAAATAGGTACTATTCAACCGTAAGGGTTAGGGTTTGACCCTGAGGGTTAGGGTTGGAGACCCTAGGCCATTTTCAGAGTTCGAAATGTCAGAATGACATTTTGTTGAAAGATTTGACGATAATATACCGTGAAAAGTTACGTTAGCCGAGAAAAGTTTTTTCGAGAGAAAAAGTACGAAAATCAATATTCATCTGTTTCTGCTAGGGAATTTATTTTGAAATTCCGAGAAACGCATAATGGTAGGATTTCAAGACGATATGAAATATGTAATAATATTTTATTTATGGCTCACGAAGTTTTCGCGTAGGGACTTAAAAACATAAGTGTTAGGAAAACTGAAACCTAATAATAATTGTTTAAGTATAATAATAAAGGATTATTATACGGAATGATTACGAGTATAATACAAGGTATTATACGAGTATAATTCAAAGAGGATATGAGAGTTAATGCAACGTATAATATGAATTTTATACGGAGTAAATACGTCTAATTTGAATTTAATTTAAATATTAACCCGTGGGTCGAACCAATGGATAAACGGGTGGGTAAACCCATAGGGCAACCCATGGGGCAACCTATGAGCATGTGAGAGCACAAGAGAAGACATAGGTGGGCATGTGCTAGCACATCCTAGCACATGGGCTTCACATGGGGCAAAAACTTGGTGGGAAAGCAAGCTTAAGGAGGTGGCCAAACTTGGAGCCAAAGCAAAGTTAAGGAGGTTGGGCCTAAATTACAATTCTACCCTAAGTCCTGCCAAGGCTATAAATAAGGAGCTTGCTAGTTCATTTGTTGGTTGATATAATTGATAACTTATTGAGAGAGAAGAGAAAGAGCTAAGAGAAAAAGAAAGAAAAGCTAGCTTGTGCCTTTGAAAACCATCAAGAAAATAAGAAGTAAGAAGGTTGCTAATCTCTTGATCACTCAAGAACAGCCAAGAACACAAGAGGTATAATGTTCAAACCTTAAACTTCAACTTCATTCAATACCTAATTGATAGAGAAATGAATTGGTGGAGCATGCTTAATGAGAAGTAATAAGGATGGCCTAGTAGTGAACTTAAAACACTCATAAGCCATGAAGAAATAAATCATAATAATAGATTAAGGACTAATGAGCAACTTATGAGAGTTATGAGAATTTGAATGATAAGCATGTGAAACCATTAAAACCTAGATGTTCGTAATGGTTAGAATCACTAAGGAATGACCAAGGGATAGATTCCATTCGATTTAGCATAAAAATATCAATGAATGAAGATTAGGCGGAAATTACGCGATTAGACGATAATCGTCAAAAACGTATTTTTCTCGGAATAGAAGTCAAAAGTCGTCGTGTGAGTCGAAAACGTTGGTTTTCAATTGCAACATGTGTAATTAGGTAAATAAGACTTACGGGAGCAAGAACGAACCAATTCCGACTTAAAACGAAGAATTGAGCGTCAAACGTTAAAGAAAACGTAAAAATGGACTAATCGGCTAAATTCTCGCCGACGGATTCAGAAATGAATTCCGACTTGATGAGATGATAGAACATAGGATTTGTGGATGATCGGCTTTGGAACGAGCCAATTTTGATTTGTAGCGATTGCATTACGAGCAGAAGAAACTTAGAAAACGAAAAAAAAAATTTGAAGCACAAGGTCGGCGCCGCAGTGCCTCCCAAGCCTTGCTACTTGGCGTCGTCGCGCCAGTTCGGGGTTCTGGTTCCCTGCAAGGTCAGCACCGCAGCGCGACTGCATAGGATAAACCTGGTACCGCAGCGCCAGGCCAGAGTTGAAATTGTTGTAGGGGTAGCGCCGCTCCAAGAGGAAAAGTTGGCGCCGCAACGCCAGCAAAGGAAGAATGTTAGACATTTACTTAACCTTGTCCATGATGATTAAGGGTTAATCAATAATGATTAATGAGTGATCGATTTATCACTAGTGAATGTTAATAAGCCGTGAAAAATGGTAAATAACTTGAACGAATGTATTAGTTTAAACAATTCGGCTAAGTTATACGAGAAGGAGAAGATAGTTACACAATGTGTATCATTTGTGATAACCTAATTGGTATTCTATGTGTGTATATCTTGTAGAGTTGTAAAGACCGAGTAAAGTAAACTAAAAAGTTTGAAGAAGCGAAGGCAAGTTTTCTAACTTTGTTCATACGTTATTATGAATGCAAGTTACTTAACTCTTGTATTAACGCGTGGTTATGCAAGCTTTCTGAACTCTTGTCTGTACGCGAGGTCGGACAAGTTGTCATTATGCATGGTTGCCTATGCATGAACTGTTGTTGGATAGTCGATGCCAATTGCTTCGGCTAGACGTATATGTAAGATACTTGATCGATTTTTATAATCTTTCAAAGTATTCTTGTTGAGCTATCCTATTCCAATTGCTTTGGTACGGATTTAGAGTAAAACCTGAGTATGAATACATAAAAAGTGTCGTACAGCTTAAACGTGAAAACGTTTAAGGATAGAACGTTGATCAACACAGAGTACTACAGGTTGATCACCTGGATGTGCTCATAAGTAAAGCCGGGCTTTCAGTTTCATACTGTTTGCTCTGTTATGAAAGAGAATGTTCATGGTCTTTGGACAGCACAGATTCTTAAGTGACTTTGTGTCCTCAAGAAGGTTTTAAAGGAATTCAAAACATTATCTTGATTATTCCTACAGTCTCATAACTATCGTACAGTTATGGAAGATGAAGACATATGATTCTTGATTTTGTGGTTGCAAAATAAAATATTAAACTTGTTGAGCTAGTTATGCTCACTCTTGCTTAAAACTAAATGATTTCAGCTAAGAGCTAGCGGACCGAAGGATCCGATAAGGACAAGGGCAAGACCAAGATGGATACATAGTTATCTTAGTAACCATATAGTATTATTGTTATAATAGATGATATTATGACACCAACTAAATGTAAAGGTTATACGAACTTGGGAAGGGATTACTATTATATAACATTTAGTAATCTTATACATAATATTGAAGTATTCAATGGAATGTGTGAGTAAACAGTAGCATCGTGAAGCACCATATCCAGGGTTTTGAAGGTACCCGGATTTGGGGGCGTCACATATTGGTATCAAAGCATTAGGTTATAAAACTTAAGGGCGGAAAACCTTAAGCCATAACCTTGGAAAGAGAAGTAGAAGTATGTAAACTCTACCCGGGTTTTGAGAGAAGGAAGTTGAATTTTAAAGGAGAAAGTAACCTTAAACTATGGATAGGGCTCTGGAACGAACAGTTCGTTTACGAACATATGTAGGGCCAAGTGTTGAAGGTTGTTGATTGGATGAGAATATTTAACACTAATTACGAATATATGATGGTAAATAATTGGGCCAATCAACAACGTGTTCAACACTTGGCCCTACATATGTTCGTAAACGAACTGTTCGTTCTAGAGCCTTATCCCCTTAAACATATTAAATGTGATATGTGTTTATAACATTTGATGATTTACTAATCAAGCTAATGGTGTCTTATTGTAGATGTCAGTGGAGATGACTATGTATAGCAATGATGAACCTGTCAACCTCATAGAGACAGTACCGATTAATCCGGTATTGCCTATTGAGGAGCAGGAGGAGGTGACACCGATGGAAACCATAAAGGTTTTAGTCAGGGTAGTGTTAGACCGAAACGTTCAGCTTAACAAAGAGGTCCAGGATCTGACACTAGAGGTCCAGAAACTGAAAGAAGAGCTTCTGAATAAAAAGCAAAAGATTAGCCAGATGTTTTATATACATAAGAGTTCGCACGAGGACTATCAGCACTAGATTACTGAGTATCCTGCGGAGGAGGGACAGACTCGACATACCATTAGTCAGGATATTATGGCCAGTATGGCCGATGCGGATTACAAGAATGCTGTGAGGCAAATGTAATCCATCAGTATGTATAGAAGGAACTAGCTATGTACATATTTGTGTAGCTAGTAAAGACGTAAAGCCCTTTTGTATAAGCAAAAGGTAGTCTGTTATAAATCCCAATTGTTAGCAAGCAATTGCGGGATAGTATTGTAAATGGCTACGGCTATATAATGAAGAACATTTGTAGTTTTATACTACAAGAAGAAGTATTTTAATATAAAAAGTTTATTAAAATATTTGGCAATGTGGTTGTGTTATTATTAATGGTGAATAATAACAAACGGAAAGAAGTAAATAATAATGGAATTTTATTAATGTTGACAGGAAGATACCGCTAAAAAGAAGAATAAGAAACCAAGAAGCAGAGCCACGTAATGTGGAGGAAGAAGGAGTTCTAAATAACCCGATCCAGAAGTTTGTTACCCTCATAACTGCAGCCTTTAAAGAGGCCAGAGGGGGTGTAAGAACAAATCCTGGGGTAGTAGTTGGTACTACCTTTAAGGATTTCAAAAGTGTGGGACCACCGGAGTTCAAAGGAGCTACGGATCCTATCGCTGCCCAAGCTTGGGTGAAGGAAATCGAGAAGGCATTTGTAATAATAAATATCAGAGAAGGGCAGAAGATTCCTTTTGCTACATATATGATGAAGGGAGAGGCCAATTTCTGGTGGGAGGCAAATCAGAGTAGGGCCGATTTAGTAAACGCTACGTTGGAACAGTTCAAGAAGACATTCTTCGAAAACTATTTCCCTATTAGCATGCAAAGCAAGATGGAGGTCCAGATTTTAGAGTTGAAACAAGGGGATATGACCATTCCCCAGTATGCAGTCAGGTTCAATGAACTGGCAAGGTTTTTGCCACACCAGGTGGACACGGAGACGAGGAAGGCAAAGCGGTTTGAGCTAGGGTTGAACCCTTGGCTCTATAACCGAGTATCCGTCTTCCAAAGTGAGGTCTTTGGAGCGGTATTGGAGAATGGTATAATAGCTGAAGGGGGTAGTGAGGCTCTGAGCCTGTATCGAAGGAAGGGAAGAATAAAAATAGATCTGACGGAGGGGACGAAATTGAGAGAGCAAGCGGTAGCAGTAGTGCGCCAAAGCGTAAGGGTTTCAACTTAGAAAAGGATGGGGTGGAGCAGGGAGATCCTAAGAAAAGAATCGAGGCATGCAAGACATGTGGAAGGGCTCATTCGGGAGTTTGTCTCATGGGTAAGTCGGTGTGTTACTGTTGTGGATAGGAAGGGCATGTCATGTCCAACTGTTCCATGCCTAAGAAGATAATGACATGATTTGTGTGTGGGTCCCCGGGCCACATGGTCAAGAACTGTCCGAATAAGGGGTCGGGCAGTGGGAAGTAAAGTAATACCTTCGAGGAAGGTGATATGGAGGGACCACAATGCTGACGAAGCAGCGTGGAAACTCGAAGACAAGAGGAGGAAGACATATCCCCGTTTAGTAGACTAACTTGTATTGTAATTCTGGGGACAGGGTTCTTATAAGGGGGGGGGGGAGAATATAACACCCGAGAAAAACGGACGTTTATGTAAATGAATGTTATGTGGTTTTATGAAATAAAACTTTTGTTTTTATCTATTAAATTGAGTGAGCTATTTCAAGGTCGTTCTATGACCTAGAGATATCTGATATGGCTAGTATTCTGGCTACGTGCTAGAAATAATGAATGTGAAATTACAAGACGAAAATAAAAGATTTCTGAGAATAAAAATATTTCTAGGAAAGGACAAAATAGGTACTATTCAACCCTAAGGGTTAGGGTTTGACCTTAAAGGTTAGGGTTTGAGACCCTAGGCCATTTTGAGAGTTCAAAATATCAGAATGACATTCTGTCAAAAGATTTGACGGTAATATATCGTGAAAAGTTACGTTAGCCGAGAAAAGTTTTCTAGAGAGAAAAAGTACAAAAATTACTATTCATCCATTTCTGCTCGGGAATTTATTTTGAAATTTCGAGAAACGCGTAATGATAGGATTTCAAGACGAGATGAAATATGTAATAATATTTCATTTATGGCTTACGAAGTTTTCTCGTAGGAACTTAAAAACCTAAGTGTTAGGGAAATTAAAACCTAATAATAATGGTTTAAGTATAATAATAAAGGATTATTATACGAAATAAATACGAATATAATACGAGGTATGATACGAGTATAATTCAAAGAGGATATGAGATTTAATACAACGTATAATACGAATTTTATACGGAGTAAATACGTCCAATTTGAATTTAATTTAAATATTAACCCGTGGGTCGAACCAATGGATAAACGGGTGGGTAAACCCATAGGGCAACCCATGGGGCAACCTATGAGCATGTGAGAGCACAAGAGAAGACATAGGTGGGCATGTGCTAGCACATCCTAGCACATGGGCTTCACATGGGGCAAAAACTTGGTGGGAAAGCAAGCTTAAGGAGGTGGCCAAACTTGGAGCCAAAGCAAAGTTAAGGAGGTTGGGCCTAAATTACAAGTCTACCCTAAGTCCTGCCAAGGCTATAAATAAGGAGCTTGCTAGTTCATTTGTTGGTTGATAGAATTGATAACTTATTGAGAGAGAAGAGAAAGAGCTAAGAGAAAAAGAAAGAGAAGCTAGCTTGTGCCTTTGAAAACCATCAAGAAAACAAGAAGTAAGAAGGTTGCTAATCTCTTGATCACTCAAGAACAACCAAGAACACAAGAGGTATAATGTTCAAACCTTAAACTTCAACTTCATTCAATACCTAATTGATAGAGAAATGAATTGGTGGAGCATGCTTAATGAGAAGTAATAAGGATGGCCTAGTAGTGAACTTAAAACACTCATAAGCCATGAAGAAATAAATCATAATAATAGATTAAGGACTAATGAGCAACTTATGAGAGTTATGAGAATTTGAATGATAAGCATGTGAAAACATTAAAACCTAGATGTTCGTAATGGTTAGAATCACTAAAGAATGACCAAGGGATAGATTCCATTCGATTTAGCATAAAAATATCAATGAATAAAGATTAGGCGGAAATTACGCGATTAGACGATAATCGTCGAAAACGTATTTTTCTCGGAATAGAAGTCAAAAGTCGTCGTGTGAGTCAAAAACGTTGGTTTTCAATTGCAACACGTGTAATTAGGTAAATAAGACTTGCGGGAGCAAGAACAAACCAATTCCGACTTAAAACGAAGAATTGAGCGTCAAAAGTTAAAGAAAACGTAAAAGTGGACTAATCGGCTAAATTCTCGTCGACGGATTCAGAAATGAATTTCGACTTGATGAGATGATAGAACATAGGATTTGTGGACTATCGGCTTTAGAACAAGCCAATTCTGATTTGTAGCGATCGCGTAATGAGCTGGAGAAACTTAGAAAACCAAAATTTTTCTAAGGCACAGGGCCGGCGCCGCAGCGCCGCCCAAGCCTTGCTACTTAGCGTCATCGCGCCAGTTCGGGGTTCTGGTTACCTGCAGGGTCAGCACCGCAGCCGGCTGTATAGGGTAAACCTGGCGCAGCAGCGCCAGGCCAGGGTTAAAATTACTGGAGGGGTAGCGCCGCAGCGCCGGTCCAAGAGGAAAAGCTGGCGCCGCAGCACCAGCAGAGGAAGAATGTTAGACATTTACTTAACCTTGTCCATGATGATTAAGGTTTAATCAATAATAATTAATGAGTGATCGGTTTATCACTAATGAATGCTAGTAAGCCGTGAAGAATGGTAAATAAGTTGAACGAACGTATTAGTTTAAACAATTCGGCTAAGTTATACGAGAAGAGAAGATAGTTACACAATGTGTGTCATTGTGATAACCTAATTGTTATTCTATGTGTGTATATCTTGTAGAGTTGTAAAGACCGAGTAAAGTAAACTGAAAAGTTTGAAGAAGGGAAGGCAAGTTTTCTAACTTCGTTCATACGTTATTATGAATGCAAGTTACCTAACTCTTGTATTAACGCTTGGTTATGCAAGCTTTCTGAACTCTTGTCTGTACGCGAGGTCGAACAAGTTGTCATTATGCATGGTTGCCTATGCATGAACTGTTGTTGGATAGTCGATGCCATTTGCTTCGGCTAGACGTATATGTAAGATACTTGATTGATTTTCATGATCTTTCAAAGTATTCTTGATGAGCTATCCTATACCAATTGCTTTGGTACTGGTTCAGAGTAAAACCTGAATATGAATACACAAAGGTTTTAAAGGTCGTTAATTCGACGGGCACTGAAAGTGTCGTACAACTTAAACGTGAAAACGTTTAAGGATAGAACGTTGATCAACGCAGAGTACTACAGGTTGATCACCTAGATGTGCTCGTAAGTAAAGTCGGGCTTTTAGTTTTATACTGTCTGCCCTGTTATGAAAGAGAATGTTCATGGTCTTTGGACAGCTCAGATTCTTAAGTGACTTTGTGTCCTTAAGAAGGTTTTAAAGGAATTCAAAACATTATCTTGATTATTCCTACAGTCTCATAATTATTATACAATTATGGAAGGTAAAGACATATGATTCTTGATTTTGTGATTGCAAAATAAAATGTTAAACTTGCTGAGCTAGTTATGCTCACTCTTGCTTAAAACTAAATGATTTCAGCTAAGAGCTAGCGGACCGAAGGATCCGGTAAGTACAAGGGCAAGACCAAGATGGATATATAGTTATCTTTGTAACCGTATAGTATTATTGTTGTAATAGATGATATTATGACACCGACTGAATGTAAAGGTTTTACGAACTTGGGAAGGGATTACTATTATGTAACATTTAGTACGCATATACATGATATTGAAGTATTCAATGGAATGTATGAGTAAACAGTAGCATCATGAAGCACCATATCCAGGGTTTTGAAGGTACCCGGATTTGGGGGCGTCACAGTTCTCCCCCAGTCGAGCTGCTGTTCATCATTTAGTCACAGTTTATCACTGAAATCTTCCTTATAAGCTACTATTCCTTATTATTTTTGGTTGATTCTTCAACTTAATTGTTTATTACTTTGGACTAATTCAGCCTAAACTAGAATATTAGATAGCATCAAGTAGATATCATCCTTTTTAAAATGCTAACATCTGAGTTGTTCAAATTATCACTTGTGAGTGGCGACAATCTTGAAAAATAAGAGTAGGGATTAAAGGTTATAAACATACTAGGAAAAAATAATAAAATAATAAAATGGACATTAGCCAATATTATAATGTCATAATAAGATTTCTTTATTTTTTTGTTATAAACTCTTCGAGATTATAACATCTAGTATTTTTGTGTCCAGTTTGGCAAAGTCTTGAAAAACAAAATCAGCAATTTTTCAAGGCATATCATCTGAGACTAGTGCTGAAAGAACAGATATTAGAATTAAATCAGTTGCTTGAAAAACAGGCTGAGCTAATGCGTCAGGCAGCTGGAGTTGCCTCCGTTCCTATATCTAATGGATCTCAAATTTCACCAAGTCAAGTTTCTACTTTGACAATTTTTTTTGGGGCTGGTTTTGGGAATTATTTTCATCCATTTCAATTACTTGCATAATAACGCTAGTATTATTTCCTTTCTTTTCTTTTCTTTTTTAAATTTTTTTGGGGCATAAATAACAATTATAACCTATAGTTGCATATAGATAGATAGATAGATACTTTATAGTAATTCGTATGTTTAACAGTTATAACATTTATCCCCTGCATGCAAATCCTCTCGCTTTCTTTTCTTTTTTTCAATGGAAGGGGAAATTTGCATACTTTCGAATTGTTTTCATCCATGTCAATTACTTGCATAATAACGCTAGTATTATTTCTTTTCTTTTCTTTTTTTTTAAATTTTTTTGGGGCATAAATAACAATTATAACCTGTATTTACATATAGATAGATAGATACTTTATAGTAATTCATATGTTTAACATTTATAACATGTATCCCCTGCATGCAAATCCTCTCGCTTTCTTTTCCTTTTTTTTCAATGGAAGGGGAAATTTGTATAATTTCGAGTAATAGAGTTGATCTTTAAGATGCAACAATATAAGCTAAGCTTTCTGATAGGTAGGGCTTTTCGTTAAAACTAGTATAACATTTGTCAAACTTGCATCTTTTATCAACCCTGCACCACGCGCCTTGTTGTCATCAATTGTCAAGTGTGGCATTCAATAGAATTCAATCTTTCTCATCCTTTCTCCCTCTCAATGTCCTTCCCTTATATCTCATTGTTCAGCTTAGTTTATGACATTCATGCTCAACACCATCTATATGACTACCAATGCATGCCTCAAACATGTTCCTAATGAATCAATTGACTTTCACTTACTGTTCTGAGAATTTCAATTTCATGGTTATGGTCTATTGGTGTTTATATGCCTTGCTCTAAGCTAAGGAAGGAAATAAATTTCTTGTTATATGATGCTGGAACACTAGTTGACTGATATTTTTGTCAATTAGTTTGTGTTATTCATCTCTTCTCCCATTTAGCTATTACACACACATTGCATTTTTCTTACTTGGTCGCTCATTATACTTTGGGACTCTGAAGGTCTTTTTGTCTGCTCTCTCTCTTATATATATATATATATATATATATATATATATATATATATAGGGTCCGTCTCTCTAGCGAACCATAGGATGTAACTATTGAGATTTTATATTTATCGAGTTAAATAAATATTTTATGTGATTTATTTATTGAGTTAAATAAATAAATTATGTGATTTATGGAGTGATTTAATTAAGTGATATATACTAATTAAATGAATGTGTAATAATTATTTAATTAATGTATACTAATTTTATATTATAGTTCTAATTTAATTGAGATAATTAAATTAGATGAGATATGTGATGAAGTGTTACATGAATTACAATTAGCGAGTAATTATAATTATGTGGCAATTTTATGTGATTAATTGATGTTCGATTTTAATTGATTAAATTAGATGATTAATATTTAATTGATTAAAATATGACATTAGAGTATGTGTTAAAATGATTATTAAATAAAAGAAAAAGAATTTTTAAATGATTTTTATCAAACAAGGTCCTTGCTTTTGTTTTAAAAGACTGTTGCCAAACAGGGCCCTTACACTAGCTTAAACCTAATTTACCTAAACCATGCCTAAGTTAGTAAAACTAGTTCTAATTTTCCTGTTGCCAAACAAGCCAAAAGGACTTTTAAATTTTGTAACTCCTAATTTAATTGAATTATTAAATATTAGTTAGTACGTATATTATTGATATATGTCAATTATATATCTATATACTACGTAAGGAAAAAAACTACGTTAGTTTAAGCCTAAGACTAAGAAGAAAGAGAGAGAAGAGAGGAAGAATAGCAGAGAAGAATTAGAGAAGAAAAGAAGGAAGGAGTAAGGAAATCATCATCTTCTTCACTTCTATTAATCAATAAAGGTATTCCTCAACTTCCTTATATTTGATATGTATTATGTTCTTCATATTTTCATTCTCTGTAAAGCATGTTCTTATGAAAATTGTATAGCATGATGGGTATATATATAGATTGTATTACTACGTTGTTTATAGTTGAATTATATGCCATGTACAAGTTTTAGAAATTTAATTGTGGTAAAAAAGAGTTTTCATGGAAAAAGTTTCGTTTACATGAGTTTATATATTATGGTTGGTTTTACATTGAGAAATTGGTATATGTTAGTATGTTGTTTAGAATTTGTCTATGATACTACCTTGAATCATGAGAATAATGCATGTATTACAAGTTGAATTAGTTGAGAATTTGAATTACAGTGAATTGTTTTATGAAAATTATGAGTTTGGGAGAAAAATGATTTTCTCAAGTTTTTATTTAAAATTTAGTGTTTTAATCTTGTAATTTGATGTCTTGGTATGTTAAAGATATGTTAGAAGTTTTATATGATGTTTATGTAATGTTATATGAATCAATCTTTGGCTAAATTGAGAACTCGATGTGGAGAATTAAGCCAATTTAGTTTTTCTCGGCACTATTCGCGAAGCTGCTCTGTTTCTGTCCGTTGCCGGCGCAGCTGCGCAGGCAGTAAGGGTAGAAGCGGCGCAGCTGCGCCGCTGGGTTTTCTCAGGTTTGACCCCTGCGCAACTGCGCCGGTGTCAAGACAAAGAGTGGCGCAGCTGCGCCGTTGCCTGATTAGAGGCAGAGAATGCTAGTTAAATGTGCAGTGGTATTTTAGAGCTTAGTTTAATTGTGCTATGATATTGAGTATATACCTAGTTGCTATAACATGTTGTTAATATGAAATTGATAATTTCATAATTTGGAAAAGAAAAGAAATTTTGAAAACTTTAATTAGGTTATAAATGTTTTATTGTAAATGAGTTACTTAATTATAATTTGATTAATTATAATTAAGAGTAAATGTTTAATTTAAATTATAATTCTGTGAAATTATAATGTATAGAAGTTGATTTATTTTAATCAATTAGATGTTAATTTAAATTATAATTTATGTAATTATAATTTAATAAACGCATGTTTAATTATGGATTATAAATTGATAATTGCATGATTAATTATAATTTGTGTAATTATAATGCAGGATATAGTTTAATTGATTATAAATTATAACTTGTTTATAATTTAAAAGGTAATTATAATTTAAGTAATTATAATTTGATTAAGTGTTTGAATTATAATTGTTTAATTATAATTTAGTTAAATACATAATTAATTTAATTATGTGAATATGTGTGTGATGTAATTAACTATGTGATAGTTGATTATGATTATTTATTTAATTAGAGTGAGTTAACTATGAAGGTTAATCACTTATGTGAATTAGTTATGTATTAACTGATTTAGATTATTATAATTGAATGTGTATAGGAAGTGTTTAAGTACTGTGGTTAAGTTAAGTAGCTTGCGCATAAGACAAGTTTTCTAAACCCTAATCTTGTATTAATTTTATGCAAGTCTTCTAACCTTAAACTTGTTAATTATATATAATTTCTTAAATTCATATATTCATTGTTGAGAATGTCCTTTCCATTTCTGTATTGGACAATTGTTTATTTAATTGAAATGATCTTAACTTATCGTTCAAGTAAGATCTAGTTATTATTTTAAATGTTTTACGTTGTTCTAAAGCATATGTTAGTTCATAATTCTGTTATTTATGAATCATTGAAAGTCGATTCAACTATCCTTAGTTGATGAATGTGAATTCTAAATTGCCCTTGTAAGCTTATCCAAACCAAACTTTCTTTGGTGCGGAGTTGAATTCAAATTACTGAGTTGGACAACCCTATTTACTAGGGGAGGTTACTCGCATAGCGTTAAGATGTTTGTGCACAATATATGGTACAAAGGGCTGATCCCCCTAAGTACGAGTTAAGGTCCATAGTCTTATTAACTGTTAAAGGTTTAAATAGAAATATTTATAACCTAGGACAAGAGTTCAAATGTCTTATGACCCTCAGATAAATTCTATATTCGAATTTTAATGTTGATAGGGAATTATTATTCAATTCTTTATTATTGAAGCAAGCTAAGTTGTTCAAATTCTTTTTAAAGATATCCTTTCATGTCTATATTATTGTTAAACTCCAGTGAGCTGTGGTTTGCTCACTCTTGCATTAAATAACAATTTCAGTTAAGGTTGATAACGCTGATGCTCCGTCTACGAGTAAGGGCAAGGGAAAGCAAAGCAAGTGAAGACTTGTTTTATTTAATTGAGAATGATTGTAATAAGACTTGAATGTTATATTTTTATTTCCGCACTTTATTATATTCATGCCAGGGTTAGAGTAACCCGAGATTTATTTTACAAAGGTTGTAACCCTTGTTGAAAGGGAGATTTATTTATTTTAATTTAAGATGTAGTAACTTTGCATTATTCATTGGGTAGATGTATGTTATATTAGAAAGTGAACACCAAATCATGTGGAAACGAAGTACCCGGATTTGGGGGTGTCACAGGTTGGTATCAAAGCTATAGGTTATGAAACCTTAGGTGGGGAAACCTTAGGTAGTAGCCTTATAGGTAAGATCGAAAAGATAGATGTGATAGGTAAAAGATAATAAACTACCTTATGTGCTATGTGTTTACATTATAGTATTCGAAGAGTGACGACTCGATATCACGTAATAATGAACTTTAAAATTCTTTTGTCAGGATGTCGAACGTTGGAGAACCTAATCAGGCTAGAGAGGATGTACCTCAGATGCCTAGAGATGAGGAGCCCCGTGACATACATGTTGTCTGGGAGCAGCTGGTTAGGAGAGAGCCATCTCCAGTGATCACCATAGTTGGTCGGGAGCGTGAGCTGACACTTATTCCAGAGGATGAGGACGAGAACGAGTCTGAAGAGGAGGAAGAGGAGGAAGAGGATCCAGAAGAGGAATTCCCACCTCACTCTACTAGTGCTGAGATGTACGAGGCAGTCTACGATAGCAATGTGGAGCTTCATGGATGCGTAGGAGATCTCGAGGAGACTATCCAGCAGTGAAACGAGACGATCGAGGAAATGGCAAGTGAACTAGGAGATGCACAGTGGAACCTGATACATATGGAGGTTGATAGAGATGCTGCTCGATTTGAACTGGCAAAGTTGAAGCAAGACATCCAGGAGGAGTCAAGAAAGCGAGCCAGAGCTAAAGAGATAAGTTTGAGGGCTATTCAAAGAGCCGATCGAGCTGAAGGTGAAGCTGAAGCCAAGAGGGCCAAGCTGAGGGAAACAGAGTATGCTTTCCATACAGCGATAGAGAGAGCTCAGGACCGTATTTTCTACTACCCAGCTCAGTTCCAAGGTTTACTGTGGTATGTGGTGGACCGAATAACGGCATTTCGGGTATTGGAAGAGGAACGTAGAGAGGCTGTGCGACGTATTAATATGCCTAGGCAGTAGCAGTAGTAGCAGTAGTAGAGTTGGTTTATGTGTTGCTTTTTGTAGTAAATAAAGTAAATCCCATAATTTGAGATAAGAATGGGATGAGTTAATAATGTAATCCTGCAACTTTTCCAGTTCAGGAAAGGATGATGTAAATGGCAGAAATGCTATCTTTTTTATGTTTTTTAACTACGAGTAATGAATAAAAGAAGTTTATGGATGTGCTATGTGTTATATGTGAACTGAGTCATTTAAACGTTTAAGTATGAACTTGAATATTTAAAAAAATTGAGTAAAGGATCTAATAATAATATTTTCTTAACAGAAAATGCCTCCTAGAAGAAGAATAACACGTCAAAACCCCGAGGGTTCGACGAACAACAACAATAACGATGGGACGAATCCCAACTCGGTTCAGCAGTTGGTGAACCTGTTGACCGGAGCTCTAGCGAATCAGCCGCAGGTGCAGGGTACTACGTTCAAGGAATTCAAGGCAGTAGGACCACCTGAGTTCAAAGGATCGACTAATCCTATCGAAGCTCAGACATGGGTTATGGAAATGGAGAAGGTCTTCGACGTAGCCCGAGTAGGTGAAGACCAGAAGACAACGTTCGCGGCTTTTATGTTGAAGTCGGATGCTAGCTTTTGGTGGCAGGCTAACAAGACTCGAGAGGGGGAGGGAGTCATCATGTGGGAACGTTTCAAGGAAATGTTCTACGAGATGTACTTTCCAGTGAGTTCGCAGGACCAGATGGAGGTCCAGTTCCTAGAACTTAAGCAAGGAGGGATGACGGTGTTCGAGTATGCCGCTAAGTTTAACGAGTTGGCCAGGTTCGCTACTTACCAGGTTAGCACTGACGCTAGGAAAGCGAGGAGGTTTGAGCGGGGACTGAAGCCCTGGCTCTACAGCAAGGTTTCCATGTTCCAGCTGAATACATTTGCAGCGGTGCTGGAGAAAGCCATACTTGCTGAGGGAGGAAGCGAAGCGGTGACGAAGTTCAACCAAGATAAGAAGAAGAAGAATGAGGTAGAAACCAAAACTGGGGGTAGCGCTGTGAACCAGAAGAGGAAGTGGTCTGATAATACCTTTGCTGAGAGTCAGCAGGGAAGCCAGCAGAAGAGGAAGTTTGAAGCATGTGCTGCATGCGGTAAGAATCACACTGGCGTGTGCATGAAGGGGAAGCGGGTGTGCTTCAACTGTGGTCAGGAAGGCCACATTGCACCTAATTGCCCAAACCTAAAGAAGGGAGCTTGCTTTACATATGGATCCAAAGATCACATGGTTCGCAACTGCCCGAAGAAGCTGACGGCAGGGTCAACAGGGAGCGGAGGGAATGAAAGCGACAGTTCCGTGACCATTGCTGCACCATTGCAAACTATTCGACCCACTGCACGGACATTCAATATGACGATGCAGGATGCTGTGCAATCAAAAGATGTGGTGTCAGGTATTATTCCGGTCAATAGTATAAATGCATATGTATTATTTGATTCGGGTGCTACTTGTTCATTCATATTTGATGATTTTGCTAAAACCCTAGACTTACTTGTAGAGGAGTTAGTTTACCCTTTGAGCATAGAGATTGCGAATAGGGAGGTTATTCCTGTTAGGAGCGTTTATAAGAATTGTAGATTGGACATTAAGGGTCAGGAACTTAGAGTAGATTTGATTTCAATTAAACTTGGGGAATTCGACGTTATACTGGGTATGGATTGGTTGTTCAACCATGGGGCGATAATCGACTGTCAGAAGAAGTCGGTGAACCTTACGACTCCGTCGAAGTTGGTGTTCTATGGTAGCAAATCGCCTAGACAAGCGAGTTGTCTGACGGTTATGCAAGCCAAGAAACTTCTGACGCATGGTTGTGTAGGATACCTAGCCTACATAGTGGATACGCGTAAGGAAAGCCCGAAGGTGGAGGAGATATCGGTAGTTAAGGAGTTTGTGGACATTTTTCCGAGAGATTTGCCAGGACTTCCGCCAGATAGGGAGACAGAGTTCTTGATCGATTTAGCGTCGGGAACTGCTCCGATTTCGAAGGCTCCGTACCGAATGGCTCCAGTAAAGATGAAGGAATTGATGGTTCAACTGCAAGAATTACTACACAAGAAGTATATCCAACCGAGCGTTTCGCCATGGGGAGCGCCTGTTTTGTTTGTTAAGAAGAAAGATGGATCGATGCGTCTTTGCATTGATTATAGGGAGTTGAATAAAGTTACGATCAAGAATAGGTATCTTTTACCTAGGATCGATGACTTGTTTGATCAACTGAAGGGTACGAGGTACTTCTCGAAAATCTATTTGAGAAGCGGGTATCATCAGTTGAAGGTGAGGAAGAAAGATATACCAAGAATGGCTTTTAGAACTCGATATGGTCATTACGAGTTCTTGGTAATGTCATTTGGTCTCACGAATGCCCCAGCTGCATTTATGGACCTAATGAACAGGGTGTTCAAGCCATTTCTGGACAAGTTCGTGGTAGTGTTCATAGATGACATCCTGGTTTATTCCAAGACCGAGGAGGAGCATGCTGAACACTTACGACTAACCTTAGAAGCGCTGAGACGAGAGAAGCTTTACGCTAAATTCTCAAAATGCGAATTTTGGTTGGAACGTGTGCAATTTCTTGGCTACGTGATCGACAAGGATGGTATTTCGGTGGATCCGTCGAAGGTTGAGGCCGTAATGAGTTGGGATCAGCCGAAGACGCCGTCTGAAGTGAGGAGTTTCTTAGGATTGGCAGGTTATTACCGTAGATTTATCCAAGACTTTTCTAGAATAGCAACTCCATTGACGAATTTGACTCGTAAAACAGTTAAGTTTATTTGGACGGAGAAGTGTGAGGAAAGTTTTCAGGAGTTGAAGAAGAGGCTGAGTACTGCGCCTGTATTGCCTTTACCGGATAGTTCGGGGAATTTTGTGGTATATAGTGATGCCTCACATAAAGGATTAGGCTGTGTGTTGATGCAGAGCGGCAAAGTCATTGCCTATGCGTCACGTCAGCTGAAGGATTACGAGAAGGGGTATCCGACCCATGATCTAGAATTGGAGGCAGTAGTGTTTGCCCTAAAGATTTGGAGGCACTACTTATATGGAGAGAAGTGTGAGATATACACAGATCACAAAAGTCTGAAGTATATATTTACCCAGAAGGATTTGAACATGCGCCAAAGAAGATGGTTGGAACTGATTAAAGACTACGATTGCGAGATACTTTACCATCCGGGTAAAGCTAACGTTGTTGCCGACGCTTTAAGCAGGAAAGGTCGGGAGAAGCTGAACGTGTTAACTGATCAAGATCGGTTAATAGAATAGATGGCTAGACTGGAGTTGGAAGTGAAGTTTCCGAAGGAATCGGATGAGATGTTGTTTCAAGTAACCACTGGTTCTACTCTAGTAGACAAGGTGAAAGAAGCACAACTTTATGATGAAGAATGTGAAAAGATTCGAAAGAGGATAACCGATGGCGAAGAGTTCAAATTCAAGATCGATAATGAAGATCTGTTTTGATTTGAAGGTAGAATCTAGGTACCGCCAGTACCAGAGGTCAAAGAGGAGATTCTGAGCGAAGCTCATTGTTCTAGATATTCTATTCACCCTGGGAGTACGAAGATGTACCAGGATCTCAGGCATCATTTTTGGTGACAGAATATGAAGAGGGACGTTGCTGAATGTGCTACGAAGTGCTTAACGTGCCAAAAAGTCAAAGCAGAACACCAGAAACCAAGTGGACTGCTGCAACCGTTAGAAATTCCAAAGTGGAAGTGGGAGCATATCACGATGGATTTCGTGGTAGGTCTTCCAGCGACTCAGAAGGGATTTGATGCGATATGGGTTATAGTAGATCGACTGACGAAGTCAGCCCACTTTCTGCCGATCAGGGTTAAGTACAACCTGGATAAGCTAGCAAAGTTATACGTCAAGGAAATTATTTCTTGACATGGTGTTCCGATGTCGATTGTGTCCAATAGAGATCCGCATTTTACATCTAATTTCTGGAAGCATTTGCAAGAATGTATGGGAACGCAATTACGAATGAGTACATCGTATCATCCTCAGACTGATGGCCAGAGCGAAAGAACAATTCAAACGCTTGAGGATATGCTGAGAGCTTGTGTAATGGACTTCAAAGGAAGCTGGGAGGATCATCTACCATTGATGGAGTTTGCCTACAACAATAGTCACCATGCGAGTATAGGCATGCCGCCTTACGAAGCATTATACGGCAAAAAATGCAGAACTCCTTTGTGCTGGGATGAAGTCGGTGAACGTCAATTGTTGGGACCAGAATTGGTATAACAAACCGCCGAAATTGTGAAGCTGATCAGAACGAGATTAGTTGCTGCTCAAGAGAGACAGAAGAAGTATGCCGATTTACATCGACAGAAATGAGAATTCTTACTAGGAAGTTTCGTGTTCCTGAAAGTATCTCCCTGGAAAGGGAAGATTCGATTCGGTAAGAAGGGAAAACTGAGTCCCCGATTCATTGGACCTTTTGAGGTACTACGAAAGGTGGGCGAGGTTGCTTACGAGATTGCATTACCTCCGGAGCTCGAGAATGTACATAATGTCTTCCATATTTCTGTGTTAAGACCTTACAAGCACGATTATAAACATGTAATAGAATATGAACCTTTGCTGTTTGATAAAGACTTAACATATGAAGAAGTGCCTGTTCAAATAGTTGATAGAAAGGAACAAGTACTTAGGAATAAAGTGATACCTTCTGTTAAGGTAATCTGGAGGAACCACAGTGCTGAAGAAGCTACGTGGGAACTCGAAGATGTTATGATGAAATCTTATCCACATTTATTTGCTTAGTTGTATGTAACCCCTTATATACTGATTCTGGGGACAGAATCCTTTTAAGGAGGGAAAAATGTAATAGACGGAAATTTTTTTGTGTGATTCTGGGGACAGAATCCTTTTAAGAAGGAAAGATTGTAACGATTGAGATTTTATATTTATTGAGTTTAATAAATATTTTATGTGATTTATTTATTGAGTTAAATAAATAAATTATGTGATTTATGGAGTGATTTAATTAAGTGATATATACTAATTAAATGAATGTGTAATAATTATTTAATTAATGTATACTAATTTTATATTATAGTTCTAATTTAATTGAGATAATTAAATTAGATGAGATATGTGATGAAGTGTTACATGAATTATAATTAGCGAGTAATTATAATTATGTGGCAATTTTATGTGATTAATTGATGTTAGATTTTAATTGATTAAATTAGATGATTAATATTTAATTGATTAAAATATGACATTAGAGTATGTGTTAAAATAATTTATTAAATAAAAGGAAAAGAATTTTTAAATAATTTTTACCAAACAAGGTCCTTGCTTTTGTTTTAAAAGACTGTTGCCAAATAGGGCCCTTACACTAGCTTAAACCTAAATTACCTAAACCATGCCTAAGTTAGTAAAACTAGTTCTAATTTTCCTGTTGCCAAACAAGCCAAAAGGACTTTTGAATTTTGTAACTCCTAATTTAATTGGATTATTAAATATTAGTTAGTGCGTATATTATTGATATATGTCAATTATATATCTATATACTACGTAAGAAAAAAAAACTACGTTAGTTTAAGCCTAAGACTAAGAAGAAAAGAGAGAGAAGAGAGGAAGAATAGCAGAGAAGAATTAGAGAAGAAAAGAAGGAAGGAGTAAGGAAATCATCATCTTCTTCACTTCTATTAATCAATAAAGGTATTCCTCAACTTCCTTATATTTGATATGTATTATGTTCTTCATATTTTCATTCTCTGTAAAGCATGTTCTTATGAAAATTGTATAGAATGATGGGTATATATATATATAGATTGTATTACTACATTGTTTATAGTTGAATTATATGCCATGTACAAGTTTTAGAAATTTAATTGTGGTAAAAACGAGTTTTCATGGAAAAAGTTTCGTTTACATGAGTTTATATATTATGGTTGGTTTTACATTGAGAAATTGGTATATGTTAGTATGTTGTTTAGAATTTGTCTATGATACTACCTTGAATCATGAGAATAATGCATGTATTACAAGTTGAATTAGTTGAGAATTTGAATTACAGTGAATTATTTTATAAAATTATGAGTTTGGGAGAACAATGATTTTCTCAAGTTTTTATTTAAAATTTAATGTTTTAATCTTGTAATTTGATGTCTTGGTATGTTAAAGGTATGTTAGAAGTTTTATATGATGTTTATGTAATGTTATATGAATCAATCTTTGACAAAATTGAGAACTCGATGTGGAGAATTAAGCCAATTTAGTTTTTCTCGGCACTGTTCGCGAAGCTGCTCTATTTCTGTCTGCTGCCGGCGCAGCTGCGCAGGCAGTAAGGGTAGAAGAGACGCAGCTGAGCCGCTGGGTTTTCTCAGGTTTGACCCCTGCGCAGCTGCGCCGGTGTCAAGGCAAAGAGTGGCGCAGCTGCGCCATTGCCTGATTAGAGGCAGAGAATGCTAGTTAAGTGTGCAGTGGTATTTTAGAGCTTAGTTTAATTATGCTATGATATTGAGTATATACGTAGTTGCTATAACATGTTGTTAATATGAAATTGACAATTTCATAATTTGGAAAAGAAAAGAAATTTTGAAAACTCTAATTAGATTATAAATGTTTTATTGTAAATGAGTTACTTAATTATAATTTGATTAATTATAATTAAGAGTAAATGTTTAATTTAAATTATAATTCTGTGAAATTATAATGTATAGAAGTTGATTTATTTTAATCAATTAGATTTTAATTTAAATTATAATTTATGTAATTATAATTTAATAAACGCATGCTTAATTATGGATTATAAATTGATAATTGCATGATTAATTATAATTTGTGTAATTATAATGCATGATATAGTTTAATTGATTATAAATTATAACTTGTTTATAATTTAAAAGGTAATTATAATTTAAGTAATTATAATTTGATTAAGTGTTTGAATTATAATTGTTTAATTATAATTTAGTTAAATACATAATTAATTTAATTATGTGAATATGTGTGTGATGTAATTAACTATGTGATAGTTGATTATGATTATTTATTTAATTAGAGTGAGTTAACCATGAGGGTTAACCACTTATGTGAATTAGATATGCATTAACTGATTTAGATTATTATAATTGAATGTGTATAGGAAGTGTTTAAGTACGTGGTTGAGTTAAGTAGCTTGCGCGTAAGGCAAGTTTTCTAAACCCTAATCTTGTATTAATTTTATGCAAGTCTTCTAACCTTAAACTTGTTAATTATATATAATTTCTTGAATTCATATATTCATTGTTGAGAATGTCCTTTCCATTTCTATATTGGACAATTGTTTATTTAATTGAAATGATCTTAACTTATCATTCAAGTGAGATCCAGTTATTATTTTAAATGCTTTACGTTTATTCTAAAGCATATGTTAGTTCATAATTCTATAATTTATAAATCATTGAAAGTCAATTCAACTATCCTTAGTTGATGAATGTGAATTCTAAATTACCCTTGTAAGTTTATCCAAACCAAACTTTCTTTGGTGCGGACTTAAATTCAAATTACTGAGTTGAACAACCCTATTTACTAGGGGAGGTTACTACGCACAACATTAAGATGTTTGTGCACAATATATGGTACAAAGGGCCGATCCCCCTAAGTACGAGTTAAGGTCCATAGTCTTATTGACTGTTAAAGGTTTAAATAAAAAATTTTATAACCTAGGACAAGAGTTCAAAGGTCTTATGACCCTCAGATAAATTCTATATTCGAAATTTTATGTTGATAAGGAATTATTATTCAATTCTTTATTATTGAAGCAAGCTAAGTTGTTCAGATTCTTTTTAAAGATATCCTTTCATGTCTATATTATTGTTAAACTCCAGTGAGCTGTGGTTTGCTCACTCTTGCATTAAATAACAATTTCAGTTAAGGTTGATAACGTTGATGCTCCGTCTACGACTAAGGGCAAGGGAAAGCAAAGTAAGTGAAGACTTATTTTATTTAATAGAGAATGATTGTAATAAGACTTGAATGTTATGTTTTTATTTTTGCACTTTATTATATTCATGTCAGGGTTAGAGTAACCCGAAATTTATTTTACAAAGGTTGTAACCCTTGTTGAAAGGGAGATTTATTTATTTTAATTTAAGATGTAGTTACTTTGCATTATTCATTGGGTAATGTATGTTAAATTAGAAAGTGAACACCAAATCATGTGGAAACGAAGTACCCGGATTTGGGGGTGTCACATAGGAAGTAAACTAAAAACATACAGGCTATAGAGACGATTTTTTCCGTCGCTATAGCATAGAAAGCCGGTTTTTTATGCTATAGAGACGGAAAAACCGTCGCTATATCCGGTTTATTTTTAGCTCGCTCTTTATGGTTCGCTGGAGATACTTGTAAGACCCCAATTTTTATGAATAAAGATTTAATTTTTTTTTATATTATTTTGAAATAGTAAGGTGTTGATTTGATAATTGTGAAAAGTTATGGGTGATACGTGCAAATATTTTAAAGTAAGCAAGTGGTCTTAAAATATTCATTGTGTTGGGGAATATTCGTTTGGTCGGGAAATATTCTTATTGTTGGGAAATATTCGTACGACGATGCAGTCATTTGTGGGCCCCATAACGGAAAACTATCGGATAAAGAAAACTGACAAAAATAAGTTTTCTAAAAATAACGGCAAAACTGTTTCCGTTAAAACTGTTAAAATACCCGGTGGTTAAAGAACAGTAATACGTGTTGTTGTACAGTAGCACACGGTATTGCACTATATTTCAAATTATTGATTCTTACGTAAGAAGTCACTTACTTAATAAATTGCTACGTTGATATTTTATATTCAATATTGTTACAACAACCACAGCACAGTATTTCACCTTATCAAATCAATAATTTATGTTCTTTGAATAATATTATTAGATAGCATTATCTGCAATGTCTAGGAAGTTCTGTCTAGAAAAGGAGTTTGGACACCTAATTGCACGCCAGTAAAGAGAAATCTTTATCGGTAAGCTCCCTCTTTCCTAGGAACGACATGGTTGTCAATATTGTGATTCTGTAATATTATTTATAAATAATAATTAATTCTTGATAAAAATGATAAGGAAATATTTATTCAATTTTGATATAAATGGAGGAATTTTTAGAAAGAGACATTGTTCAAAGTGAACATTTTATCTTCTTCGATAAAATAATTCATTCAAATATATTATTATAATATTACATTATTAGTGTATAACGTGATAATATAATAGTATAATTTTATAATTTAGATGGTAATATTTTTACAATAAATTCATGATATATGAATAAAATGAGGTGGAAGAGAGCAAATTGGATATGAATTGTTTTTGTTGCTATAAATATTTTTTTTGAATTAAAACATGTTGGTGGGACCCAATTGTCCTTTTGTTTGTAAAATGCTGATTTTTGGTTTGGCCAAAGTTGGTGTGCGGAGGAAATCGTTCGTTATTAATTTTTCAGCTTTGGTGTGCTAGCATTTTCCTATAAATAGGGTGCTTAGTTAGAAATGAAAATCACACCAGAATCAGAAATTTCTTTCTCTATAAGATCGAGCGTATTTCTTGTGAGTATAAGGATAGTTTGAGTGTTGATAACAGTGTAAGTTTTTCTCATCATAATATCCGATATTCCAGTCAGATCGAGTATTCTACTGAGGTAAAGGATATTATTTTTCTCATAAATGATATTAATTTCTTTCAATATTCGTAAATAATATTATTTTCTTTCATATTCCATGTTATGAAAGTGATAATATTTCATTCCGTATTCCCAAACTTAAACTTACTACGGTAAGCTTCCATAATTCCTGAAATGATCAGAAATTTCTTGAGTTTTGCGTTTCATCTAATATTATTTCACTGGAATATTGGTATAAACTTTCTTATGAAATTTTTTACCTTTTTATATCGGGGTTACTATTCATCCGTACGGTACTATTCATAAATACGATACTATTTATAAATACGGTACTATTCACGAATACTATTTAAGACAAAAATTAAATTTTTTTTTCTTTGTCCAAGTTATCTGTTATGGTTCCTATCTTTGATTGGATCCATGTTTTGAACTTCATTCTTGAATTTTGCTTTACAATTGATTATTATTAAATATTCTTGAACTTGGATAAATTAAATTACGAATCTCTAATATTTGTCCTTTATCTCACTAGATTCGTTCTTTGTATTATTTTTTATCATCCTCAGTCTTAAACTGTGGTGAATTAAAGTTATCTTTGGTCCGTAGTGTAAAAATGAATGATTAATGAATATCTTTGGCCCGTAGTGTAAAGATGGACATGTGTTGGTATGATCATGACCACTGATGATACAAATAAATATCTTTGGCCCGTAGTGCAAAGATAAATATTTGATTTGAAATATATTAATTGATGTTACATGGATAAAATATTGATGATGGACTTTAAAATCATAGAAGATAGTAGACACCATTCTCTACTTAACTCTTCTAATGAATTGTTATTTTCGCTGCAGTTGTTGATCTAAAACTTGTTGTCCATAATATTTTATCTGAATTATTGAAGACTAACGATATATTATTCTTCATTATCTTAGTCATAATATTTTTTACTGGGCTAGTTGAGCTCACCCTTTTCTTCCATTGTTCTCTTCAGAAAATGAGAATGTCGCAGGGACTAGTCGGGGGACAGAGTGATGGTCCGAGTTAGAGCAGTAGTAGTCCTCACTATTTTGTAAAATAGTGTAATAATAATTATAATGAGGACTTAGTTTGAGTGTTTATATTTTCTACATGTTTGTATTGACACTCATAGTTGTGTGGTCGTATTTTGCACGACCATTTGATATAAAAGATTGTATTTGGATTCTGTACTATGTATTTTGTAACTCAGAATGGGTTGAGTATTGAACCTATTTTGGGGGCGTCACAGTTGGTATCAGAGCTTAGGGATATGATCTCTGGCTGAGATCTGGGAATATAGCTAGGAGGGGAGAGATGAGTAAATCCTTCGCTAGTGTGTCCTACCTAAGCTTATTTGTTATTTAATTGGTCGGTCGGAACATAGGGTTAATATATGATATGTCAATTTGTTTAATTAACCCTTGTTTTATGGTAGTATTTGAGAATGACAGCTGAAAATCTAAACAATGGAGAATTTGAAACCATTGAGGCACCGCAAATCACCAACCAGGATAATGTGCAACATGAAGGAAATAATCCTCCTATAAACAACACCACCGATCAAACGATGAACGATGGGATGTTTAGAAGCTTTTTGTAGTTCATGCAAAACCAGACGAGGGAGACTCGTGTTCAAAATACGGGCGGAAATAACGGTAACTCGCGGCTTGTCACTGCCAAGCAATTCAAAGAGTTGGGACCACCAGAGTTTTTGGGAAAGTCAGATCCAATCAAGGCGAAAACGTGGGTTAAGCAAATTACCAAGATATTTGATGTCTTGGGATGCACGGAGGAGCAAAAGGTTCCATTTGCCACCTTTATGTTCCGTGAAGTGGCAGATTACTGGTGGAAATCTGTGAAACGTACTCAGCCTTCCGCACTCAAGATGTCTTGGGAAGAGTTCCAGAAATTATTTAATGACAAGTACTTTCCAGAAAGTATTCGTCATATGAAGGAGGTAGAGTTCATCAAACTGGAACAGAATAACATAACGGTGTCTCAATATGAGTCTAAGTTCGCAGGAGTTATCCCAGTTTTCATCTCATTTGGTGGATAATGAGGAACGTATGACATGGATGTTTCTGAGAGGTTTGAAACCCGAAATTCGTCAATACCTCATTTCTCACAAACTTTCTTTATATTCAGATGTTGTGAACATGGCTCATTTATTAGAACGAGATAATGAGTCTGTTCAACCAAGGGAGAACAACTATAGTCATACCAGTGGCAGCAGTCATCGGAACAACGATAACCAGCGTGGAGGAAATTATCATGCTAGAAGCGGTAACCACTCCGGTGGTAATTATGGCCATGATAATAAAAGAAGTGAGTCGGGAGAAAATTTTAAGAAGAGAAAGTACAACAATGAAAACATAAAGACGTCGGCAGCACCACCAGCATCAACAACCGTTTCTAGGGGAGGAGAACGATCACCGGTCGTATATTATAAATGCGGACAAAAGGGACGCATAAGTCCAAACTGCACACAGCAGTCCAAGGTATGCTATAACTGTGAAAAAGAAGGTCACATAGCTCGAGTGTGTCCTGTAGCGAAACCAAGTCCAGCTGGGACGGTGGCACCAAAGGCTATCCTAGACAAGTCAAAGTCGGTGATTCCAAGGAGAGCATTTGTCGTGACTATCCAATAAGCGAGGAACCCGAACGAGGTTATCACGGGTAAGCTAATCATAAAATCTTGCGAAGTCTATACCTTATTAGATACCGGTTCTACCCATTCTTTTATTTCACCTACTTGTGCTCAACGTTTGAACTTGACTCCTAAGAAATTAGACTTTGACTTATCTATTGAAACTCCGTTAGGAGAAACCTTCGTTACATCCACAGTTTACAAATCTTATTTGATTCAAATTGGCACCCTCACATTACCTGTTGATCTTATCTCTTTGAAAATACTTGCATTTGATGTGATTTTAGGAATCGACTGGTTAACCACTTATCATGCCAAAATTGATTGTTTTCGTAAGGTTGTTAGTTTTTATATTTCTAACCAACCTGTTGTGAGAATTCAAACAACCAAACCACTAAAATCAATCAATGTCATTTCAAGTCATAAAGCTATTTGTTTATTAAAAAATAGATGTCAAGCTTTCTTAGCCCATGTCACTGATTTAAACCAAAATACATCAGATTTGAATGATATTTCTGTTGTTAATGAGTTTCCTGATGTATTTCCCGAAGAACTTCCTGGCCTACCCCCAGAACTTGAAGTTGAATTCTTTATTGACATTGAACCCAGTACAAAACCCATTTCTAAAACCCCATATCGAATGTCTCTTATTGAACTTCAGGAGTTAAAGGTCCAACTACAGGAATTGTTAGACATTGGTTTCATTTGTCCTACTACATCTCCTTGGGGTGCTTCTGTTTTATTCATAAAGAAGAAAGACGGGAGTATGCGACTTTGTATTGATTATCGAGAATTGAACCATGTCACCATCAAGAATAGGTATCCGTTACCTCGCATTGATGACCTGTTCGACCAGTTGCAAGGCGCACAATTCTTTTCAAAGATCGATATTCGTTCTGGATATCATCAGTTAAAGATTAAAACTGAGGATATTCTGAAGACTGCCTTCAGAACTCGGTACGGGAATTATGAATTCTTAGCCATGTCTTTTGGATTGACTAATGCTCCTGCGGCTTTCATGGATATGATGAACCATGTATTCAAGGAATATTTGGATCAGTTTGTGGTTGTCTTTATTGATGACATCCTTATTTATTCCAAGATCCGTGAAAAGCATGAACAACACTTGAGGCTGATACTCCAAAAGCTTTGTGAAAATAAGTTATATGCCAAGCTGAAGAAATGTGAGTTCTGGCTTGAGGAAGTAGCATTCGTTGGGCACGTGGTATCGAAACATGGAATATCAGTTGACCCAGCGAAGATTGAAGCAATATAAAGTTGGGAGCAACCTAAGTCGGTAACCGAAGTACGTAGCTTTCTAGGCTTAGCTGGTTATTATAGGAGATCCGTGGAAGGATTTTCTCGAATCGCTACTCCATTAACTCAGCTGACTCAAAAAGATATAAAATTTGGATGGAACGAGGAATGCGAGAAGAGCTTCCAAGAGCTCAAAAGGAGACTCATTTCAGCACCTGTTCTGACAATACCATCTGGTTCGGATGCATTTGTCATCTACAGCGATACTTCGGGCAGAGGGTTAGGATGTGTTCTCATGCAACATGGGAAAGTCATAGCCTATGCCTCACGACAACTCAAAGAATATGAGAGGAATTATCCTACTCATGATCTAGAGTTGGCAGCTGTCGTTTTCGCGTTGAAGATCTGGAGACACTACCTGTATGGGAAGAAAGTAGAGATCTATACGGATCATAAGAGTCTTAAATATTTCTTCACTCAAAAGGAACTCAAAATGCTGCAACGACGTTGACTTGAGCTGTTGAAAGATTATGACCATACCATCCAATACCATCCTGGAAAAGCGAACGTGGTAGCTGACGCGTTGAGTAGAAGATCATATGCGGGAACAAGTGCGATGCTGTCAATACAAAGGTCCATTTTGTATGACTTACAAAGGATGGAGATAGAGTTAAAGACTCCAGGGACCCATGTGAAGATGGTAAGTATACGCGTAGAACTAGCTTTAATTGATAAAGTTAAAGCTACTCAAGCTACAGACCCGGAGCTGATGAATATAAAGAGGAAGGTACAAGAAGGTGCTATTCCAGAAGCAAAAATCGATGAAGAAGGAATACTTCGAGTCAACTCTAGACTTTGTGTTCTTAACAATTCTGATTTAAAGTATAAAATTATGATAGAGACACATAACACACCGTTTGCAATCCATCCTGGAAGTACAAAAATGTATCGTGATCTTTGACATACATTTTGGTGGAGCAATATGAAGAGAGAGATCGCGGTGTTTATCTAGAGGTGTTTACCTTGTCAACGTGTCAAGGCGGAGCATCAAGTATCAAAGGGTCCATTACAACCACTTGAGATTCCAAAATGGAAGTGGGAACACATCAACATGGATTTCGTTACGGGTCTTCCTAAGGTTTCTCAAGGCATAGATGCAATTTGGGTTATTATCAATAGATTAACCAAGTCTGCTCATTTCTTGCCTATACGAGAGACTTATTCACTTGAACGTCTTGCTCGTATGTACATAAATGAGATTATGAGATTGCATGGTATGCCAGTATTCATAGTTTTGGATCGAGACCCAAGATTTACTTCACAATTTTAGGTCAGTTCACAAAAAGCTATGGGCACCGATTTACGATTCAGTTCTGCATATCATCCTCAAACGGACGGGAAATCGGAAAGAACTATTCAAACTCTTGAAGATCTATTGAGACTCTATGTTCTAGACTTCAAAGGGAGTTAGGATAAGTACTTACCATTGGTGGAATTCTCCTACAACAACAGTTATCAAGCAAGTATAGGCATGGCTCCATTCGAAGCGTTGTATAGACGAAAGTGTCATTCTCCAGTATGCTGGGACGAGGTCGATGAAGCAACATTATTAGGACCGAAGTTAGTACGTATGACTACGGAAAAGATTCAAATGATCCGACAACGTATACAAACAGCACAAGATTGACAAAAGAGTTATGCGGATCTTCATCGAAGAGACGTGAAATTTAATGTCAGAGACCATGTATTGTTACGTGTGGCTCTATGGAAAGGAGTTACGACATTCGAAAAGAGAGGAAAGCTCAACCCACGATTTATTGGTCCATTTGAGATCCTTGACCGAGTAGGAACTGTGGCCTATAGACTCGCCTTACCTCCAAGTATGTCTCGTGTTCATAACGTTTTTGTGATACCCCCATATTCGGGTACTTCGTTTCCACAAGATTTGGTGCTCACTTTCTAAATATAGCATACATCTACCCAATAATAAAGATTTTCAAAGTAATTACAACTTCCATCAATACTTAAATAAGAATCTTCCTTTAAAAAGGATTACAACTTGCCCAAAATAAAAACCCAGGGTTATCTAAACCTTAACATCAATAAAAATAAATGAGGAAATAAAACATCATCAACTAAGTCTTATTACAAACAAAATTAAAGACAACAAGTCTTCACTTGCTCATCTTTTCTTTTCCTTTACTTGATGACGGTACGTCAATATTCTCTGCCTTAACTGCAAGGGTTATAAAATATGCAAGAGTGAGCAAACAAAAGTTCACTTGAAATACAACAGTGATATGACATAATCGAACAACTTCAAAAAGGGTTTGAATAACTTTACTTTCATCAAGAATAAAGAATTGAATAGTAATTCTTTCATCATTTCTAAAGTTCGAATATAGAGTTTATCTGAGGGTCATACGACCTTGAACTATGTCCTAGGTTATAAATATTTCTATTTAAAACCTTTAACAGTCATTGAGACTATGGACCTTTAACTCGTACTTAGGGGGATCAGCCCTTCGTACCATGTATTGTGCACAACCATCTTAACGCTTTCACAAAAATATTTCCTAATAAATAGAGTTGTTCATTCCCAATATTTGAATACAAGTCCGCACCAAAGAAAGTTTGGTTTGGATAGATAAAGGAACTTTGGAGTTTCAACTATCATCAACTAAGGAGTAGTTGAATATACTCACAATGCTTTAACAGTTCGATAATATAATAATTATGAATCAAATGTAAGATACAACAATAGATTTTATGATAACTAGGCACGCTTTGGAAATAACTTAAAGCATTCAATAGATCACGTTGATCTTGCTTGAACAACTAAGTCAAGATCACATTACTTAAATAATACTTCAATACTTATGCTTTACAAATATTTGAATACAGTATAACTTGTACAATACATAACAAGTTAAGAAACGGAAATGAACTTTCATGATATATTGAGCAAGGGTTAGAGAACTTGCACAATGAATAGATACAATGATAAAGCTTGCATAGCGTACAAGAATGGTTTAGAAAACTTGCACAAAATAAATAACAAGTTTAGAAATAGAAACTTGCTTAACGTAAAAGAATAAGGATTAGAGAATGTAATACCCGAGAATTTTCATATATTATTAAATGAATATATTAATGGGAATGAGAATTTATTTGAATATAAATGATTTTTGTGTTATGAGGTGAGTAACTCAATTATATTAAATTGAATATTTATGACAATTGAGAAAAATATGGAGTTTACGATAAACTCGTTGATAGCCTTGTGTGGCACAGTGATGAAAATTATTAATGATGATTAATTAATAATATGTGATTATTATTATTGCAAGAAATATAATAATGATAATGAGCAACGTGGCTATAATATAATAAGATTTATATTTATATACTGTGCGTGATAAATGAGCAATGGTTGTGGATATTAATAATTATATTAATTAACGAAGGAATTATTAAGTGAACAATTAATCTATATTAATTGTTAATTGTTATTAGAGAATATTAATTGTTATAGAATATTAATGATAATTAATTGATGATGTGGGGATTATTATTATTGCAAATAATATAATAGTAATAAGCAACGTGTTTATAAATATAATAAGTATTATAATTATTCATGTGATATTTAATCATGTAAGTGTTAATCTATTATTGTGAATATTAATGATTGTATGGACTAATGAGAAGCGCATTAATTAATATTATTATTAATTAATTGATGAGATAAGTAAATTATATACTTCTATGTGCGAGCATACGAATCAAAAAGTATAACGTATAGTAGCTAACTATATATTATATAAAGTGTAAATTGCAATACGACTCTATTATATATAAACTATATAGTAAAGTTATTTAATTATGAGAGTTACATGAAATGCCTATGTAACAATGTGAATATACATTAAAGTGAGACATCATGAATATATGGTGAACAATTTAATAATACATGAGATAATGTAATGTGATAACATCCGATTAAATTATACCGGTAAGATAAAATGTACATAGATTATATATGTGCAAATTAAATTTACTACATGATAGTATTATTTACTTATTGGAATTATATTGTAACTCTAATTGTAATCTAAATATATGATATGTGATAGCCTAAGTAAATAACACATATGTGTGATAAGCTAAGTATGTATATATGCATGATTGCTGAGTTTGTATTGCTTGTCCCTCCATGAGAGTCTCATTCTCCCTCACACGTGAACACTCAAGGATAGTCTATTCCTATAACATCAAACTCAGCAAACCTCCATAGCTCTCTAGTAAATGATGAACAAGGGAGTGGGCAAAATAGTGTAATTCACCAACTAATTACCTACTCTTCCTTAACCAACATACAAATCTTCAGTTCATTGGTTTGAATTAATGGGAGAATGCATTGACTGGATTATAGTTCTTCTATAAATATAGCCTCTTCTCCTTCTAAATTGATTTGCTGAGAATTTCTAAGAGAAGAGAGTATACTGTGATTGTCTATTTAGTTGAGAAGGAATTTCTATAGTAGCATTAGCAAGCTCAAACCATTAACAGAGGTATATTAAGCATTCCTTGTTCTTCATTTTTCCATTTCTGCAATTCTGAAATTCTTGGATTCTTGATTTTGGTTGGAAGGCATGTTAATTGGATTATAGGATGATTATTAGTTGTTATATAGACTTGGTAACATGTTAGTATGTAATGTAGCATGTTTTAAATCAAAATCGTGTAAAGTTTCTGTGTTTGGGCTGGATTTCTGCCAAAGCAGGGAACCTTCTGGTTCAGTCCGGACGTGGCGCAGCTGCGCCGGTTATACACTGAGGCGCAGCGCAGCTGCGCCGATTACTAGATCCAGTTCCTGCTTTCTGCTAGAAATTTGTTATAGAATAAATAACTAATGTGACTTGAACAAGTGTACTATGAGCTTGGCATGCCTATATGGATATATTGAGACAATGTAAGCATGTTCTACTAAGAGTTGCACGCATACTTATAGTTTTGAAATAAACTTAGCATTTTATAAACAAACTTCGAATTTTGGAAACAAACTCGATATGTATACTTGCCATTTAACATTCTGACTTTGCAAGCGTATTAGTATGATTTAAAGATGTATGAGAAACATGTTAACTCGCGTATATAGGTGTCATAATGTAATATGAACATGTAAACCTCACTAGCGAACATTCTTAACGAAATATGAGTTTTTAAAAGTGAACTTTGACATATAGAGATCATGTATGTATTCTAATTTTTCGGGCATGTTTATATGGCTTTGAAATGCATGTCAGACATATTAACTTATGTATATAGATTTCATAATAAAGCATGAGCATGTTAGGCCTTATTAGCAAACTTTACTAATGAAAGTATAAGTTTTGAACGTGAACGTCGACATGTTACATTGAGATTTGAATTCCGATACTTATGAACATATGTGATAGTACTTTTAGACTCGCTAATGTATCATACATGTTTGCCTACTATGTTTCATGTCGTGAAACCAAGTTTAGCGTAAACGAAGTATGCTTTCAAACTAATGACGATGATAGTTGTATATATGCAATATGAATACTCATGAACATGCTTAATACAAGTTATATGAATACCTTATGTGTTTAAAATAACAAAGCATGATAGCTTACATGATTTTATGATGTTGTAAAGCCTTAATTTGTTCAAAATATAGATCTAGAACCTATATCATGTAAATTGAACGTGAAAAGGTTGAATGATCATGAAAGTATCCTTTAATATGAATACATGCTATGTGATATCATATGTTGACACTTGAATCCAATTTTGACGGTTAACTTATAGAAATGCCATAATTTGCTAAAAATAAAATGTATTTAGTATTGATTGTGGTTTTATGTGATATTAATAAATATGAGAGTATGTTGCTAGTTGTTGCAATCTTATATGATATAAGAGTGTGCTTTAACTCAAAAGGAGGAACGTCAAGGATAGAAATTAAATTAATATAATACTATATAACTGTATCGCTAGGTCAAGACTTAGCTTATGTGTTAATCATATATACGAGATGAGATATAATGTTGAACTATATGATTAATGGATATCATATATACATAACTATATTACGATAGAATTCGAAAAGTGTTGATTAATTTATGGGGATAAAACTACGCTTAAGGCAAGTATCCTAACCGATGCATTTACTTTATGCAAGTATTCTATCCTTGTATATTGCGAGCTAATTTCTTTACTTAATCGTTTGAATTGAATTAGCATACTTGAACTCTTATTTCATTAACGCTATTATTCATGTTGAACTTGGTATTGTTCTTGAATATTGTTAAAGTGTCTATGCCATTTGATTCGGCTAGACTTATATTATTGAAAAGCGACCCAAACTAATTGGTTGGTGCGGGATCTTGTATTTGACTGAGAAGAACAAGATATAACTGTCGGAGAACCGACAGCGCGCACATTAGTATGATTGAGTGTTATGCATAACATAGGGTACTTTAGGGTGATCACCTGTTGTACTTGTTTTTATTGGATTTTTAGTTTATTACTGTCAATTCCTATGGAAGTTCATAGTCCTTAGTGACTGCTCAGTATTCAGTTATCTTGAAATCTTGAATTGATTTATTATTGAATCACATTGATATTATTCTGCCCTTAGCGACTGTTATTGAGAACTGTTGATATTCTTGTTATCCTTGAACTATCAAACCTTGCTATACCCTTTCGAGAATTGAGAATTATATTACAAACCCTTATTGTATATTACTTGCTGAGCAATTTATGCTCATTCTTGCTTTCCCTAAAATATTTCAATTAAGGCAGAGCAGTGCGGACCTTCGGCCACAGATAAGGGCAAGGGAAAGGCTACTGAGTAGCTTAAATTATGTAGGACTTATGATTGTAATAAAGAACTTATGATATTATGTACTAGTTAAGGTTATTTATGCTTAAGATATGTCTAAGCTATGTAATCACTGTTTAAGTTACGAGACCTTGGGACGTGAATAATTATATTATTTAAATGTAATTTATTCGGTATTAGTTGTGTATTATTCCGCTGTGCGATGCGATATTTAGTCATATTATTATTGTGATGTATTGTCATGAGCACTTGACGAACCGAATTCGAGAGACCAAGTGGCGGTCCCGGATTTGGGGGCGTCACAGAGAACTTGCCTCAAGCGCAAGCTACACTTTAATAATTACAATCACTTCCACAATTACCCTACACATTACATTACGTTTAAAACATCTATTAGTACCCAACTACAACATTTAAATTATCGAACTTCTTACTCAAGTCCAACCTAGCAACATGGTTACGACGTACGTCGATACTAATACACATACGTGAGGCTAAACTCACAATCAAGCACCTCATACACGCATAGCACTTTTACTATCATATTGCACCTTACGGTAATAATATCCAAGCACACATATAATATAACAACATAAGACTTCAATCTATCTTAAACACATCAAAAGTATGTTATCTCATTACCTATTACACTTAACAAGTCATAAAAATAAGTTAGCTAAACAAACGCGGCATGAAAACTCAACAAAACAAAACAACATTTCCCAGACAGCAAGGTGCCCCGCTGGGGCGGGTCCTGCAAGGGTTAAAGCCCAGCTGGGGTGGGGCCCACTTCTGGTGGGAATCCCCAGTTCACGAACGGCAGAGAAATAAGCCAATTTGGCTTATTTCTTCACAATGAATCCGATTTTTCTCAACATGATGAACATGAAACTTGATAACAACAAAATTTTGGACTCTTTAACATGATTATAACATATAAAATCCTTACAACACATTATCAAAACCAAGGTTTTATGATTTTTGAAGAAAACTACAATATCAAGCGTTCTTGACAAAAATTGCTATTACGAATTCGATTTAAAATCAATGCATGTAATTTCAATTGTAATAACTCTAATTTTTAACATATTAACATAACCCATGATTAATTTAACCAATAATCAATAATCAAACCCCAATTTGATAGTTTCAAAGGCCATTTTTCAAAAATTAATTTACAGTAAATCATTATGAACATAATTCTTCTTGTTCATCAAGTTTACATGGGTTGAATTGTTGAAATAACTATATAACTCATATAATATCATTCTATAACACATATCACACATAAATTCATGCTCACGTCAATTTTGTGAAAATAATTTTTACAGAGAGTTCTAAACTATGAAAATATTGAAGAACATAACTAAAACTTATGGAGTTCTAGGATTATACCCTTTTTCTAGCTTGGATTAGGAGAAGAGTTGAAGATGATGATGGTGTATTGTTCTTCTCTTGCTTTCTCAAAGCTTCTCTTCTTCTTCTCTCTTCTTCCTCTTCTTCTTCTTTGAGTATTCTCTCTAACTCTCTCTGTTTTCTTTCTTTCATGTTTTCTAAAACTAACGTATCTTTTGTATAACATATATATATCTGATATACATATATTATACATATAACTATATAAAACATATAACTCCTATATATTAACTATATACACTAACTACCATTTAATATATAGGTTACAAGAATTTGAAAAGCCTAAGGCCATGTTTGGCAAAACAAAATTATTTTAAAAGTAAATTCTTTTATTAACTAAGGCCATGTTCGGTAAAACTAGTTTAAAATAAAAGTAAGGGCCTTGTTTGGTAGAATCAATTAAAACTCATTTTCAATTCTTTTAATAAATCTTTAATCCATAGATTAAATGCTACACTTATTTAATTAAATTGCAACCTTCTAATTAATTTAATTAAATATAAACTAACATTATTTAATTAATTAAAAATGCACATAATACTCAATTGTCACACTTGGAATTCTCTTAATAATCATAATTCATGCAACAATTAGTAAATCATTATAAACACTTAGCACATAATATTAAATCTAATTTAATTATTCTCAATTAAATTAGAATTATGCTACACCATTACTTACATATCACTTTAATTAATTCTATTGCACTTAATTAAATTAATCCACAACAATCACACAATTGATAAATTACACAATTTATTTATTTAGCTCAATAAATAAGTTCAATAAAATATTTATTTAATCCAATAAATATTTACAATTAATATATAAAATTCTCATTCGTTATAATCTTCCCTCCTTAAAAGGATTCTGTCCCCAGAATCACAACATAAAAAAATCTCATCTATTACATTCTTCCCCCCTTAAAAGGATTCTGTCCCCAGAATCGATATGTAAGGGGTTACACAACAATTAAGCAAATAATTGAGGATACGATTTTCTCATTACATCTTTGAGTTTCCACGTGGCTTCTTCAGCACTTTGGTTCCTCCAAATTACCTTAACAGAATGTATCACTTTAGTCCTAAATACTTGTTCCTTCCTATCAACTATTTAACCCCCCCTTGGACCCCCCCCCCCCCCCCCGTCGTAGCGCACGATGGTCGTGACCCTAATATTTTATATATAGTTTTCTTTAATTATATAAATTGTGTCATGTGCTTATTGTGATATGCATGGTGCACAGTTATGGCCCTTTTGTCCCATAGGTTAGTGGTTTTTCGTTTTGAAATACGGCTTGCATGTCGTGCCTTTCTATAAATTCTGATGCAATATTCTCTTCTCATCTAAATCCCCTCGAATGTAACTTGAGGTTTCTTTATGTCATGTAATGTACAAATGTAACCTATCAAGATGACAAGATGATGATGGAGAGGAGACACATGCATGAGGAAGGTCCAAGGAAGCTACTATTTTGAAGATTTTTTACCACCTTAGACTGACCTTCAATCTTTTTATTAGCTTAAAAAGATTGACATAGGGTTGGGCCATAACTGTGACACATTTAATTTTAACTTTATTTATGCTTGTATACGATATGATATGATAAATAATGTGCATGCTTAATAAGATTAAAATTGGTGAAATCTAAATTAATTAATAAAATCCCTCATAAAATTATTAAATCTAAATCAGATGCCTTCTAATGAATAACACTCATCAAGACCTTGACCGATGGATGTAGGTTTGCCAAAGCAAAGTACCCCATTTATCTTGGTAAGATGCGATAGGATAATTGTGATATCCAAACTGTTAAAATTATTGGGCTCGACTTAACTAAGTTATCTCAATAGGATTGTGGACTTAGAGGTATAGAGTTTGGTAGGTACCATTAGATGGACTAGAACAAATGTTGTTCACCAAACTATCTACAAGTTATATATAATATAATTGACAAAGGGTTGTCTACCTAAATAATTATGTTTTGAGAGATTAGCCAAAGCTAACTTAAGGCATAATGAAATATGGATCTTGGCTCACTAAAAAGATTTAATAGAAAATGTTTTCCGAATTAATGGTGAGGGCTATTAATTTGAATAAAATAGTGGGAGGTATATTTTGAATGTACTATTATCAATTACATAATATCAAAACTATGCAATTTGACTTATCATTTTTGCACTTATAAATTATAGATATCAATGGCAAACAACAACACAAATAGTCTTTCACTACGATCAGTCCTTAAGAAGGAAAAACTGAGTGGAATTAATTTCCTAGACTGGCATAGGAACTTGAGGATTGTCCTCAAACAAAAGCGCAAGCTATATGTCCTCGATGGGCCCATTCCTGCAGCACCAGCTAACACTACACCACGTGTAGAGCATAATGCTTACAAGAAGCATCAAGATGATGCTCTGAACGTGAGTTGTCTCATGCTAGCAACTATGAACTCTGAGCTTCAGAAGCAAATGCGTTAATGGATGCTTATGAGATGATCGAGCACCTCAAGAAATTGTTCGAAGGGCATGCTCGACAGGAGAGGTATGATACAAGCAAAGCATTGTATCACTACAAGATGGGTGAACATGATCCAGTTGGTCCACATGTTCTAAAAATGATTGGGTATATTGAGTACCTTGATAGGTTGGGTTTTCCGATTACTCTGGAAGCCCAAACTGATCTTGTTTTGCAATCTTTAAACAACAGCTACTCTCAATTTGTTATGAATTACCTCATAAATTAAATTGAGAAACCACTTACTGAGTTGTTGAGCATATTAAGAACTGCCGAGAACAACATGAAAAAGGCAGGACCCGCTCCCATAATGATGGTGCAAAAAGGGAATGCTAAGGGAAAGGGGAAAGGCAAGAAGAAGATAGGATCTAAATCTGGTGCCAAACCCAATTTTAAAACCAAACAGGCTTTAAAACCTAAAGTTGGGGTGGCTAAAGAAGGTGATTGTCACTTCTGTGGAAAACCTGGACACTGGAAGAGGAATTGTCATGCTTATTTGGAAGAACTAAAGAAGAATAAAGGAAGTGTGACTTCTGATTCAGGAATATATGTTATAGAAGTCAATTTGTCCACTTCTACATCATGGGTATTGGATATTGGATGTAGTTATCACATTTGTGTTAATGTGCAAGAACTACGAAGGAGTAGGACTTTTGCGAAAGGAGAGGTTGACCTACGAGTTGAGAATGGAGCAAAAGTTGCTGCACTAGCCGTAGGAACTTATCATTTATCTTTGCCCACTGGGCTAGTATTAGAATTAGAGGATTGTTATTATATGCCTGCTATGAGCAAAAACATTATTTCTGTTTCTTGTTTGGACAAGAAAGGTTTTTCATTTTTAATAAAGAACAACAGTTGTTCGTTTTACTTAAATGAAATATGTTATGGTGTTACACAATTGTTTAATGGTCTTTATATTCTTGATTTAGAAATGCATATCTATAACATAAATACAAAAAGATTTAAATCAAATGATTCAAATCTGACATATCTCTAGCACTGTCGTTTAGGCCATATAAATGAGAAACGCATATCCAAACTCCATAAATATGGGTTTTTGGATTCATTTGATTTTAAATCATATGAGAAATGCGAGTCTTTTTTATTAGGCAAGATAACTAAAGCCCCTTTCACTGGTCACGGTGAACGGGCTAGCGATATATTGGGACTTATACATAGTGATGTATGTGGACCCATGAGTTCGTTAGCAAGAAGTAGGTTCTATTACTTCATTACATTTACTGACGACTTCAGTAGATATGGATATGATGTGAAAGCGCCTTTCTCTCTATACGAACGGAACGGTGCGTTCCGAGGATCCCGATTCAAGATAAATTCATGAGGAAGTGGTACACACCGCCCGTCACACTATGGGAGCTGGCCATGCCCGAAGTCGTTACCTTAACCGCTTGGACCAGAAAAACCCGTGCTCAAAATATTATCTTATGAGACACAAATCCGAATCCTTTGAAAAGTTCAAGGAATTCAAGAATGAAGTTCAAAACTAATTTTGCAAAAGCATAAAAGCCCTTCAATCCGATCGAGGTGGTGAATACTTAAGCTAAGACTTTGATGACCTTCTAAAGGAGTGTGGTATTATATCACAGCTCACTCCACCTGGAACACCACAATGGAATGGTGTGTCTGAGAAGAGGAATCGCACCTTGTTGGACATGGTACGATTAATGATGAGTCATGCAGATCTTCCAATAAGCTTCTGGGGTCATGCCCTAGAGACAGCTGCATTCACACTTAACCGTGTTCCTACAAAGACGGTTTAGAAGACACCATATGAGATGTGGACTGGGAAACGTCCTAGTATGTCGTTCATGAAGATTTGGGGTTGCGATGCATTTGTAAAACGTCTGGCTTCTGACAAGCTCAGACCCAAATCTGACAAATATAATTTTGTGGGATACCCTAAGAAAACAAAAGGGTATTATTTCTACAAACCTTCTGAGAACAAAGTGGTTGTTGCTCGAACTGGTATTTTTTTAGAAAGAGAATTCGTCTCTAAAGGAAACAGTGGGAGGAAAGTAGAACTCGAAGAAATTCGGGAACCACAAAATATCATTGATCCTAAGTTGGAACATGAGTAGGAACCAAAAGATATTTTGGAAAGTGAACCTGTTCAAATTACACGAGTCATTCGTAAATCTGGTAGGACACGCCAAGAGCCCGAGAGATATTATGGATTTCTTGTGACTCAATACAGCGATGTGATGCTCATAGACCATGATGAGCCTGCTTCCTACCAAGAAGCTATGAATGGACCAGATTCTGAGATATGGCTTGAAGCCATAAAATCTGAAATGGACTCCATGTACACTAACCAAGTATGGACTTTGGTTGATCCACCCGAAGGGGTAAAACCAATAGGGTGCAAGTGGATTTTCAAGAAGAAAACTGACATGGAAAGTAATGTACAAACCTATAAAGGCCGACTGGTAGCAAAAGGTTTCAAACAAGTTCAAGGTGTTGATTATGATGAAACCTCTCCCCTAGTGGCAATGGTTAAATCCATCAGGATCTTACTTGCTATTGCAGCCTTTTATGATTACGAAATCTGGCAGATGGATGTCAAAACTGCTTTCCTTAACAGAAATCTCCTTGAGGATGTGTATATGACACAACTTGAGGGTTTTATCACTCCAAAGGATGCTGGAAAGGTATGTAAGCTGCAGCGATCCATTTATGGATTGAAGCAAGCCTCTCGGAGTTGGAATCTTCGATTTGATGAAGCAGTCAAAGAGTTTGGCTTTATAAAAAAATGAAGATGAACCTTGTGTATATAAGAAGGCTAGTGGGAGTCACATTGTATTCCTGGTATTATATGTTGACGACATATTAATTATTGGGAATGACATTCCTTCCTTACAGGCTGTAAAAACATGGTTAGGAAAATGTTTCTCCATAAAAGATTTGGGCGATGCAACCTACATTTTAGGTATCAAGATCTATCGAGATAGATCGAGAAAAATGCTCGGCCTAAGTCAAAGTACATATATTGATAAAGTGCTGAAACGGTTCAGCATGCAAGAGGCAAAAAGAGGACACTTACTCATGTCTCATGGTGTGAAGATCGCTAAGGCCCAATGTCCTAAATCATAAGATGATGAGGAGCGTATGAGAAAGATCCCTTATGCTTCGGTAATTGGATCTATCATGTATGCAATGATATGTACTCGTCCGGATGTCTCGTATGCTTTGAGCATGACGAGCAGATACCAGTCGAATCTAGGTGAAGGTCAATGGACAGCAGTCAAGAATATCCTTAAGTACCTGATAAGGACTAAGGATTCATTCTTCGTATATGGATGTGAAGACGAACTGGCAGTAAAGGGTTACATAGATGCTAGTTTCCAGACTAACAAAGATGACTATAAGTCTCAGTCAGGTTTTGTGTTTTGCCTTAGTGGTGGTGCTGTTAGCTGGAAAAGTTTGAAGCAATAGACAGTAGCCGATTCTATGACAGAGGCTAAGTATATTGCTGCTTCTAGTGCGGCCAAGGAGGCTGTATAGATTAAAAAGTTTATCACTGAACTTGGTGTTGTTCCAACCATTGTTGATCCAGTTGAGCTATACTGTGATAATGATGGAGCCATTGCACAGGCTAAGGAACCCAGATCTCACCAACGATCCAAGCATATACTTAGGCGGTACCATCTCATCCGTGAAATCATTGATAGAGGAGATGTACATATATGCAGAGTGCCAACAGATGATAATGTTGCAGATCCACTGACCAAGGCTTTGTCACAGCAGAAGCACGAAGGTCACACTAGTTCCATGGGTATTAAATACATGAGTAATTGGCTCTGGTGCAAATGGGAGACTTTTAGAGTTTATGCCCTAGAGGCCAATTCTTTGATGTAATTGCTTAATATTTTTGATATTATATTTGATTGAATAAATGAATTATTTTATTATGATTTTATTTACTGCGTTATATAAATGTTAGCATAATAAAAGTCCTTAGAATAGTGATACAAATTATATAGCTTCAAGTATGTGACTTGAACATGAGATCATATAATTACAATTAGTATCATTGCTCTTAAATGTCCCTAGTCGAGTATCATTATTAATGGGACAACAATGATACATTTAAACAAGTATGTGGATTGACTGATGGCCAAATCTCATTAGTCATAAATATATGAGATATTGAGTCAATGTATAGGTACATGTTAGAGAACAATGTACTGGACAGACCCACCATGAGAATTCTACGTGGAGCATTATGCAAAGTGTCATAAGTAATTCTCATAGTGACAATGATGTAATGATCCTTCGACCTGAAATCACTATATTATTACACAGAAATTTATGTACTTTGATATCATCAAAGGTCACCTTTAATAGGGTGGACAATAAAGGTGATTATTGGGTACATCATGAATCGTGTGAGGAATATGAGTGATCTAGATGGAATTTAACCCTCCTATATATTAGGACAATAAAGGTGATTATTGAGTACATCTTACTCTTGATTGAGTAGGACTATGAAATGCATGGCCATGCTCAAATAGTGATTTATTTCATGTAGTCTACTCATTGATCAAGAAAACTCAGATTAAATTATGAAGAGTATGACACATTCCATGACTCAAGTTTAATCTAGGATGTCAAGGTTAAAAGGATTAAATTACATTGAAACACGAAAAGGTTGCATCGAATCACCGATCTTATTATTATTTGGATAGCAGTGATGCATTACTAGATGCCGCTCACTGTTTATAATTTTATGATATAATTTTAAAATTATTGCCAATATAATAATAACCTATAGGATCACACACTTAGAACGTAATTAAAAGGGAATTGATTTAAATTGTAAGGATTTAAATATGTCAATATGATTGATAGTATTTAAAATTATAAATTTAAATTAATAGGATAATTTGTATATATGTATATTAATTAACTAAGATATAATTAAAATATAATATATATATATATATATATATATATATAAATTCAGATTTTACTTTTTTAATTGGATTAGGTTTTTGATTAATTTCTTTTAATTGTTATATATATGATATATCAGCCATTTTAGTAAGATTATTAAAAACCTAAACCCTAACCGCTCTTAGAGAGAGACTAGAGAGAAAAACGCGAAAAAGTCCAGATCCTTGGCTGCTAGTACCGCAGTTCTCTTTACTATAGATAGTGTGACGATTCGCGGAGCGTTCGTGTGGATACCGTAGAGGCGCAGTTCCGTTGGATTGCGATGAAGATTCGAAGTTATTCCAGAATTTCCATTGTCTCCATTCAAGCTTGGATAATCGGTAAAACAAATCTAAACCTCTAAATTAATATATTTTCGCATGGATCCTATTTTTGAAAAATTTTAAATTCCGCTGCGTTTATGTGCCGAAATTCCAACATGGTAAAACTAGTTTAAAACAAAAGTAATGGCCTTGTTTGGTAGAATCAATTAAAATTTCTTTTCAATTCTTTTAATAAATCTTTAATCCATAGATTAAATGCTACACTTATTTAATTAAATTGCAACCTTCTAATTAATTTAATTAAATATAAACTAACATTCATTAATTAATTAAAAATGCACATAATACTCAATTGTCACACTTGCAATTCTCTTAATAATCATAATTCATGCAACAATTAGTAAATCACTATAAACACTTAGCACATAATATTAAATCTAATTTAATTATTCTCAATTAAATTAGAATTATGCTACACCATTACTTACATATCACTTTAATTAATTCTATTGCACTTAATTAAATTAATCCACAACAATCACACAATTGATAAATTACATAATTTATTTATTTAGCTCAATAAATAAATTCAATAAAATATTTATTTAATCCAATAAATATTTATAATTAATATATAAAATTCTCATTCGTTACAATCTTTCCTCCTTAAAAGGATTCTGTCCCCAAAATCACAACATAAAAAAATCTCATCTGTTACAGTTTTTCACATATCCATGCTTCGTAAATATGTGAAAGACCCAAACCACATTATTGAGTTAGAACCAGACGAGATAGCCGACGATTTAACGTATGAGGAGGTACCTGTCAAGATCTTGGATAAGAAGGAACATGTCCTATGCTCAAAGATTATACCTCAAGTTAAAGTTTTATGGAGGAACCATGATATCGAGAAAATGACCTGAAATTTAGAATTGGAAATGAAAGCGAGGTATCCTTACCTTTTTGAAATACCAGGTACGTACGTTAATTTCGAGAACGAAATTTCATGAGGGGAGTTTGTAAGACCCCAACTTTTATGAATAAAAATTTAATTTTTTTTATATATTATTTTAAAATATTAAGGTGTTGATTTGATAAATGTGATAAGTTATGGGTGATACGTGCAAATATTTTAAAGTAAATATTTGATAAATGTGATAAGTCATTGTGTTGGGAAATATTCGTTTGGTCAGAAAATATTCTTGTTGTCGGGGAATATTCGTACGACGACGAAGTCATTTGTGGGCCCCACAATGAAAAACTTTCGGATGAAAAAAATGACAAGAATAAGTTTTCTAAAAATAACGGCAAAACTGCTACCGTTAAAACTGTTGAAATACTCTGTGGTTATAGAACAGTAATACGCGTTGTTGCACAGTAGCACACGGTATTGCACTGTATTTCAAATTATTGATTCTTACGTAAGAAGTCACTTACTTAATAAATTACTACGTTGATATTTTATATTCAATATTGTTACAACAACCACGGCACAGTATTTTACCTTATCAAATCACTAATTTATATTCTTTGAATAATAATATTAGATATGATAGCATTATTAGCGATGTCTAGGAAGTTCTGTCTACGAAAGGAGTTTGGTCACCTAATTGCACGCCAGTAAGGAAAAATCTTTATCGGAAAGCCCCCTCTATCCTAGGGAAGGACCTGGTTGTCAATATTGTGATTCTGTAATATTATTTATGAATAATAATTGATTCTTGATAAAAATGATAAGGAAATATTTATTCAATTTTGATATAAATGGAGGAATTTTTAGAAAGAGACATTGTTCAAAGTGGACATTTTATCTTCTTCGATAAAATAATTCATTCAAATATATTATTATAATATTACATTATTAGTTTATAATGTGATAATATAATAGTATAATTTTATAATTTAAATGGTAATATTTTTACAATAAATTCATGATATATAAATAAAATGAGATGGAAGAGAGCAAATTGGATCTGAATTATTTTTGTTGCTATAAATATTTTTTTTTGAATTAAAACATGTTGGTGGGCCTCAGTTGTCCTTTTGTTTGTAAAATACTGATTTTTGGTTTGGCCAAAGTTGGTGTGCGGAGGAAATCGTCTGTTATTAATTTTTCAGCTTTTGTGTGCTAGCATTTTTCTATAAATAGGGTGCTTAGTTAGAAATAAAAATCACACCAGAATCAGAAATTTCTTTCTCTATAAGATCGAGCGTATTTCTTGTGAGTATAAGGATAGTTTGAGTATTGATAACAGTGCAAGTTTTTCTCATCATAATATCCGATATTCCAATCAGATCGAGTATTCTATTGAGGTAAGGGATATTATTTTTCTTATAAATGATGTTATTTTCTTTCAATATTCGTAAAGAATATTATTTTCTTTCATATTCCATATTATGAAAGTGATAATATTTCATTCCGTATTCCCAAACTTAAACTTACGACGGTAAGTATTGCTTCCATAATTCCTGAAATGATCAAAAATTTCTTGAGTTTTGCGTTTCATCTAATATCACTTCACCGGAATATTGGTATAAACTTTCTTATGAAATTTTTTACCTTTTCATGTCGGGATTACTATTCATCCGTACGGTACTATTCATAAATACAGTACTATTCATGAATACGGTACTATTCACGAGTACTATTCACGACAAAAATTAAATTTTTTTTTCTTTGTCCAAGTTATCTGTTATGGTTCCTATTTTTGATTGGATCCATGTTTTGAACTTCATTCTTGAATTTTTCTCTACAATTGATTATTATTGAATATTCTTGAACTCGGATAAATTAAATTACGAATCCCTAATATTTTTTCTTTATCTCACTGGATTCATTCTTTATATTATTTTTCATCATCCTCAGTCTTAAATTGTGGTGAATTAAAGTTATCTTTGGCCCGTAGTGCAAAGATGAACTGTTGATTGATGAATATCTTTGGCTTGTAGTGCAAAAATGAATAATTAATGAATATCTTTGGCCCGTAGTGCAAAAATGGACAAGTGTTGGTATGATCATAACCACTGATGATATAAATGAATATCTTTAGCCCGTAGTGCAAAGATGAATATTTGATTTGAAATATATTGATTGATGTTACAGGGATAAAATATTGATGATGGACTTTAAAATCATAGAAGATAGTAGACATCATTCTCTACTTAACTCTTCTAATGAATTGTTCTTTCCACTGCAGTTGTTGATCTAAAACTTATTGTCCATAATATTTTATTTGAATTATTGAAGACTAACGATATATTATTTCTTCATTATCTTAGTCATAATATCTTTACTGTGCTAGTAAGCTCACCCTTTTCTTCCATTGTTCTCTTCAGAAAATGAGAATGTCGCAGGGACTAGTCGGGGAACAAAGTGATGGTCCGAGTTAGAGCAGTAGTAGTCCTCACTATTTTGTAAAATAGTGTAATAATATTTATACTGAGGACTTAGTTTGAGTGTTTATATTTTCTACATGTTTGTATTGAAACTCACAGTTGTGTGGTCATATTTTGCACGACCGTTTGATATAAAAGATTGTATTTGAATTCTGTACCATGTATTTGGCGACTCAGATTGGGTTGAGTATTGAACCTATTTTAGGGGCGTCACAATACTGACCGTATATATATATATATATATATATATATATCAAATTGAAACATTTGGGGAATATTGTTGTTATTTTGTGCTCTGTTAAGTAAAAAAATACTTGCCATAGGATTTTATATTTTTAAGTTTATTGATTGACCCGGTATCACTTGTTTCCTATTGACAGTGCACCAAAACACAGATTGCTATGCACTAGAACGAACCGAAACTGCTATGAAACCAGAGTATATGAACCAGTCTATAGGCTCTAGTTTACCTGCATTCACTTATGGTGGGTCATCACTTCACCCAAGCTGCAAACTTCTATTGATATGTCTGCCCATGATAGAAGAATCGACAGTCTCACCACACATGCTATTGGCTCAGAGCTCAAATATGGGAATGATTCCAGGAACCAATGGGGGAATAATGAAACCAGAAACTGGATTTGCTGGCACTTCCCCTTTCGTGTATGGTGCTAATGGCAATGTCTTGGAAAAGCTTCCTGCTATTGGCAATCCATCTGTTTCATCGTTGACTGGTATACAGTTGAACTCACAAACCCCGAATGAGACAACATTAGATGTAGACACTTCTTCATTTGGATTTCTGGGTCAAATTCCGCGAAACTTTAGTCTGTTAAACTTGACTGCTAACTTTTCCAGTAGTGGTTGGCTTTCTATCTCTCTCTCTTTATCCTTTCTCTCTCTATATCTGTGTGTATAAACTTATTGGGACAACTACATAGCCAAATTTTAAGTGAACTACTTATTTCTCCTATAGTACTTTTATGTTTATTTTGGATGTTATAAATCTTTCAGATATATTAGAGAGCTACTCTAGGTCACCCTTCATAGCAACAGATATGGACAACTTCCTCAGTCCTCATGGTAGAGGACACTAAGGTAAGTCTTCTTGCATTTGACATGCATTTGGAACTCTGTAGAACTAATATTATCTCCTTGTCAAGAGATATGAATATCTGAATACTTGGGCTATGATGATTTTGGCAGCTGTTTATTGACTCATTGAATATGTCAAGTGCTATTCTGCATTAACTTACTACAAACCAATTAACTTTAAATCGACATGCGTGGATTCTTGGACCTACAAAACAAAAATAAACCTTTCATATTTGAGTAATCATCTTATAATATATATATATATAGATAGATAGATAGATAGAGGGTTGGGGGATAAATATTTAATGCATGACCTTCATTTAATTTTGTGATTTTCCTTTTGCAGATTCGACAGCGACCCTGTAGGACACAATATTTGTAAATAGCTTTGCAGAAGTGGAGAACTCAGATTTATGAACTTTCAGAAGTTATTAATTGGCTACATACTGGTGGTAGTAATCTTAGTCATAGAGAATGGCATTAGATTCTAGGTAAAGAACAGTTGGAAGCAGGTTATAGAAATTTGTAGACGATCTTACTCCTATTTAGGCTTTTCTTGAAGCATAAATGTGGAACTTTGTTACAGTGAAGTTGGCATGTGGCTTATTGTTGAACTGCAAACCAAATTTGGAAGTTTCATTTTATTTTTATGATTTTATTTTATTCATTGGTGTGGATGATTTATTGTCGTATAGACCTTAAGATTTTCATATGAATTAATAGCTAGCTAGCTCTCTACCTCTTGCTACCACCATCAAACCCAGTTTTCAAGACCAGCTAGAGTGTGGTACTCTGGAATCTCTGTCCATCTTTCAGAATATGATAATGAGAGCTTGTACCTAGTATATTTTCTGGATCTTTAGACTTTCCGGTAATATTATTATCCATCATAAAATCAACGAATTTGGGTTATCATATTCAGTTTCGTTTTCTGGAATATCTGAAAAGGGTTTAGCTATGTTATTATTCAGCATGGATAAAATTCCTTCCATATGAAGGTGAGATGCATCTCCCACAAGAAACTCGTGGATATTGCCATTAACCTCAATAGAACTACATCCAGGCTCCTTCCAGACTCCCAGACCTCTAATTTTCCTTCTCACCTTGGTAACATCTTCCCATATGTCAGCAGAAGCATAAATATTGGCCAGAAGACTGTGAGCATCGGAATCACCAGACTCGATATCCACAAGCCGTTTAGCGAGACGTTCACCCATATCAACATCACCGTGTATTCTACAAGCACTACGTAAAGCAATGTAAAGTGGAACTAGAATATTGTTATTTCCACTAGGCATCTTTTCCATCAATTCTTCTGCCTCGTCTAACAATCCAGCACGGCCAAGTAGGTCTATCATGCAACCATAATGTTCCAGCTTTGGTTCAATCTGATGCATATTTGTCATGGAATGAAAATGTTTACGGCCCTCCTCCACCAATCCTCCATGACTACATGCAGTCAAAACACCAACAAAGGTGATATCATCTGGTTTATACCCAGCTTGTTTCTTGGCAGAGAACAACTCAAGTGCTTTGTTGGTCCTCCCATTCACGGCAAGGGACCATATAATTGAGGTTCATGAAGTCGCATCTTTCTCTTTTAAGCTATAAAAAATCTCCAAGGATTTTGTTATGCACCCACATTTCGCATACATATCTATCAGAGCAGTGCCGACAACTGCATCAATTGTTATCCTGTTCTCCTCCGTGTTTGTGTGGATCCATTTCCCTTGTTCCAAGGCTCCTACCTGAGCACAACCTGTAAGTAGGGAAACCGCCATGAACTTATCTGGCTTAACCCTATTGAATTGCATCTCCCTAAACAGGAACATTAATTGCCTCATCGACGTGGTTAAACTGCACATACCCATTAATCATAGCAGTCCAAAGAACAATATCTTTAACTGGACTCCTCTCAAATAAGAACCTAGCTTCATCCAACTGACCGCAATTCACATACCCCTGACACCATACTTATCCAGTAAATGACATTTTTTCTAGGCATTGCATCAAAAATTCTGTAGGCCACATCTAGACATCCACACTTAGAATACATATCCAACAATGCATTTCCAATTATAGTGGTAAATCCAAGTTCACTGGAAACATAACTGTGAATTTCTCTGCCAAGTTCCAAATTCTTCAATGCTGTACAAGTTGAAAGAGTGCTAGCAACACTGGCTTCATCAGGTCTCACTCTTCCCTCCTCTTTCATCCTTGAATAAACCCGAACAGCGTCCTCAAATCACTTGCACATAACATACCCAAAAATCAAAATGTTCCATGAAACTAAATCTCTCTCAGGCATTTCATCAAACAACTTCTAGAAATTCCCATCAAACCCAATTCAGCATACATGTCCATAATTAAATTACAAACATAACAATCAAACTCCAGCCCACATTTCACAATAAATCCATGAATCTTTTTCCCTACAGAAACCTCACTTGAATAACCAACCGCCTTGCACACAAACGGGTACGTGAAGTTATCCGGCCGCAACCCATAAAATCTCAATTCATCAAACAAAAAGATTGCTTTTTTGTAACAATTGGTCATCACGTAAGCTTTGATCATCACGTTGTAAATGAACAAAGACGGGGTTTTGATGATGTAATCAAAGATTTTCTGGCGTAACGTTTATTTCCTTGAAATGGGTCTGCGCATATGACCATGAGCTTTTTAAGAACGTTGTCTTTTTGGTGAATACAGATTCTGAAAAGTTGAGTTTGGATTTGTTTCAGTTCTATCATGTATTTGCAGTTCTTGAGGAGTTTAATACACGTTTTGGCGGTGAGTCTTGCCATACGAGGAGAGGTAATTGAGAAGTGATGGAGTGATTTTTGTAGGAAATGGTGGGAAGAAGTGGATTGGTTGATGACGAGGAATACAAGTTTTCGTTGATTGTTCATCTGTCCTTCATTTCTAACGTGTTAATGGACAAAATTTTGAAGCATTACAGTTTCTCATACATACTAGTACAAGACGAAACTTGACTCGTTTAGTAACGTGTTTCGGGTTTACAACGTTTGCTTGCAGATATTAACATTACATTTCATATGATGTTGGGACCCTAAAAATTGCATTTGTTAGAATAAAATGCTTTTAGACCGACAAAATTCTCAACTTAGGCACCAATCTCCTCCTCCTACTGATAAGCTAGCTAGCTAATGAACTAACAATTAAATCAATTGTTCCCCCTGTTGTAGAAAAGGAGAAAGGTTGAACTCCGACTCAAAAGTAGAAAAAAAGATTACTCATATTGCAAGATGCATACATTTTGGAACACTAGATACTGGTGTAATCTCATCAGATCATAAAATAAGGACCTAAAACAGGTCAGTTCTTAGCAATCAAGTAAATATTTCAATAGCCATTGCATATGATTTTCTTACATCACGGTTACATTATATAATAAATAATTATTTGATTGCACAAAATTGAATCCTTTTCATTGCCCTACACTACACAGGCCCAGTACTCAAAGCATGGTCTAGATCAGCAATCAAGTCATTCACATCCTCAATGCCAACAGAGATACGAACAAGATCCTCGGTTAGACCTCTAGTCTCTCGTACCGTAACCGGTATGGATGCGTGGGACATAAAGCAGGGCATTCTTATGACCGACTTCACACTCCTTGCAAATTGAAGACAAATCACATTATCCAATAACCATTCAAAATTAAGGAGATGAAATTTTATGCTTTTATATTATTTTCTAAACCTAGAGAATGAATTAGCAACTATGCACTCGAATAGGAAGTATACCAAAACTGACGGTTATGCTGAACTACTTGGTGGTCTCAGTTATGTGCTTAGAGAGTGCCAATGATCCTGTAAAGAAACTGATCACGTATCCTGCCTTCGTTTCCTGTAAGAAGCATATAAATACCCAATAAAAAAGAGGAAGTGGGCGGTGGAAAATGGTGATGTGAATAAATTTCAGTTGGTATTAAATAATATGATCCGAAAGCTGTACCTGAGAATAGTGTAAAGAGCGCCCAGGATGGTTAGGAAGGCCTGCATAATTAACCTTCGTCACCCGAGGATGGGAAGAGAGAAACTCTGCGATCTTTTGTGCATTCTTCTTGCCAAAATATGCCACAACATTTATTTCAATATGTTGATCATTAAACAGGGAAGTACATTCCAAGTAGACCTTCAAACAACAATCCCTATAACATAACGGACATTATAATCTGTCTGTAAAACATCAATAAGCATTGACTGTTGGAAAAGACGCTACATAGATAAACAAACATATACTCCATCCATCCCAAATTATGAGTCCAACTTTCCTTTTCTAAAACCCACAAAATGAGAGTTCACTTTCAAATTATGTACAGAATCTCATAACATTGAGCAAGTTCGAATCTAGCCAGATAAGCACCTTTGATTTTTCGTTGAGGTACAAAGTGATTTCCCGAGTTAAGTTTAAAGTCAAACTTTCCTACGAAACCATACTTTTAAACCTTTAATAGCAATTGCTGTTGCAGGAGACGCGATGAAGTCGAACAACATCTACTCAATAAAACTACACTTATGTATAGAATCTCATACTATTAAGTTCTAATCTTGACCATTCATTACGTTGAATTCAAATTTTCCTATAAAACTACACTTCAAGAAAATGAACTCTCTTTTTGAGACGAAAGAAGTCAGAAAACACAAAGAGAGAGATAGATAGGGTTATAATAATTGTAGTGGACCCTCTACCATGGAACCACATTTTGATAGCAGATAGCTTAACCCAAGTCAAATCAATGGCCAAGATCTTTTACTTAGATATTACAACCAAAAGCTGCCATTTAACTTACAAAGGCAGTCATTACCCTAAAGAAAATTGGAAGTGACAAGGTGCGAGGGCATTACTATTTCATTGTTGTTGCTGGTGACTCTGGCAGCTCTCACTCATTATCAACATGGTAATTCAGCTACAGTACCAGCAATATATTTGGCGGTGTCTGTGGTAGACTTTTGGGTATGCCAGGGCTCGCCTTCAAATGTCAGACTAGGTGTCGCCATGATGGCTATGGCTGGTCTAGTCGTGGCTGGCACTCGCATTACTCTCGTAAAGAATTGAAAAAATAACTTATTATTAAGTCTTGCACTCCTACTTGAGATGGTTTAATCTGAACTGCTCTTCAGACACATTTATGACGTGTTGGACTCTAACGCAAAGGACTGGAGATTCTCCCATTCCCTAGGAAATGGAAAGGATCCTCTCCCTATTTTAATATGGCAGAATATGCAACTCTAGAGTAAGGAGAGCTCAATTGACTACATATTCATCAAATGATACCGGAGAAGTTGGACAATAATGAATTATATATGTAGACACTCGAAATTTCTTGTCCCTACTATTAATACTGTAGGAGGGCAAAATCATCAAATCAATTTCGATCTCCAATCGGACAGTCAATTCAACCCCGATCTCAATATCGGGCCATGAAACTAACCCAGATCTCTGATCGGGCCGTCAGTTCAACCCCTATCTTAATATCAGGCCATCAAATCAATCCCGATCTCTAATCGGGTCGTCAATTTAACCCTAATCTCAATATCGGGCCATCAAATCAACCCCGATCTCCAATCGGGTCATTAGTTTAACCCCGATCTCAATATAGGGCCATCAAATCAACCCCGATCTCCAATCGGGCCATCAGTTCAACCCCGATCTCGATATTAGACCATCAAATCAACCCTGATCTCCAATCGGGCAGTCAATTCAACCCCGATTTCAATATTGGGCCATCCGATCAACCCCGATATCCAATCGAGCCTTCAATTCAACCCCGATCTTGATATCAAACCATCAAATCAACCCCGATTTCCAATCGGGCCGTTAATTCAACCTAGATCTCAATATCGGGCCATCAGATCAACCCCGATCTTCAATCGGGCTGTCAATTCAATCCCGATCTCAATATCGGGCCTTCAAATCAACTCCGATCTTAATATCGGACCATCAAGTAAGCCCGAGCATCAACCTTGGAGGTACAAGACAGCCCCGGTATCAACCCGAAAGGTACAAGTCAGCCCCGTTATCAACCCGGGACAAGTTAAGTCAGCCCCAACATCAACCCAGGAGGTACATGTCAGCTCCGGCATCAACCCAGGAGGTACATGTCAGCCCCGACATCAACCTGGGACGTACCAAGTCATCCCCGGTCTCAATTCGAGAGGTACAGATCATCCCCGATTTCAACCCGGGAAGTAGAGTTCAGCCCAAAGATAACCTTGGGAAGCCAAATCCACAAAGGACCACCCCGAAAGGGGCAAAATAGTCATTTTATCAACTTGAAGCCGATTTGGTCAAACTCAAGCCGAATCAATGCCAACAAGGTCAAAATGAACCATAACAATGATCTCGAGTGCAAGCGACACAAGACAGCTCAACGGACAAACTGCGGGGAATTGAAGACCTAGTTATGAACTCGTCTTCCTTGACCCGAAAAATATTTTATCCTATGTCATTGTGAAACTCTCGGCGAGGGCTTTTCGAAAAGGTATAGCACGCATCAAACGGATGCTCCGATCAAAAGTTAAAAAGTTTCAAACTTGACATCGTATTGCTCGAAGTGCACGTACTTCGAGATGATGAAGCCGGACACGTGGGCCCCACTAGGGGAGCTGAACCTCTACCTGTGGTAGCAGCAGGTAGAGTGGAGGCTCCCTGGCCTAAATATATGAGGTAACCCCCCTCATTTTAAAGAATTTAGAAATGCTCCGAACCTCTGCCCGTTTGAGTTTTTGACTTTTCACCTCTTCTAAACCCAAATTTTTTCACTCTAACACGTAGATATACCCACATACTACCACGTCAAAAATTAATCGATAGATTTGGACGTTTGAAGCCCACTAAGTGGCAAAAAGCCCGTGTAGCAGTCCATTATAAGTATTTTTACGATCAGTAAGTCAATACTACTTCTTCGCACTTTTATACACTTGCACGTTAATTTTCAATTGCTAAATATGCTCGGAACTTAGTTCCGTGGCCATTTTCGTCAAAATTTGGTACATATTTGTACATAAACTCAATTTCTGGCACTTCTACAACTCGGATTGACGATCCGTCAGCTCCAGCAGCTTCAGTGCACTAGCACCTTCGTTTTGGCAACTTCGCTGGACTGGGTTATCTTCCCAGTCCGGGTTTGGCCCTTTTTTGCATATATTTAACTGTATGTATACTAACTTTTCAATTTTGTCAAGCCCGAATGTCAAATTCGAGGTAATTTACTGCTTTTATATATATTTATGCATATATAAGCAACTTTCACAACCACTGGGTTCTCTTCCCAGGCTTGGTTGACTAATTTCTGTCAATATATATATATACTTTTCAGTACGGCCTAGATCATTTCATGGCCTTTTTACTATTTTTTGCACCCTTCACCATTACTGGATTATCTTCCCAGACACTGGTTGACTACTTTTCTGTAAATTTACATTCCAGTTAGGCCTTGATCATTCTAGGGCCTTTTTACTATTTTTGTACATATCTGCAACATTCATCACCACTGGGTTATCTCCCCAGTCTTGGTTAACTACTTTTCTGTCTATTTCAATTTCAGTCCGGGCACAGGCGTGAAAACCCATCGCCCTTTTTACTGTTTTTCTATATATATATATATATATATATATATATATATTATTTCTGTCAAGCCTGGATCATTTCGTGGCTATTTATAGTTTTATATAAATATATATATATATATATATATATATATATATATTTGAATTCCAGTTCGGGCACCTGTGTGAAAACCCATCGCCCTTTACATCTTTTGTATATATATATATTGCTTTCTTCACTTTTATTAAATTGCTGTAAATATTCATTTTATATGAATTGGTACTAACATATCTGGGGGCGGACTAGATTTCTTTAAATCTCGCTAATTCTAGCTTTCAAACGGTTCAAATGGGTTCAGACAGAACCTTGGAAGCTATAATGGCTGATATTTACTTAAATCTAGTTATTTTTATAGTTTCAGTTGCAAAAAGCAAACTCGTGGCCCTTAGATCGCTATCTAGTGGGAACGAGACGCTTTGGCCATGCGCAACTAAAATTTACTGATGAATCCTTGGTTCCATTACGACATGAGGATGTATATATCTATTTCTGTACAAATTTGAGTTGTACAGGTTTATTGGTTACTCATATGTGAGCCTAGGAATTGTGGGATTCACGATCAAATCGATCAGAATCTGATTCCCACGATGGACAAACTCCAGTCTACGAATGTACCCTGCCGGTTTTTCTGTAAAATGAACATACAACAGACCTTAAATCGGTTATCTGAATTTAAGGTCTCAACATAGTGAAAAAAATGGTTTGTCGTGTTAGCGTCCCTCCGATGGCTTTCATGCCCATGAAGAGACCGACACTTGTATTTACTTTTGTGGTTGAGGATCCTTCGCAGCCCACCAAATCACCATTCAAACGCAAGCCTTAAGGCTAAAAAGAAAAAAAATGAAAGTATCAACAGGCTTTAATTCCTATGTTAGCGTAAGGGTTTGATAACAAGCTTTCAAAACATCATTTTCAATTAAGTCAAAAGAAAAGCTTTTTGCAAATCAAATTAAACACTTTTGCAAATCAAATCAAAGACTTTTTGCAAATCAAATCAAACCCTTCGTATATAGGTTCAACGAAGCAAAGCACTACTTTCAATCAATCAAACATAGGCCCAATTTTTAAGCAGCATTCACACACGCGTTTTAGTTTTAAGGAAAATATTGAAAAAATGCGGTACCGTGTTTACACGAAAGTTGTGGGGTGTCTAACACCTTCCCCGCACTTAACCAAGCCCCCGAACTCAAAACTTTGTTTTCAAAGAACAAGTTTCGACAGTGTCCAGCAATTGGGCCTCTTTTCAAACAAATATCGGTTGAGTTGGTACAACCATTTCAAATCTATCAACTAGCGACTCTGTAAAAACATTCAAAATCGTCGACATGATACATGATGGCCTTTTCCTAAAAAACCCTTCAAAACCTTTTTCATAAATAAAAAGAGTAAGGGTAGAGATAACTTAGGAAGAGATGAAAGATCCGGATTGTAACCCGTCCCGCGGATTTTTTTCCAATGTCGACAAGTGGCGACTTTGCTGGGGATAGTAGAGGGCTTAGGCCGCTTTCAAATCTTTTCAAATATTTCCCTTTCAAAACGATAAATGCGTGAATTCTGCGTATCCACATTGAATGAATGCGTGAATATTGCGTCTTTACATTGAATGAATGCGTGAATGCTGCGTCTTTACATTGAATGAATGCGAATGAATGTTTTCCTACTTTCCAAACAAAGTCATCATATGCATAACGGTGAGGCACGATGTATGTGAATGTATATTGTGTGATCCCTGTTACAAGGAGGAAAACCCGGTCGGTGATAAGTAATGTCTCTGGGGACGGCTAAGTCTCTGGGGCTCATGAAAATGCACCACCCATATTCGCTCCAGTTGAAAGATCGGATTAATTTTCCCTCTAGTAGATTGAGATGATCTGGGAACCTTCATGCCGAAAACAAAGCCGCGAGAGTAACCTAGGATAGGTCAGCCTCTGATTAACCAAATTCGATGGGAAGCTTCTTCATGCCTTCCTCTTTCAATTCCATGTCAAGTCTCCAATTACAGAGGAACACAATGTAAATATCATAATGAAAGATTTACTTTCCTTGTCAAAATACCATGTCATCCTGTCATCAAAACAATTAACCTCGATTTTGCAGGATAAGATTAAAAACCACATCATATCATGCATCCTATCCTCACTTACCTGAGGAAATTGACATGCCTACGTTTTGTTGTAGGTGAAAATTGGTCCTGTTACTAGGTCTAAGTCTAAGAAAGCACTAAGTATATCCGCGAACATGACTTCCAGTGCTCAACCGAAATCCACCCCTGTCTCTAAGGAAGAGTTTGAAGGACTGAAAAATTAGATAGCTGAATTAGCCAATTTTCTGAGAGAACATAGCAAGGCCCTTAAAGGGAAACAAGCCCAAATTCACACAGAACCGGGAACACCTTGTGGTAGTGGTGGCAATCAAGAGACTGAAAAAGTCGATACTCAGATTCATAGACCACAAAACCAGGACCCAACCAACAAAACCCCTGAAATCACTACCCTCAACAAAGAACAGGAAGCTAGTGACATTCTGAAAAAAGTACAACAGATGAAAGAAACTCTCCGGTCTATCAAAGGGGCTGGGGCATTCGGCAGTGTTTACTACTCTGACCTCTGTATATTCCCCGGGGCTCGTTATCCCGAAAAGTTTCAAGTTCCCAATTTTGAGAAATACGATAGATTGGGAGATCCTTACACACATTTGAAAGTATTCATTGGAGAACTCGGATCCTATGCAGAGGACGAGAAACTTCGAATGCAGCTATTCCAGAAAAGTTTAACCGGAGAGGCAAGAGCCTGGTATACCCGTCTGGATAACTCTAAAATTCACAGTTGGGAAGAGTTGGCCCATGCCTTCCTCAGTCAGTACAGTTTTTAGTCTCAGCTTACTCTAGATAGATACCAAATAACTAAAATCAAGAAACAGAACACTGAATCATTCAGAGAATATGCCCAACAATGGAGGAGGGTTGCAGCACAAGTCACCCCAGCCATGACGGAGTCTGAGATAGTCATGACCTTCATTGACATCCAAAAATCTCCATATTACGAGAGGGTCCTAGCAGGCATAGGAAAACCATTCTCTAAAATGATCAAGCACAACAAAATAACAGAAATGGGGCTCAAGTCCGGAAAGATAAAAGATCTAACCGCCCTCAAAGCTGTTGCTGAACATATCCAGTCCAGAAATTACGGGAGTAATCCCCGGAGGGTACACAAAAAGAAAGACAAAGAAGTGTCCTTAGTGTTATAGGGACAAAATCAAAGAGGCAAGTCAAACAACATGCCTATTCAAAGAAGGAACTATACCTCTTTCCAAGCTGCAACACAGCCTTCAAACCCTCCATTTCAAAAATATATGGAGGTCAGGCGTAGAAGAATTTTCACCCCTCTAGGGGATTCAATTGAGAACGTATTCAAACTTCTGATAGCTCAGAAGAAGATTGTCCAACTCCTCCCACCCACCAACACTAATGGACGAAATTTTGATCAGAGCAAGAAGTGTGCTTATCACTCCGGATCCCCAGGCCACGACACCCAAGACTGTTGGTCTCTTAAGCACAAAATCCAATACTTGATTGACAACAGAGAGATTATGGTAACAAGACCCGAACAACCGCATGTGCAGGACAACCCTCTCCTACAACACAAAGAGGAGAATATCAACATAATCGGCACCTCAAGTGGAGAAGGATCAAAGTACCTCCGCTATGTTGGGGAATTAACTCAATCCAACAACCACAACCCATACAATTGGGAAATTTCAGAAAGGAGATTCCTGATAGAGCAGGAGATCAGGTTTATCAAGGAGCAGATCGAACAATTAGCAGAACTGGTCGTTTACCAGCATCAGATCACCAGACAGATGTTGAAGCAATCCAACCAGTTTGATGCCGATCATCTTCCCACACCAGAGATCATTTCCCAGAGGAATCAATACCAGTCTCATGAGAATGAACCCTAGGCCAATAGAGTGGCCAAAGATGAAAAAAATATCCAAGCTGGTAGGAAATTCCTATTTCAAAGGAATTTCACCAACCTGAACTAGCCGATGGAAGAAATCCTCCAGATGTTAATCAATGAAGGGATGGTTGCAGATTTATTACACCCATTAAACCCTCGATCCAGAAAGTTCAAACCTGACCAAAGATGTCAGTACTATTCCAATTCACCCGGCCATGATACCGAAGATTGCTGGGCACTTCGTAGCCTGCTTGAGAATTGTGACCTGATAAGGGGAAATCAAGTTCTCGACCTCCCAGATGAAGACACTCTCTGGATCCCCACTATATGGAACCAGAACACAGTGGTTGTCATATTCTGCGATAGGGAGTCAACCCTCACACCCTTAGTGCTGCCAGGGAAAGGGGTCCAAGAAATACAAAATCATGTAAAGGTGGCCGCTCCCGAGCCTTTAATCTTGCCCTTCAGACCTCAGTATCCAATCATCAATCTAAAGAAGGTCCCATGGAACTACGAGAACGATGAGGGCTCCACTTCAAACAACATTGTCGTTGTGCCGAAGGATAATCCATTATACCTGCCGCAGCGGGTAATCAAACCAGTTATCAAAGCCAAAGAGAAGGTGGCCGATGAGAAAATCGAAGAGTTCCTCAACAAGATGGGACACAATGAAACCAAAGTAGTGCAAAGCTTGAATGATGCACCCAAACAAATCTCCATCCTCGACTTGGTCTTATCATCAGTCGATCATCACAACATTCTAGTGAAAGTGCTAGAAGAAGCCCATTTGCCACATACAGTGGATATCGAGAAATTCCGTCACGTAGTGGAACACATCTTCAACAGCAATGTGATATCCTTCACTGACGATGATATCCCTTCAGAGGGAACGGGCCACCGTAAGTCCCTGCATATAGCTGTGATGTCCTTCGAATATGTTATCGAAGGTGTGATCATCGACGGAGGATCATCCCTCAACATCTGTCCCTACGATACCTTAGAAAGAATGAAGATCAACCCGAACCAGATCAAAACCAGTCATGTGGTCATCCGGGCTTTTGATGGATCGCGACGCCAAGCTATGGGAGAAATAGAGCTACCTTTAGAGATTGGCCCACACACTTTCTAAGTATCTTTCCAGGTGCTCAACATCGCCACCGGATACAACTTATTGCTGGGCAGACCCCGGATCCACATGGCAGGGGCAGTACCATCCACCCTCTATCAACACCTCAAGTACATCATCAATGGCAACCTCATCATGGTCAATGCCAAACCAGAATACCCTGTCTACATACAAGGGGACATGCCAGTGATTAGCCTGGATGCAGGGATTGAACCTGCAAGTTTTCAAGCTTTGGAAGTAAGCGATACTCAGTACCTACCTATCGGGGCACCAGTGTTGGCTTGTTTCGGTGTTAACAAAACAGACACAAACACGTGCAAGTATACAAGGTCAACAAGTAATATATGATAAGTAAAGATCATTCCCACGGAGAAAAACAACTATTCTTAATCTATCATGCAACAACTTTATAGCTATCTCTAGCTGCTTAAACGAGTAAATAAGATGTGAATTAATGACTAAAATGATTATCTACTAAAATTAACTAATTAACAAACGATTGATTCAAATTGGGAAGATATGGGATCCTAATGTCATTTATTACATCATCCAGATTCTACACCTCTTGTTAAGCCTAATTAATTACTTCGGGTTGCTAGTCGAGAGCACGAAGGTGAAACATGGCCATCTTTCAATAGATCATGCCCATATCATACAAAATCCACAAAAGAGATAGAATTCATATGAACACCAATACTACCTAACTCACTATATGTTTATGTGACTTACAAGTAATATTGATTTAAGTGCAAGCTCTCAATTGACTACACATGGTAAGCCGGTATATGTCTATCCGGATTACGAATCACAAAATTTATCACATGCAAATTTCATGAACATATGCTAACATGGCCAAATCTGAATTTGTATTTCCTCTTTCAATTGCATACAAATTATTAAGGTAGATGGTGATCAAGCATCTAAACAATAAACACAACCATGCTAGGCAACCCATATATAATCAATCACACATAACAAAGAGGCATATAGATCTAAACTAAGCAATAAGCTCCATTAGAATCCTATAATGGTGATTAGTTCATCTCTGAAGCAATAACCATTATGGGATTTGATCTAAGCATTGAGCAAAATAAAGAAAGCAAGGGAATAAGAGAAAAGGAAATTGCAAATCTGATATTCCTCCTTCCATAATAAACCTTCAAGCTGAGTTTAGAATCACAATCAAACCCAATCTAAAACCCTAATAATGGAAATCTACTAAAAACTAGAAGAGAGAAGCCACAAGAGTGAAGTGTAGCTAAGAACCCTCTCTAGCTCTCTAAACCCTAGGCTTTGAATCAAGAACTTTGCACATATATGAAACAACGACCAATCCAACACATCAATACAAGCTAAGGCTCAACAAAGGGTTTATTATGTTTTTATTCACTCACGAGGGCGGAATTCGCACTTTCCCGTGGTTACACCCGACTGTGCAATGCTAAGCCCTCTTAGGCTTTTCAGTGATACCCATTTAACGAGCTTTCGACTAATGACTCCTAAACCATAAGGCTTTAGGGCGCTAGGTGTAGAGACAATCCCCTAGGGCATACTTGCTCGAGTATTAAAGACCACAAGACTTAGCTATTCAAGGCGTTTATTCTATTTTTTTTCTTTTTCTCAATTTATTCTTTCTTTTTCTTTTTCTCTCTTTTTTAGCATGCATACCCTATGTTTTCCCCCAAACTTGCATTTATGTGTCATTTTGACCATTACTCAATTTTTACATAATTCTATCATTAAAAATAAATTTTTCCCCTCAGAAGACAAGCATATGCTATTCTAACCAACAAGCAAATGATAACAATGTCGTGTTATCCGATAACATCAAAGCAACAGGCATAGACTACATCATGTATGAAATTATAACTAAGCTTAAGCTATAAACTGAGTTCAAAAATCTATCACATTTCAATATCATCATCGGCCATATTGGAATTCAACAGACTAAAAATATGGGATTATGCTATGCAATGCAACTAAACACATACTAACTAAACAAAACAAAAGAAAACAGAAAAAAAAATTCATGCAAAATTTAACTAACAAAATACTAAAATACAACTACTATACAACCTAAACATGCAATAACACTATATACAATTAACTATATGTAACTAACTACTAACTACACCCCAATACCCCCAAACTTAAAATTTTCATTATCCTCAATGGAGATAAAGGGTAAGGAAACTCCCCTATGTATCGGCATGGCCACCCGACTCGGGTGGTGAATCTGGCGGCGGGTAGAGCAAGGCAGAATCGAAGACGGGCCACTCCACCATCGTCCCCTACTAAGCGAAAGCCTCAGCAAGTGCATGAGATAACCCATCGGCAAAAGATGTGAAGTTTCCATGCAGCGCGTCCATCCTCCTCTCCAATCGCCTCATCTGGCGATCCTGCTGAGCTGAACTGGCTTGAGGAGGGGTGGTTGCTGCTGCTGGCTGCGGTGGGGGGACTGGTGGAGGAGTTGGCAGGATGAACCCTTTGCCTCGCGGGTGCGCCTTGCCACCAGCCCAATCTTTAAATTTCTTAATAGTAGTATGATTGATGTCCTGGCTCGGCATCTGGACCTGTTCGTCCTCCCAATCAAGTCCCGCCTAAGCACACAGATGCGCCACCACTGATGTATGTGGAATACTACCAATGGTACTGCCTCGCATGAATTGCAACATGTTCTGATAGATCAAGTGCCCAATATCGATATACTTCCCAGTAATGATCCCCCATAGAATAATTGCCCTCTCGGCCGGAATGTCATGCTGGTGAGTGGGCGACATCAGATTGGAACATATGAGCAGATTCCATGCCTTGGCATATCGGTTCAAAGCTGAGCTGGGGAAGTTGGTCTTTGTGTCAGTGCCTTGCTTATAATTCCACTGCGTGCCTGGCTCGTACAAATCAGTGATCACCTGGTCCAAGTCTATCTCAAATCGTGTTGCCTCAACCCAATTTACTCGGCCAGTCGGGAGTGAAGACAAATTATAGACTTCCCTGATTGCCAGCGGACGGTAATCAATGTGTATGTCTTTAACAAAAGATATGCCACTCTGTGTCTCCTTGGCGTTTGCATAAAATTTACGAACAATGGCCATCAGAGCAGGCACAGGCGTTCCCACAACCCCAATCCAAGCTCTATCTCTGATCATCTCTAGCATTTGGCCATCTTCTCTGGCCGGCTTCAGTCCCCACTCCTTCATAAATGTCTTAGCTGCAATCCTGTAATATTCAGTTTGGGCCGCAAGGCTGATGAACTTGGTCAAGTCCACAATGTCCTCGCCTTGGCTACTCTGAGCGGGCGATTCAGGCGTGACAGATCGTTCTCTCTTTGGACCCATGATCTCTTGCAACTAATTCCCTTGCAAAGCCTAATCTGATGAATGTTGAAGAACCACCCCCAAACTTGTACCTCTGAATTCTGTAGAGCAAACCCTAGTTTGTGAATCCGAAGAACACCCCCAAACTGTCCTCTGAAAATCCTTATGCAAACCCTAACTTTGAACTGGAGATTGGAGAAGGTATGATGTAGTGGCTAGGGATAGGTTTTGTGCGAATGAGGGAGTAATGGAGGTTAGGGCTTGTATATAGAATTGGAGAGATAGAGTTTGTATAGGAGAAGGAGAAGGAGAAGATTAGGGCTAGGTTTGTGAGAAAGAGATGAAATAGGATTAGAATAAGCTTTGAAAGGTTTGGGTAAAATAGGAGAAAAACTCAGATATGGGCTGTGTATATGAATTCGACCAAACAATATAAGATATAAGGTAAGGATCGAATTTTTAAAATTTTAATAACCGACAGTTTCTGAGGTCGGGTGCGCCCGCGCCAGGTTATGCTTTGAGTGGGGCGCGGCCGCGCGGGTTCCCAGAACTGCTCTCTGGCCTCTGCATATTGGAGCGGCCACCTGTGCCTTGAAGCTGGCGTGGCCGCGCTGCCCTAAGCCCAGCAAAGATTTTTCTGCAGTAACTAATGAAGACTAAGCAACAACTGACATGCATTTTATTTCCTGCACAAATTAGGATTGAAAACTGAGATATAAATGACTCCAACATCAGAATTGGACTATGTAAAATGTATGTATGTTTGTATCCTCAAAAATGCTATATATGTGAATCATTTCTAAAATAAATCCAATATGCTCCTACCTCAAAATTGTTCAAAATTTTTATAATGCTTAGAATTAAACAGGGGGAGGGAATTATAGATATGTAACACGAATTATATGAGAGGGAGAAGAGAGATGATGGGGTGTCTCCCATCGAGCGCTTGTTTATAGTCAATTAGCTCGACTCTGTCTGAAATGGTTATGTTGTGGAAAGGATCGAGGCGACTTTCTGTCGATCGACTTCACCCCCATAGTAGTGCTTCAACCGCTGTCCATTCACTTTAAACGGTTTGTCCGGGTATTGATCAAAAATCTTGACTGCACCATGTGGAAACACGGTTTTCACCGTGAAAGGGCCTGACCACCGTGATTTAAGTTTTCCAGGAAAGAGTCTAAGATGAGAATTATACAACAACACTGCTTGCCCCGGCTCAAATTTCCTTTCCACTATTTTGCGATCGTGCCACCTTTATACTTTTTCCTTGTACAGTTTTGAGTTTTCATAAGCTTGCAATCTGAATTCATCTAGCTCATTTAGTTGGAGAAGGCGCTTCTCCCCTGCAGCTTTCAAGTCAAAGTTCAACTTTTTTATGGCCCAGTAGGCCTTGTGCTCAAGTTCTATAGGAAGATGACATGTTTTCCCATACACTAGCTGATACGGTGACATACCCAGTGGTGTCTTGTACGCAGTCCTGTATGCCCAAACTGCATCATCGAGTTTAAGGGACCAATCTTTTCTGGTAGGGTTAACAATTTTCTCTAAGATCCTTTTCACCTCACGATTGGACACCTCAGCTTGGCCGTTCGTTTGGGGATGGTAAGTCGTGGCGACACGGTGATTCACCCCATACTTGGCCAAAAGTGCAATAAACTATCGATTGCAGATATGGGTGTCTTCATCACTTATGATAGCCCGAGGAGTCCCGAATTTTGTGAATATACTCTTTTGAAGAAATTGCAAGACCACCCTAGCATCATTTGTTGGTAAGGCTGCTACTTCCACCCACTTGGACATGCAATCCACTGCCAGCAAGATATACAAATTTCCACATGACAAAACAAAAGGTCCCATGAAGTCTATCCCCCAGACGTCAAAGATCTCAACCTCTAGGATCATATTCAAAGGCATCTCATTCCGTTTAGAAATATTAACCACTCGCTGACACCGGTCACATTTTTGCACGAAGTTGTAAGCATCTTTGAACAGATTCAGCCAATAAAATCCTGCCTGAAGCACCTTGGTTGTCGTCCTCTCGCCCCCGTAATATCCTCCATAGACTGATGAATGGTAATCCTGAAGTATGTTGTCCGTCTCACTTTCTGGGATGCACCTTCTGATCATTCTATTCGCGCACTGCTTAAACAGATAAGGCTCATCCCAAATATGCCTTATCCCAAATATACCATTTAACATCATGTAAAAACTCCTTCTTCTGGGGTCTAGTCACTTCAAGAAATTACACAAAAAATGAAGCTAAAATTTGTCATATAAAATTTATTTTTCGTCACTAAAACATTTGGTGACGAGTGTTAATCGTCACAAATACCGTCACCGTATGAGCGTGGTAAAAGATTTATTTAAACAATATTTGATGTTGTCACTAAATGTTTTAACTTATGGTGACGATCTACACCATTGTCACTATAATTAATTACTTTTAGTGACATTAATAGCGTCATTATTTGAATTAAACTTTCGTCACTCTATATTATGTTTCGTCATCAAAACATAGTACATTAAATGACGCAAATCTGTTTGCGTCATTAAATGTTATTGTTTTAGTGACGAAAATATGTCGCTCTATTTAAATCATCTATTTATGATTATTCTTTCGTCATGTTATTGTGTTTATCGTCACCAAAAATAAGAAAAAAAATGACGACAAAATAATTCGTCACCTAATAATATATTTAACATGACAATAAACATTCTTTATACAAGAGGACAATAGCATATTCCAACCCTTTAAATATAAAATTAAAGATCTAGTAATAAGTAAAAAGATTACACCAAGATGATGACCAATAAATTCCCCCTTTAAATAAAATCGTGTTATTACAACAACACTAGTATATCTATGAACAGCATAGCTTACTCTACATAACCAAGGTCCAGGTTTAAAACATTCTTTATACAAGAGGAAACTAGCCGCATAACCAGAGTTGAATGTCAAACGAAACGTTAACCAGACATGAATGACATTGCTCATCTAAAATCCAAGGAATTGAGTGCCGAAACTGGAAAAGGCTTCCCGTTGGTCATCCAGAGTCCTCCTTGATGGGGCATTAGTACAAGTTTTTGGCTACTCTTTGCCGCTGTAGCTGCTTGCTTCTCCAACTGAAACTTCCTTCTTTTTCTTCACAAATTCAAAGAAATCTGCAACTTGGCGAGCATACCTTAACAAAAGGTAAATTGCAAATGAATAAAACTAAATTCATATATGCATCCAAATGTATCAAAATAATTAGCAAAAAACAAAAATAATGCAACAAAATATGAAACAACATTGTTTACTAGTGAAAAAAAGGTATGGTAGGAGGGTTGCAAAAACAAAGGCACTCAAACAAGCATACACTAGAAACTTTTCATGTATTAGAAACTTATGGAGCAGGGCTCAACTACCAATAGTGTTTTAAGCAAAATTCAATTAAGAAACCAAGTTTCAACAAATGAAAGTCCACTTGAGCCACTCATTGTTCAAATATAAAATTCATAGAGGGGTCAAACTACTTAGCAAGCCATATAAATTAATTCTCAAGAGTCATACATATTACATTTTCTTTGAATGGTACTCTGACATCACACAACATTAGGAGCACTTGTACAATAAAGAAAATGAAACGACACAGCTTAAGATCTACACATTACCACCTTACCAAGGATACTATGTTTTTGTAGTACAATATTGTTTCAAAGATAAAATTTAATTCTTAAATTCTTCCTACTAATTTGGCAAAATCTAATAAATCACCACGACATAGTTTCTTAGAGGATTGAAAAATTTCATCAGTAGTGTACTACAATAAAATCATATTAGAATGAGGAAGGAGATAAAATCAGATTACAACATCTATAAGGAGATTGAGCACATGTATGCTGTATTTAGAATTATTAAATACAGCATAAATCCAAATTGTAAGAATAGCAATAAAGTAATAAAACCCAAATGTTATTTCACAAAGTAACAACAAAAAAGGGATATATCTTAATAAGGGAAATTATAAAAACAACTAAAAATATAATGGAACTTCTGTTAGGTAAATAAAGAAATACCTCCATATATAGACTCAGCAATCTAGGACTCCTCTGAATGGTACCTACAACTAATTAGATGTTCAATTTAGAAATCACACCAATGCTTGAAATGAAATACTAATAGTCAGATTGAAATTATGAAGTACAGAGACGTTATAAGAATGTATGGAAGGATTTCACCCTTACCAAATATAAAAAATGAAATGTGAAATATAACACTAGAAAGATGTAGTAGAAACCAAAAGACATTACCAACGGAAAGCATATGCAAGTACCTTCATCATATAAAGAAACTTTTATGCATGGAAAACAGTCAACCCTGTTATCTTCAGCTCTCAACAAGTCAAAAACTATCAAAGCAACAAAAGCAGTAACTTGCACAAGGAAATCCAAATAAACAGCCAAAGCTACAGGGCAATCAAGTTCATGGAAAAAAAAAAGAGAAAGGATTAGCACAATTGTTATATCAAAGTTTATCTATTTCTTTTGATAAGGAAAGAACCCTTACACTACCCCACCTTTTTTTAAAGATTCCAATTTGTTCAACTAATCTATGAAGACATGGGTAAGCTTTTCTTTCTCACCTGCAAACATGGAAAAGGCACGACATGCTGGCATAGAGATGAACTCTCCAACTACAAATGCTAGGACTTTAGATAAACTAGCTAGTGTTATAGAAGGACCGACATCCCCAAGGGCATTACTTATTCTCACTTCTAAAGGTAACTTCAATTGCTGTCATTTCACAGCGTGTACCAGTATACACTTTGCATTTCAATCTTTAACATGGATCCAGAGGAGCTTGTAAGGTTCCACAAGCTTATGTGCCATTTGGAGCAGGGCCTCGCATCTGTTTGGGGCAACACTTTGCAATGCAAGAACTGAAGGTGATTTTATCTTTCAGCCTGTCAAGATTCAGCTTCACATTGTCCCCAGAGTATAGACAAGCCCCTGCATTTAAATTAGTTATAGAGCCCAAACATGGTGCATATCTTCATGTCAGCAGATTGTAACTTTCTTCATTTATGTTTTTCAAGCTTTCGAAAGAGGAAAAGATATTTATGTCATATGCTTTATATTTATTGTCTTCAATTTGTCTCACGTTTAACTTGTTTCCACTTTTAAATTTTTTTACTCAATAACTTCGGGCTTCATTTAATATCACAACTTTCACAAGCCATGTTACCAGCAGGTCCAACATCTATAATGTAAGTAAATACAACTAGCTATTCAACCATACTAGCTCTATGAGAGTAACTACAAAAGGAAAAGATCAATGCATGATTATTAACAAACATCCAAATACTCAGGTGTAGTACTAATAAAAAGTAAATTGAACCACTAACAAGTTATCTGGAGTATAGCCTTCCAGCTGAAAGCAGCAAATAGACCTTGGCATGGTTGTTCAAACATAAAGGACCACGAATGCCACAATTCCCTTGATTCATGCAACTTTGAGGTACCAGTAGTAGAAAGAAACATTGTGAAATAGAAAATCTAATTTTTTTTGCTAAGGCCAATTCCATCTTAACTCAGAATAGTGGTACAGTTGTAGACTTGTAGTAGTATTAATTATGAATTTTGTATATTATACAAATTATACAAAATATTATATAAACTGAACACCAGCCTACAAAATATGTGAGCTTGTCACACATATTAGTCATGTTACTTATTTCTGAAAGTGAAGGAAATCTAAGATTAAAAATCAACATGACTAAAAGTACTAAAAAGTTGCACATGCTACTAATTTATTTAGCAGTATCACATATGATGAACTACTAATCTACTTTAAGTAATCAATCCCTGATAATGTATTTCACTTGATAAATTTTGGTTTTGGCTAATGGTAAGCTTCTTGGATTTCTTTTTCGAAATACAAAATGGAAGCAACAAGAGGAATATAGGCACTACCACAAATATCACAACTAAAGCCCAAACAGGAAGATGGAAGAGTGGAGTTTTCCGAGTCAGGTCACTAATGATACCTATATCAAGATGCCTGCATAATTAGAACACAAAAGAATTGAAATAACAGGTTCATGCGTAAGATAATCAATAAATTTTGTGCATCTATTGATAAACTTTGCATATCCCAAATTTTGTTATTTTATTCGAACTAACAACAAAATAACTAGAATTTTATATAATGCTCTTAAGTTTTAGATCAAATAATTTTTTTTCTTCCCTATCTTTTTGAAAATCGGCATATTATATGTCCATTACCAATTTCCCTCAGGGAAGGATTTGAAGTATCCAAGAGATAAAGGAAAACCAGGGGTAGCTGGAAAGAAAGAAAAGTAGGATTTTTATTTATTTATATGCTTACACACTTCCATACCTTCATAAACTAATTAACTGCATAGAATAGACTAAGAAATGAAACAGAAACAGAGCAAACAAGTAACCACTTTTCTGCTCCAACAAAAAAATCTGTAAACCATTATAATTGAATGCATACATTGCAAGTATATAGGCAAAAACTTACTTTTTACCTGTATGAGATGAGATTTAGAAATCAGCCTTCTCAATCGAAAAATGAACCATATTGTTAAACCCTAGATCTCTGCTCTGCAACCAAGTTAGGAATGAAGTATTCAAGTGTGTATGAATCAATTCCATTGAGATATACAGGCAGCTTGTAGGAGCTTCAAAAAATCAACGTGGATGATCCCTACACTAAGCTAGCCAATTTAACACATTTACCCCATCCTCAAACGCCGCCGGGAACCGATTCTCCAGCGCTAGCCTATACCCAACAACAACATTTATCTAACTAAGAAGAAAAAGAAGAAGATTACAAGATGATTGAAATGGATCAGAAAAATTAAAACCCTAACTTTTATTTCCATACCTGAGCGAAAAATCTAGGGTAGAGGCAATAATAAGTAGCATTCCTTTGCCCATAGTTTCGTGATTTCCATTCTAGATTGAGCAAGAAGGGGAGAGAGCTAATGTTATGTTTGGTTCCCATTACTCGGCATATATGAAATGATTGAAGGAATTGAATGACTTAAGAATGGAATGAGAATGGTAATGGAATGGTCATTCTCATTTTTATGTTTGATTTGTCCATTTATTCCTTCAGGAATAAAATTATCATTCTACTTTAGGCGTTTAATTTATATGAATTACATTATAAATGGAATGTGAAATGATCTTTTTCCTTTTTTATATACTACAAACTTATAAAATGAATGAAAAATAATCTTTTGAGGTCATTAAGTATAAATTTAAAAAAATTTTACTCTATTTTTTTACTTTTATTTTTTTAATTTGTGTGAAAAAATATAATTTATTCATTATTTTAATTTTTTATGAATGGAGAGAGTTTTATGTAAATAAGTATAAATATTCATATTCATTTTTGTAATTTTTTCAATATTCATATTCTATTTTTGTAATTTTTTATATTTTTGCAAATACATAAAAAAATGTTAATTGTTTAGTATATATTTAGTAAAAATTAAAGACTAAATATAGTATTTACAAAAATTACAAAAAAATTTAGTACAGTATGTATTTTAATATGTTTTTTAATACTGTTAACATGTTTTTAATATTACTAAACGTTAATACTGTTAACATGTTTTTTTTAATATTACTAAACGTTAATATTGTTATCATGTTTTTTTTTATTTTTGTAATACAAACATGTTTTTACTAATAAAATAAAAATTAGTATGTATTTTTTTATAAAAATAGAATATGAATATTTTTATAAAAAAAAATTTTGACTAGTCAAAAAAATATTAGTCTGAAAACAATACAAAAAAGTAGTTCAAAATAAACAAAACGTTTTTGTAAAGAAAATGAAGTAGAATAAAATAAGGTAGGGAAAAAAAGAGAAATGATGATAGATTGGAAGAGAAGAGGGGAAGGAGGTTGGCTAAGAATGAAATAAACCCACCTATTTAGAAAGGAATGAAATATAACTTTGAGAATTGAGAGGTAATAACTAAAGGAATGGAATGGTCATTCCAATTGACTAACCAAACATGTTTTAAGTCATTCCATAAGGAATGGTCATTCCATTCCCAGCCCATTCTATTCCATTTCGACCAACTAAACACAACATAAGGATGAGTGAGATAGATGAGTTCGGGGATAAGAGAGAGTTGTTTCCCTCCGTGTTTTTTAACTACATCACGTTTTCTTAAGAAAACATTATAATCTTAAAACAAAAAATTGCCCCTTATAAATTCAGAACATTTTTTTCATATCTAACTACAACATTTATCAAAAAAATATTGTGTAAAAAAATACCACAATATTTTTATTGTTTAAGTGTCATCTTTTTACTATTTTGTAGTAGTGTCATTAAATATAAACATTAATGACGAACCATTGTTGTCACTTATCCACTCATCTAAGTAGTGACGAACGAGTCTCTAAGCCCAAAGAATTAAATTAGTTAAAGCCCAACCCTTTAGTCCAATGGGAGAGGGGACATTTTAGGCCTTTAATAAGCTAATTAAGGCATTGGGCCATAGCCCAAATAATTAGTTAGGAAGCCCAAAAAGAATTAAAATAGCAAAGCCAAAGGGTAAAGAAAATTTAGAAAAATATGAGAAATAACTAAATTACCCTTAAAATTATTTATGAAATGACCAAAATACCTTCCAATTCATGTGAACTTAAATCAACCAATCAGATAAGAGATGATGCAAGCATGACATCATCCATAAGGAAACACAGATGATGCAAGCATGATGTAAGCATGACATCAGCATTAAAGAAACACAAAAGATGATGTCATAATGATGATGTCATCATGATGTCATCAAGGGACTAAAGTGCAATTAATGAGGTACTAAAGTGTAATTAATCGAGATATCAAATTGTAATAATCCGGGGGCAAACTATAAAAAGCCGAGCCCCTAACGTGCAATTATCGAAACTATATTTTCCTATAAATATGAGTCATTTCTCTTCATTTTTTTCAAAACCAAAAATATAGTTAGAGAGGAGAATTTCGGTTGAGAGAGAAAAAAGTTTTTTTTGTGAGTTTCAAGATTTCAAAGGAATAGTTAAAGTTTGCAACTTCAAGATGTATTTACTCTAATGGTTATTATTTTCATTCTGCTTTATATATTTAGTAAAAATATATTTTTATACGCAGTTATAATGCCCAAATTATTTTAAGTGAATAGTACAAAAGTCCTATTTACAAGCAGTTATAATGTCCGATTTATTTCTCTTATAAAGTAGAAAATATACTTTTACAAGCAGTTGCTATGTCCGATTTTCTTCAAGTATTTTGTAAGAATATTCATGTTAAGAAGTTATAATGCTGAAACTATCTTAAATAAAATAGTCGAATATTCATTTTATAAAGCAGTTATAATGCTCGATTTATTTCAAACATAGTAAACGAATATTCATTTTACAAGCAGTTATAATGCTCAATTTATTTTGGTATGGATTTCATTAATAAATTAATATTAATAATAATAAATTTATTTAATAATTATATTAAATAAATTATGTAAAAATGGTTTTAATATTTTAAAAATTAATTTAATATAAGCTTTTAAAAATATTTTAAGTTATAATATATAACTTTTAATATTTTGACAGGAAATACATTAATATTTTAATATTAATGGCAGTTATTTAAGAATAATTTTAAATATTTTAAAAATCATTTAAAGGTGATATTAAGGTATTAAAAATACTCTGAGTTATAATAAATAAACTTTTAATATTGTGACATGTATTTCATTACTATGTGAATTTATTTAAATATTAATAATGATGGAATTATTTGGTATTTAAATCATTTAAAAATGATATTAATGAATGAAAAATCATTATAAATGATAATAATTATCTTAAAATTATTATGAGCTACTGAAAAATGTTATGACTAATAAGTAAATTATCTAAAATAGTATTGAAGCGTTTAAGCAGAGTTTTATTTAAAATAGACTCGATAATTATCTAATAAGGCAATTCGGACGTCGGAATAGTACCAAAATCAAACCAGACTGAAATAGTTTGACTTGATACCTGGTCTTATGTATTTTAGTGACTGTTAGGGATATGTGATAAGTGTTTAAGTTATACTATGATTGTATTTAGCAGTGATATATGTTATGATATTATTCTAATTGAGAGATCGATATTATCAATCATAGGTCTTTTAACTGAAGCTTAATTAGATTGCGCAGTAGTAATCGACGGTACGAGCAAGTTCCTGAACTATACTTTTGTTGAGCAAGTTCTCTAACTCGAACTCGAGATATTATTATAAAGCATGTTCATGGTAAATCATTGTTGATTTTATCACATCTATGATTTATTGATTCGCACGTTGTGCATGTTGTATATATTCATCAGGTATGAAAGGCTGATCACCTTCATTACCATTTGGTTCAGTTAAATTTATTCATGTTCATTGTTGGCCATTCATCATTGTAAGACCCCAACTTTTATGAATAAAGATTTAATTTTCTTTATATATTATTTCGAAATAGTAAGGTGTTGATTTGATAAATGTGAAAAGTTATGGGTGAAATGTGCAAATATTTCAAAATGAGCAAGTGGTTATAAAATATTCATTGTTATCGGAGAATATTCGTTTGGTCATGGAATATTCTTATTGTCGGGGAATATTCGTACGACGGTGCAGCAATTTGTGGGCCCCACAACGGAATAACTGTCGGATATAGAAAGCGACAGAAATAACCTTTTTATAAATAACGGCGTAGTTGTTACCGTTAGTACTTTTGAAATACCCAGTGATTAAAATACAGTAGTACACGATATTGCACAGTATTTTGAATCATTGATTCTTACGTGAGAAGGCACTTACTCAATTATTGTTACAATAATTACTGTTCAATATTTTATATTATTGATTCAATAATTACATGATATTTTATTGATTCAATAATTTTTACGTTCATATTTTATATCAATAATTGCTACGTTGCTATGATTGATTCAATAATTGCTACCGTTGATATTTTGTATTATTGATTAAATAATTGTCATTGCACAGTATTTCACATTATCAACTCAATAATTCATATTATTTGAATAATATTATTAGATAACATTATTGACAATGTCTAAGGAAGTTCTGTCTAGGCGGGAATATTTAATTGCGCACCAGTAAGGAGAAGTCCTTATCGGAAGGCCCCCTCTTTCCTAGGAACGACCTGGTTGTCAATATTGTAGTTCTGTAATATTATTTGTGAATAATTAATTATTAATTATATGATAAAAAAATATTTATTTTGTGTATATAAAGGAAGGAATTAGTGTTGATGTGTTTTTATCAGTATTTTGGTGTGAAAAATCAGCCGTTTATGAATTTCGGATAATTTATGTTTGGAATTTGGAAAAAGTTCCTTCTACAAAGTTGTAGAGAATTAAATTTTCTATGAAAAGGACATAAAATCTGTATTTTTCTGACAAAAGGGCTATTTATTATGAATTATTGAAGTTTTAAAAAATAAATATTTTTTAAATAAAATGGTGGGCCCCACTTTTGATTGTTGTGAAAAAATTCTGAATTTTCAAAACTCACAAGGCGGCTGAGGCGGCTGGAAAAAAAATATTATTTTAATAATTTAGTCTACTTTGACATCCTAAGCTTTTCCTATAAATAGGGTGCTTAGGTTAGAATTAAAAATCACACCAGAATCAGAAGTTTTCTCTCTCTATAATATCGAGCGTATTTTGTGAGTATTTAGATACTTTGAGTGTTACTATTCAGTGCAAGTTTTTTTCAGCCTTATATCCGATATACTAGTCAGAAGTACTATTCTTTTGAGGTAAGGGATGTTATTTTCTTTCATAAATGATGTTATTCTTTTCAATATCATTATACCAAAATATTGTCATGGATTTTATTATAAAATTCTTACTTTTTTCGTCAGAATTACTATTCACGTATACGGCACTATTCACGTATACGGCACTATTCACGGAAAAAATAAATTTTCTTCTATTTGTCCAAGTTGTTTGTTAAAGTTCTTATCTTTGATTGGATCTAAGTTTTGAACTTCATTCTTGAATTTTGCTCCACAAAATATTATTATGAAATATTCTTGAACTTGAATAAACTAAAATACGAATCCTTAATCTTATCCTCTATTTCACTAGATTCATTATTTATATTATTTTTCATCATTCTCAGTCCTAAGTGGTGATATAACTGAATATCTTTGGCCTGTAGAGCAAAGATGAATGATTACCTAATGAATATATTTGGCCGTAGTGCAAAGATGGACAGGTGTTGAGATGAACATGACCACTGGTGATACAAATGAATATCTTTGGCCGTAGTGCAAAGATGAATATTTGATTTGAAATATATATTGATTGATGTTACAGGGATAAAATATTGATGATGGGCTTTTAAATCATAGAAGATAGTAGACTTCATTCTCTACTTAACTCTTCTAATGAATTGTTATTTCCGCTGCGAATATTGATCTAAAACTTGTTGTCAATAATATTTTATCTGAATTGTTGAAGTCTAACGATAATTTATTTTCCATTATCTTAGTTATAATATTATTTATTGTGCTAGTTGAGCTCATCCTTTTCATCTATTGTCCTCTTCAGGAAATGAGAATGTTGCGGGAACTAGTCGGGGGACAGAGTGATGATCCGAGTTAGGGCAGTAGTAGTCATCACTATTTGTAATAAATAGTGTGATAATAATTGTAATGAGGACTTAGTTTGAATATTAATATTTTCTACATATTTGTATTGACACTCACAGTTGTGTGGTCGTATTTTGCACGACCGTGTGATATAAAGTTTGTATTTAAATTCTGTACCATGTATTTGACGACTCAGAATGGGTTGGATTAACCTGGACCTATTCTGGGGGGCATCACAGTTGGTATCAGAGCTTAGGGATATGGTTTCTGGCGGAGATCGGGGAATAGAACTAGGAGGGGAGAGACGAGTAAATCTTTCACTAGTATGTCCTACCTAAGCTTATGTGGTATTTAATTGGTCAGTCGGAGCATAGGATTAATATGTGATATGTTAATTTATTTAATTAACCCTTATTTTATGACAGTAATTGAGAATGGCAGCTGAGAATGTTAACAACGAAGTGAATGAGACCGTGGAGACACCTTTAATCACCAACCAGGAGAACGTGCAACAAGAAGGCAATGTTCATCCTGAAAACAATGCTTGTCAGACGATAAAAGATGAGATGTTTAGAAGTTTTTTGCAGTTCATGCAAAACCAGACGAGGGAAACTCATGTGCAAAATACAGGTAGAGATAATAACAACTCGCGGCTTGTCACTGCTAAGCAGTTCAAAGAATTGGGACCACCAGAGTTTTTGGAGAAGCCAGATCTGATCAAGGCGGAGACGTGGGTTAAGCAAATTACCAAGATATTTGATGTCTTGGGATGCACGGAGGAACAGAAGATTCTATTTGCCACCTTTAGGTTCCGTGGGGAGGCAGATTACTGGTGGGAGTCTGTGAAGCGTACCCAGCCTGCCGCACTCAAGATGTCTTGGGAAGCGTTCCAGAAACTGTTCAATAACAAGTACTTTCCTGAAAGTATTCGTCATATGAAGGAGGTAGAGTTTATCAGACTAGAACAAAACAACATGACGGTGTCCTAGTACGAGGCTAAGTTCGCGGAGCTGTCCAGGTTTGCACCTCATTTGGTGGAGAATGAGGAACGTATGACGCGGATGTTTCTGAGAGGTTTGAAACCCGAAATACGTTAATACCTCATTTCTCATAAAAAAAATTATATTCGGATGTAGTGAACAGGGCCCAGTTGTTAGAACGAGATAGTGATTATATTCAACCAAGGGACAACAACCAAGGTCGTACCGGTGGCAGCAGTCATCGGAGCAATGACAACCAGCGAGGAGGAAAGTATGACAGAAGCAGTAACCACTCCGGTGGTAATCGTGGCCATGATAGTAGAAGAAGCGAATCGGGGGGAGATTTCAAGAAGAGAAGGTATAACAATGAGAACGTCAAGACGTCAATATCAGCACCAGCATCAACTGTTTCTAGGGGAGGAGAACGACCACCGGTCGTATGCTATAAATGCAGGAAAGAGGGACACATCAGCCCAAACTACCCACAATAATTCAAAGCATGCTATAACTGTGGAAAAGAAGGGCATATAGCTCGAGATTGTCCTATAGCGAAACCAAGTCCAGCGGGGGTGGTGATTCCAAAGGCGGTTTCGGACAAGTCAAAGTCGGTGATTCCTGGAAGAGCGTTTGTCGTGACAGCCCAAAACGCGAGGAACCCACACGAGGTGATTACGGGTAAGCTAATCATAAACTCTTGCGAAGTTTACACCTTGTTAGATACCGGTGCTACCTATTCCTTTATTTCACCTGCTTGTGCTCAACGTTTGAATTTGACACCTGAGAAGTTAGACTTTGACTTATCTGTTGAAACTCCGTTAGGAAAAACCTTCGTTACATCTACAGTTTACAAATCTTGCTTGATTCAGATTGGTACCCTTACCTTACCTGTTGATCTTATATCTTTGAAAATACTTGCATTTGAAGTGATTTTAGGAATTGACTGGTTAACCACTTACCATGCCAAAATTGATTGCTTTCGTAAGGTTGTTAGTTTTCATATTCCTAATCAACCTGTTGTGCGAATCCAAACCACCAAACCACTAAAATCAGTCAATGTCATTTCAAGTCACAAAGCTATTCGTTTATTGAAAAACGGATGTCAAGCTTTCTTAGCCCATGTCACTGATCTAAACCAGAATACGTCAGATTTGAATAATATTTCCGTTGTTAATGAGTTTCTTGATGTATTTCCCGAAGAACTTCCCTGTTTACCCCCAGAACGTGAAGTTGAATTCTTTATTGACCTTGAACCCGGTACAAAATCTATTTCTAAAACCCCATATCGAATGGCTCCTATTGAACTTCAGGAGTTAAAGGTCCAATTACAGGAATTGTTAGACATCGATTTTATTCGTCCTAGTACGTCTTCTTGGGGTGCTCCTGTTTTATTCGTAAAGAAGAAAGACGGGAGTATGCGACTTTGTATTGACTATCGGAAGTTGAACCATGTCACCATCAAGAATAGGTATCCGCTACCTCGTATTGATGACCTGTTCGACCAGTTGCAAGGAGCACAATTCTTTTCAAAGATCGATCTTCGTTTTGGATATCATCAGCTGAAGATTAAAACTGAGGATATTCCAAAGATTGCTTTTAGAACTCTGTACGGGCATTATGAGTTCTTAGCCATGTCTTTTGGATTGACTAACGCTTCTGCTGCTTTTATGGCTATGATGAACCGTGTATTTAAGGAATATTTAGATTAATTCGTTGTTGTCTTTATTGATGACATCCTCATCTATTCTAAAAGCCGTGAAGATCATGAGCACCACTTGAAGTTGGCACTTCAAAAGCTTCGTGAGAACAAGCTATATGCCAAGCTGAAGAAATGCGAGTTCTGGCTTGAGGAAGTAGCATTCCTTGGGCACGTGGTATCGAAACGTGGAGTATCTGTTGACCCAACGAAGATTGAAGCAATACAAAGCTGGGAGCAACCTAAGTCGGTGACTGAAGTACAAAACTTTCTGGGCTTAGCTGGTTATTATCGGAGGTTCGTAGAGGGATTTTCTCGAATCGCTACTTCATTAACTCAGTTGACTCGAAAAGATACAAAATTCGTTTGGAGCGAGGAATGAGAGAAGAGCTTCCAAGAGCTCAAGAAAAGACTTATCTCGGCACCTATTCTGACAATACCATCTGGTTCGGATGGATTTGTTATCTACAGCGATGCTTCGGGCAAAGGGTTAGAATGTGTTCTCATGCAACATGGGAAAGTCATAGCCTATGCCTCGCGACAACTCAAATAATATGAGAGGAATTATCCTACTCATGATCTAGAGTTGGCAGCAGTCGTTTTCGCGTTGAAGATCTGGAGACATTACCTGTACGGAGAGAAAGTGGAGATCTATACGGATCATAAGAGCCTTAAATATTTCTTCATTCAAAAAGAACTCAACATGCGGCAACGACGTTGGCTTGAGCTGTTGAAAGATTATGATCATACCATTCAATACCATCCTGGAAAAGCGAACGTGTAGCTGACGCGTTGAGTAGAAGATCATATACGGGAACGAGTGCGATGATGTCAAGTATACGCGTGGAACCAGCTTTGATTGATAAAATTAAAGCTACTCAAGCTACAGACCCGGAGCTGATAAAGATGAAGAAGAAGGTGCAAGAAGGTGCCATTCCAGAAGCAAGAATCGATGAAGAGGGAATACTTCGAGTCAACTCCAGACTTTGTGTTCCTAACAATTCCGACTTGAAATATAGAATCATGATGGAGGCACACAACACACCGTTTGCAATCCATCCTGGGAGTACTAAAATGTATCGTGATCTTCGACATACATTTTGGTGGAGCAATATGAAAAGAGAGATCGCGGAGTTTATTTCAAGATGTTTAACTTGTCAACGTGTAAAGGCGGAGCATCAAGTGCCAAAGGGTCCATTGCAACCACTGGAAATTCCGAAATGGAAGTGGGAACACATTACGATGGATTTTGTTACGGGTCTTCCCAAGGTTTCTCAAGGCATAGATGCGATTTGGGTTATTGTTGATAGATTAACCAAGTCTGCTCATTTCTTGGCGATACGAGAGACTTATTCCCTTGAACGTCTTACTCATATGTACGTGAATGAGATTGTGAGATTGCATGGCATGCCAGCATCCATAGTTTCGGATCGTGACCCCAGATTTACTTCACGATTTTGGATTAGTTTGCGGAAAGCTATGGGCACGGATTTACGATTCAGTTCGGCTTATCATCCTCAAATAGACGGACAATCAGAAAGGACTATTCAAACTCTTGAAGATCTATTGAGACTCTGTGTTCTAGACTTCAAAGGGAGTTGGGATAAGTACTTACCATTGGTGAAATTCTCCTACAACAACAGCTATCAGGCAAGTATAGGCGTGGCTCCATTCGAAGCGTTGTATGGACGAAAGTGTCGCTCTCCAATATGCTAGAATGAGGTGGGTGAAGCAACATTATTGGGACCGGAGTTGGTACGTATGACTACAGAAAAGATCCAAATGATCCGACAACGGATACAAGTCGCACAAGATCGACAAAAGAGTTATGCGGATCTTCATCGAAAGGACGTGAAATTTAATGTTGGGGACCATGTGTTATTACGTGTTGCTCCGTGGAAAGGAGTTACGAGGTTTGGGAAGAGAGGAAAGCTCAATCCACGATTCCTTGGACCATTTGAGATTCTTGACCGAGTAGAAAATGTGGCCTATAGACTCGCTTTACCTCCAAGCATGTCTCGTGTTCATAATGTTTTTCACATATCCATGCTTCGTAAATATGTGAAAGATCCAAACTGCATTATTGAGTTAGAACCAGACGAGATAGCCAAAGATTTAACGTACGAGGAGGTACCTGTCAAGATCTTGGATAGAAAAGAGCATGTCCTACGCTCGAAAATTATACCTCAAGTTAAAGTTTTATGGAGAAATCATGCTATTGAGGAAATGACCTGAGAGTTGGAATCGAAAATGAAAGCGAGGTACCCTCATCTTTTCGACATACAAGGTACGTACGTCAATTTCGAGGACGAAATTTCATAAGAAGGGGAGGTTGTAAGACCCCAACTTTTATGAATAAAGATTTAATTTTTTTTATATATTATTTCGAAATAGTAGGGTGTTGATTTGATAAATGTGAAAAGTTATGGGTGAAATGTGCAAATATTTCAAAATGAGCAAGTGGTTATAACATATTCATTGTTGTCGGAGAATATTCGTTTGGTCGTGGAATATTCTTGTTGTCGGAAAATATTCGTACGACGGCGCAGCTATTTGTGGGTCCCACAACGGAATAACTGTCGGATATAGAAAGCGACAGAAATAACTTTTTTATAAATAACGGCGTAGTTGTTACCGTTAGTACTGTTGAAATACCCGGTGGTTAAAATACAGTAGAACACGGTATTGCACAGTATTTTGAATTATTGATTCTTACGTGAGAAGGCACTTACTCAATTATTGTTACAGTAATTACTGTTCAATATTTTATATTATTGATTCAATAATTGCATGATATTTTATTGATTCAATAATTTTTACGTTGATATTTTATATCAATAATTGCTACGTTGCTATGATTGATTCAATAATTGCTACCGTAGATATTTTGTATTATTGATTCAATAATTGTCATTGCACAGTATTTCACATTATCAACTCAATAATTTATATTATTTGAATAATATTATTAGATAGCATTATTGACAATGTCTAAGGAAGTTCTGTCTAGGCGGGGTTATTTAATTGCGCGCCAGTAAGGAGAAGTCCTTATCGGAAGGCCCCCTCTTTCCTAGGAACGACCTGGTTGTCAATATTGTAGTTCTGTAATATTATTTGTGAATAATTAATTATTAATTTATATGATAAAAAAATATTTATTTTGTGGATATAAAGGAAGGAATTAGTGCTGATGTATTTTTATCAGTATTTTGGTGTGAAAAATCATCCGTTTATGAATTTCGGATAATTTATGTTTGGAATTTGGAAAAAGTTTCTTCTACAAAGTTGTAGAGAAATAAATTTCCTATGAAAAGGACATAAAATTTGTATTTTTCTGACAAAAGAGCTATTTATTATGAATTATTGAAGTTTTGAAAAATAAATATTTTTTAAATAAAATGGTGGGCCCCACTTTTGGTTGTTGTGGAAAAATTCTGAATTTTCAAAACTCACGAGGCGGCTGGAAAAAAAATATTATTTTATTAATTTAGTCTACTTTGACATCCTAAGCTTTTCCTATAAATAGGGTGCTTAGGTTAGAATTAAAAATCACACCAGAATCAGAAGTTTTCTCTCTCTATAATATCGAGCGTATTTTTATAAGTATTTAGATACTTTGAGTGTTACTATTCAGTACAAGTTTTCTTCAGCCTTATATCCGATATACCAGTCAGAAGTACTATTCTTTTGAGGTAAGGGATGTTATTTTCTTTCATAAATGATGTTATTCTTTTCAATATCATTATACCAAAATATTGTCATGAATTTTATTATAAAATTTTTACTTTTTTCGTCGGAGTTACTATTCACGTATACGGCACTATTCACAGAAAAATTAAATTTTTTCTATTGGTCCAAGTTGCTTGTTAAAGTTTTTATCTTTGATTGGATCTAAGTTTTGAGCTTCATTCTTGAATTTTGCTCCACAAAGTATTATTATGAAATATTCTTGAACTTGAATAAACTAAAATACGAATCCTTAATCTTATCCTCTATTTCACTGGATTCGTTATTTATATTATTTTTTATCATCCTCAATCCTAAGTGGTGATATAACTGAATATCTTTGGCCTGTAGAACAAAGATGAATGATTACCTGATGAATATCTTTGGCCGTAGTGCAAAGATGGACAGGTGTTGAGATGAACATGACCAATGGTGATACAAATGAATATCTTTGGCCGTAGTGCAAAGATGAATATTTGATTTGAAATATATATTGATTGATGTTACAGGGATAAAATATTGATGATGGGCTTTTAAATCATAGAAGATAGTAGACTTCATTCTCTACTTAACTCTTCTAATGAATTGTTATTTCTGCTGCGAATATTCATCTAAAACTTGTTGTCAATAATATTTTATCTGAATTGTTGAAGACTAACGATAATTTATTTTCCATTATGTTAGTCATAATATTCTTTACTGTGCTAGTTGAGCTCACCCTTTTCATCTATTGTCCTCGTCAGGAAATGAGAATGTTGCGGGAACTAGTCGGGGGACAGAGTGATGGTCCGAGTTAGGACAGTAGTAGTCCTCACTATTTCTGATAAATAGTGTGATAATAATTGTAATGAGGACTTAGTTTGAATATTAATATTTTCTACATATTTGTATTGACACTCACAGTTGTGTGGTCGTATTTTGCACGACCGTGTGATATAAAGTTTGTATTTGAATTCTGTACCATGTATTTGACGACTCAAAATGGGTTGGGTTGACTGGACCTATTCTGGGGGGCGTCACAATCATTATTGACTCGGTCATTCAGTTATGAAAATGGATTTATATTCTTTCATAATTATTATATTGTTGAAAGTTTGTCAGCTTATTATTCTTTTCAATCATGATATATCTTCATTTAAACTTAAACTTGTTGGACAAACTTGTTGGTCACCCTTCCTATATCATGATAAAACTTTTAGATTAAGACGAAACTTCGGATACAGGCAAAGACAAAGACAAATTTTAGAATTAGATTGTGTTGCAGTTAAAATTGTAATAGTATTGGTGGCATATGACATTATAAGTCATGTAGAATATGAATGTGTGTATTAAGTTAAGGTTACAGACCTTGGAAATTATGTGTAAAAGTTTATTGTATAAATAATTTATGTTTATATCTTCCACAGTAGTTATAGAAATGATGTATCGTAATGTACCAGGTTCGAGGTAAAAGGTACCCGAATTTGGTGGCGCTACATTTGGTATCAAAGCGGTAGGTTATAAACCTTAGGTAGGGTTACCTTAGGTTATAACCGCAGAAATGAGGATAAGGAATAAACTCAAATAGAGTTTAAGTGCTAAGAGATGAATTTGGAAAATTCATTATTAAGTGAATAAGAAGATCGTAAAACAAAACGATCCTAAGATAGAAAAGAATCGTAATATATCACGATTATAAGAAAAGATCACAATGTGATCTGATGATGTCATAGGAGGGCAGATGATCAATCGTTTGATTGAAAACTTTATAGCAAAATTATTGTACGACAGTGGTACTATTAAATTGTACTATAAAAACTCAAGAAAGAGTTGTAGAATTGTTGATACGGATTAAATGAAATTCATATTGAGCAAAGAAGGAGCTAGGATTAGGTGGGATTTCAGTTGAGGACTCATATGATAGCTGAGTTGTACAAACCTTTGTATGGGCGGGGGTTTTGTGCTTGGCCTAACGACTACTTAGTTTATCACATTGATAGTCATTGAAATGTTGGTGTTGTATCATTCGCTATATGTATGTTGAGAAGGTAATTCTTTTCTCATGTGTATAACGGATAGGTAGAGAATATAAGATTTAGGTGTGAGTTCTTAAAACTCATACTTATGGTAAGTTTGTGACTCATAATCGTATGGTATATTTTTGAACCCCTAAGCGTATGACAGTTCCTGATTGGTTCGTTCTTGAACTACGTATTGCTAGGATAAGTTTCTAAACTCATATTATTGTGGAAAGTTCTTGAACTCATAACGTGTGGTATGTTTGATGAACTATACTGGGGTATAGAAAAGTTGTAGATGGAGAATTGAAGATTTTTAGTATAGTAAGTTTTAATGGTGATAGGATAGATAGAATTATTAAGTAAATGATCATTAGAAAAATTGAAGTTGGTAGAAGCATAGGTATTCCAAATCTTCTAGTTGTGTTAGACTTTGAAATTTTTGAAATCAAGCTAAATTCGCACTGATGTGCCTTTAAAAATATAAATAAATTTTTGTTATCAGCAACACATGGTTACAACATTTGTCTTTCACTCTCAGGTTCCCCTGAGAATCCTTACCAATCACTTGGCATAGAATAGCGTCAATATATATATATTCTGAAAAGATTTGTGGAAAAACTCACCAAAATATATTTACCTTTCAGTCTAACAGAAATAATTGGCATCGACCGTCCAATAATCTCTTTCATGCATAAGCAGTTATGTATAATGACCTCTTGTCCAACCATACGATATAAACAAGAGTTAGAAAGCTTGTATAACGCAACGTTAATATAAGAGTTTAGAAAACTTGCCTTTGCGTCTCTTAAATCTTTAAGTACGCTACTTGGTCTTTACCACTTCTACAAACATAATACATAGTATATCAATGAGAATCACTTTCGATATACAATGAATTTGCCTAACTTCTCATTCTTTGTATAACTTAACCGAAACGTTAAACTAATAACATTCGTTTAAGGTATTTAACGTTCATTACGGCATATTAACAAACCTATGTCATAACCCGAACTTCCATCAATCATCACTAAGTATGACAATCAATGAGATTATAACTTGTTCCTCAACTTGGTCTTCAACTCAATCTTTGGTTTACGGTTTACGTTCCCAAAGTTCAAGTTTGTTTACGTTTGATTAACGTTTACTTCTTATAAACCCTTGGTTAAACATGTCATTTAAAGGGTATACATTGATGTTCATTCATTACTTACTAACCCTTTAATCCTTATGGAAAAAAGTTAAGCAAACAACCCACTTGGTCAACATTTTTCTCTGCATGGTGCGGCCCGCGCCAGATTTCCCTTGCAAGTGGCGCCCCGCGCTACCTTTGCAGGGAACCTGCACAGGCTGGCGCTGTTGGGTTTTTACGAAATCGTGACGCAATCAAATTGCAAAAATTAGTGGAAGCATGGTATATCAGAGTTTAAAAAAAATTCTACAAAACTATTACCCGGATCATCCTTAATGCAAATTATTAATTTCAAATGATAAATAAGAAGTTATGGAATCATACCCTTGTAAAACGAAACTTCCACAGGTACTAGTTCAACTCCTTGTTCTTCGTGATCTCCTTGAATTTCCGAGTTAGATTCTTTCCTTTGATCAACGTTAGCCACCCAAGTGTTTGGCCTCTAGAAATGATCCACCAAGGAAGAGGAATTATCAAGAAGGAGGGTGGTTGGCTTAGTTTTCTATCCTCTATAGAAAAGGAGTACTCTCCAACAATTGAAATTGCATCAATCAATATCTATTATAAGACTCCTCTTATATAAATATTGGTCAACCCTTCTAATCCTATTAGACATGGGATTTCTTTTAATTAATTAAACTCCTTTAATTAATTTAGGCTTCCCATCACATGGGAATAATTAATTAAATTTATTTAATTAATTTGTCTCCTAATCTTATTAGGAATAAATGAGAGTACTAATATTAAATTAATTACTAAACTCCTTTAGAAATTAAATAATAATAATTGTAATAATATTAATAAGACTCCTCTTATTAATTTATATTTAATATTTTCAAAATATTAAATAATAAACATTAAGCTATTTAATTTATTCTATCACTATAGATTAAATTAATTATACTTAATGCATTATTATGATTATGCCATTACCTTCTTAAATAATTATTCTTCCTTTTATGGTGTTACCCTTTAGGTTCTCTATATTAAACCGGTTGTGAATAAATCAATTAGAACAATTCTAATCTTATTTAAATAAATAAATTAAACTAATAATCTATTTAAATAAATAATATTTATTCTACAATAGGGATAAGCCTCCCTAGCGATCAACGACTTTCCAGATAATATAGATTTCAACATTAATCATAAAAGAACCTGTGAGTAAATAGTTACCATACAATTCAATCCTTCCACCATACAATGTCCTAATTAAATATAAGACATTAATTTACTGTCAAGTCTTATTTTATTAAATTATATGTATTTCGATTGGAAAATACACAACTCCAATTAATGCAAATTAGAAACCTCTTTCTAATTTCATTCCACCTTGGCCAAGGATTCCTGGGTTGTCACTTAACGAATCACATAGGTCATTACTCCTCTTTTACTAGAGGTGGTAGATTGTTTATTGATCATTCATTATCTCCATATGTAACTCATTATACCCAAGCATACCCTATATATGCCTTAAAAGGTCTTAAGGAATAAGTCAAAGTATAATTTGTTACATACAAGATACTATGATGATCTCAAGTCCAAGGATCACTTGTACTACTTTCACATTAGGAATTCCTATTGACAGGCGAGTAAAACTCCATTAGGTATTCCATAGCGAGTCACGTTCAGTGAACTTATTCTCCAATAAGCACCTACATACTTGCTTTAGTGTCTCCACACAAATGATCATGAGATCAATCATCCTCATCCAATGAGCAAGCAACATATGTACCAATCTATCCGGATTTACTAATCCCCTTTTTAGTAATGCCACGATTGAGAACTATTTTAGTTTTAAAGCTTTCTAAGAGTTTAGATCTCATTAGCATGATCAACATCATGATTCTAAAAGTATTGCTTAAAACTATGGGTTATTTACATATTATAAAAACAGCACCATGTAGATAATTAAATGCCTTTAATAAATGAATATTTTATTAATAAATAAATAAGATTATTTACAAAGTATGTGCTTTATCATCATACATGATTGGCTTGTATGCACACTACTATCAATCTCCCACTTGCACTAAAGCCAATCGCCATGGTATCTCATACCCATCTTCTCTAAGTGACGATCAAACTGCTGTTGTGTTAAAGCTTTAGTAAATGGATCTGCAATGTTGTCTTGAGAGTCTACACGCTCCAAGGTAACGTCTCCTCTTTCAATGATCTCCCTGATCAAGTGAAATCGCCGCAACACGTGTTTAGAATTCTGATGAGACCTCGGTTCCTTAGCCTGTGCAACTGCTCCTGTGTTGTCACAGTAAACGGGAACTGCTTCTCCAATGCTAGGAACCACACCAAGTTCAGTTATGAACTTTTTCATCCAAACAGCTTCCTTTGCAGCTTCACTTGTAGCTATATACTCTGCCTCTGTCACTGAATCAACAACTGTTTGCTGCTTGGAACTCTTCCAACTCACTGCGCCTCTGTTCAAGGTAAAAACATACCCCGAAATAGATTTACTGTCATCTTGGTCCGTTTGAAAACTTGAGTCTGTGAAGCCTTCGAGTTTTAATTCAGACCCACCGTAGACAAGAAAAATATCCTTAGTCCTTCTCAAGTATTTTAGGATATTCTTCACTGCCTTCTAGTGCTCTTCTCCTGGATTCGACTGGTATCTGCTCGTTACACTAAGTGCATGAGCAACATCCGGCCTAGTACATATCATACCGTACATGATAGATCCTATTGCAGAAGCATAAGGGATCTTACTCATACGGTCTCTCTCCTCAGGTGTCTTTGGGGCCTGTTTCTTAGAGAGATGCATTCCATGGCTCATCGGCATGAGACTTCTTTTGGAATCTTCCATGCTAAATCTCTTTAGCATTGCATTAATGTACGTTCCTTAGGATAAACCAAGCATCCTTTTAGATCTATCTCTATAGATCTTTATCCCTAAAATATAGGATGCTTCTCCCAAGCCCTTCATGAAGAAGTGTTTAGATAACCAGATTTTAATCGATTGTAGCATAGGAATGTCATTCCCTATCAATAATATATCATCAACATATAATACAAGGAATAAAATTACGCTCCCACTAACCTTCTTGTACACACATGGTTCATCGTCGTTTTTGATAAAATCAAACTCTTTGATTATCTCATCAAAATGAATGTTCCATCTACGAGAAGCTTGCTTCAATCCATAAATGGATCGTTACAGCTTACAGACTTGATTTGTTCCAACCTTTGAAACAAATCCCTCTGACTGTGTCATATACACATCATCTTCAAGTTTCCCAATGAGGAAGGCCGTTTTCACGTCCATCTGCCAGATCTCATAGTCGTTATAAGCTGCAATCAGCAAGCAAAATCTGAATGGACTTGAGCATAGCTACTGATGAAAAGGTTTCATCATAGTCAACTCCTTGTCTTTGTTTGAAACCTTTTGCAACCAATCGGGCCTTATAGGTCTCTACCTTACCGTCCGCTCCAGTCTTTCTTTTAAAGACCCATTTACACCCAATAGGCTTAATGCCTTCAGGTGGTGAAACCAAAGTCCATACTTTACTTTCATACATGGAGTCCATTTCGGATTTCATGGCTTCAAGCCATTTTCCTGAGTTTTTATTACTCATAGCCTATTTGTAATTCAATGGATCATCATCATTCATGATGTGTACCTCATCGTCATCCTCTATAACGAATCCATACCTCTCAAGTATCTTCGGTACTCTTCCAGATTTACGAACAGGGTGTAGTATAGTAGGTTCTTCTACTTGGTCAGGTACCTGACTTTGATCCGTGATAATTTGTGGTTCTTGAACCTTCAAGATATATCTTACTCTCACTGACCCCTTCATGGATAAATTTCTTTTCCAAGAAGGCAGCATGTTTCACAATAAACACCTTTTGATCACTTAGATGATAAAAATAATACCCTAAAGTTTCTTTAGGGTATCCCACAAATCTACACTTATCAGATTTAGTCTGTAGCTTATCATTTTTAAACTTTTTGACATAAGCTGGGCAACCCCAAGTCTTAACATGCTTAAGATTTGGTTTCCTCCCTTCCACATCTCATATGGAATCTTTGGGGCGAATTTGGTAGGTACCTTGTTAAGTAGGTATGCAACCGTTTCTAGGGCATATCCCCAGAAAGAAATTGGAAGGTCGGTAAAACTCATCATGGATCGAACCATATCCAACAGTGTTTGATTTCGCCTTTCAGATACTCCATTTAACTGTGGTGTACCTGGAGGAGTCCATTGTGAGATTATACCATTTTCTTTGAGACAATTGAGAAACTCACCGCTTAAGTATTCTCCACCTCGATCTGATCGAAGTATCTTTATACTCTTGCCCGTTTGTTTCTCTACTTCACTTCTGAACTCTTTGAACTTTTCAAATGATTCTGACTTGTATTTCATTAAATACACATATCCAAATCTTGAGTGATCATCAGTGAAAGTAATAAAATAAGAATACCCACCCCGTGCACTTGTTGTCATATGTCCACAAACGTCTGTGTGAATCAATGCCAACAACTCTGTAACTCTTTCTCCCTTTTCACTAAAAGGAAATTTAGTCATTTTACCCATGAAATAAGATTCACAAATTGGATATGATTCATAATCAGATAACTCAAGGAGCCCATCTTTATGCAACTTGAATAATCTTGTTTCATTGATATGACCGAGTCTACAGTGCCACATGTAAGTATAATTAATATCATCTCTTTTTCTTTTCTTAGTTTGTTCAATTTGAAAAATATTTTCTTGTAAGTCAAGTGTATAAAGTCCATTTCGCAAATTTCCAATACCATATAAAACATCGTCTTTATAAATAGAACAACTATTATTCTTTATAACAACGTTAAATCCTTCCATATCCAATACAGAAATTGAAATAATATTTTTAATAATATTCGGAACATAATAATAATTATTAAGATAAATGGACTTGCCCGAAGGCATTACTAAACAATAAGTCCCTACAGCTAATGCAGCAACCTTTGCTCCATTTCCACTCGTAGGATAATCTCATCATTGCTCAGCATTCTATTTCTGACCAGTCCCTTCACATTATTACATATGTGAGAACCACAGCCGGTATCCAATACCCAAGTAGAATTTTGACTTTCTGAAAAATTAATTTCAATCATGAACAAATCTTGATTGGAAGTCGAAGCTTCTCCAAGCTTCTTCTTTGCCAGAAACTTCTTGCAGTTCCTCTTCTAATGACCCGGCTCATTGCGATAGAAGCACATTCATTTGCTAGCTGGATCAGATTTCTTTTGTTACTTTATGTTCACTTTGCCCTTGGTCATCCGAGATCGGAAGAGCTCCTTAGATATCTCATATCTAGCAGTCCTACTTTGTTCACCATACAACTCTTTGAGGTGAATCAACATAGTAGGAGCATCCATGTTTTCGTACTGACGCTGAAGCTCATTATTCATGGATGCAAGCATGATGCATTGAGCCACAGATGCATCATCTTGCCACTTTACAATTGTGACAATCTCTTCCTCAGAGGCTGTTTCTGGAACAGTTTCAGGGACAGGTGAGTTTAGGACATAAGAAATCTTTTCAGCAGTGAGAACTATTCTCATATTTCTTAGCCAGTCCGTATAATTCGGCCCGGTAAGCTTATTAGCATCAAGTATGCTTCGCAGTGAAATTAGTGATTTTGACATTTTTAAGATTCTGCATGTGAAAAATAACATTTTAGCAAATATTTATTTTATTAATTTTGCATACCAAAGTAAATTTAGGTCTTTATTTTAAATTGGTATCTCCCACTATTTTTATCAAACTATATTACCCTCACTTATATAGTCCGACAACATCTAATTAAAGATTTGCTAGTGAGAATAAGGATCCCATTTCAAATGTATATAACCTTGTGGATAGCACAACAAGCGATATACAAATAAATATGTAGACAACTCTTGTCAATTACATCACTATATAACTCCTTTTATTTTGCCTCTTAAATTATAATGGTCAAGTGTGTGCACATCCGAACTAAAATGATTTAAATTAAGTCCAGCCTAGCACTTTCATAAATTCAAAAAAGAAAAATATTCGTCCTTGTGGATAGCACAACAAGACTAGATCGTTCAATTTTCTTGATAAGCATCAAATGTGATTAATTAACATCTTAAATACGCAATACTCGCCTTGTAGATAGCACAACAAGCTCATATTAAATATTTAATACTCTATTAATTTATCATGCTAGAAGGCGTCGTTCGATATTCCAAATATCATTTGAACGCTTCGGACTTAATATTATTTCTTTGAGGAGTTTGTTATTATTTGTCTCATCTTGTTTAGCGCGCATGCACATATATATATAAAATACGCGTCATTTTATTAAACATGCGAAGCATGTTTGCATAAAATATAATATATATAATATTTAGCATGCAATATAGAATACTATATTCTACCCGAATTTATTATGGATTTTTATTCTAGTTTGGTTCACTAGAGCCACCAAGTAAACCAAAAGGTCAAACCTAGGAGTGCAAAAATTTAAATTTAAATATAACTATTACATTTAAACCCGGGCTCCATACAAACGGGTCTTCACGCCCTCCTTGCTCCTTGGTCTCTAATTTCTTCTAGATAATTCTAACTATTTCTATTACATTAAACTATTTAATTTAAATATAAACCTTGATCAGCAGTCAAGGGGAAGTACATAGGAGAGAGATAGAATTTTATATCAAGAAAAAAAATTAGAGAAGACAAGGTACACAGACCCCATTTAATAAAATCCATTCATTCAAGCATTCAACTAAAATAAAATCTAATCACATTGGTCAAATAGTCCATAATCAATCCCCATTTATTATCATACATATCACCATATATATCAATAAATAAATATTCATCTCATGAATTAAAATATTTTATATATATATGAGTATCATTTAATGGACAATTTTAAATTACATGAAATTCAATTTCAAGATTAAAATAAACTCTTTATTTTAATTATAAAATTATTTAGAATATAATATATAAATATATCATATATATATATATATAATATAAATTCACATTTATTTTTTTAAAAAGAAGTCACCTTCTTTTATTAGAAGAGTCCTTTCCTGATGGGTCACCTTCTTTTTGGAGTAAGAAAGAGACAACACCTTTTCTTTGCAGAATTCAAGATTAGCACCCCAAAAAAAATTATGATTCGTCCCAAAAAAAAAGTCATTTTTTTTCTTAAAAAAAATAATTTTATACAATAAAATTATGCCCAATAAATTATTTTAAATACATACCCATATGTATATGAAATAAAAAATAAATTAATAATTACATAAAGATTTAGCTCTGATGCCACTGTTGGGTTTGTACGAAATCGTGACGCAATCAAATTGCAAAAATTAGAGGAAGCATGGTATATTAGAATTTAAAAAAAATCTACAAAATCATTACCCGGATCATCCTTTATGCAAATTATTAATTTAAAACGATAAATAAGAAGTTATGGAATCATACCCTTGTAAAACGAAGCTTCCACAGGTACTAGTTCAACTCCTTGTTCTTCGAGATCTCCTTGAATTTCTGGATTAGATTCTTTCCTTTGATCAACGTTAGCCACCCAAGTGTTTGGCCTCTAGAGGTGATCCACCAAGGAAGAGAAATTATCAAGAAGGAGGGTGGTTGGCTTAGTTTTTTATCCTCTATAGAAAAGGAGTACTCTCCAATAATTAGAATTGCATCAATCAATATCTATTATAAGACTCCTCTTATATAGATATTGGTCAACCCTTCTAATCCTATTAGACATGAGATTTCTTTTAATTAATTAAACTCCTTTAATTAATTTAGGCTTCCCATCACATGAGAATAATTAATTAAATTCATTTAATTAATTTGTCTCCTAATCTTATTAGAAATAAATGAGAGTACTAATATTAAATTAATTACTAAACTCCTTTAGAAATTAAAATAATTATAATTATAATAATATTAATAAGACTTCTCTTATTAATTTATATTTAATATTTTTAAAATATTAAATAATAAACATTAAGCTATTTAATTTATTCTATCACTATAGATTAAATTAATTATACTTAATGCATTATTATGATTATGCCATTACCTTCTTAAATAATTATTCTTCCTTTTATGGTGTTACCCTTTAGGTTCTCTATATTAAATCGGTTGTGAATAAATCAATTAGAACAATTCTAATCTTATTTAAATAAATAAATTAAACTAATAATCTATTTAAATAAATAATATTTATTCTACAATAGGGATAAGCCTCCCTAGCGATCAACGACTTTCCAGATAATATAGATTTCAACATTAATCATAAAAGAACCTGTGAGTAAATAGTTACCATACAATTCAATCCTTCCACCATACAATGTCCTAATTAAATATAAGACATGAATTTACTGTCAAGTCTTATTTTATTTAATTATATGTATTTCGATTAGAAAATGCACAACTCCGATTAATGCAAATTAGAAACCTCTTTCTAATTTCATTCCACCTTGGCCAAGGATTCCTGGGTTGTCATTTAACGAATCACATAGGACATATATCCTCTTTTACTAGAGGTGGTAGATTGTTTATTGATCATTCATTATCTACATATGTAACTCATTATACCCAAGCATACCTTATATATGCCTTAAAAGGTCTTAAGGAATAAGTCAAAGTATAATTTGTTACATACAAGATACTATGATGATCTCAAGTCCAAGGATCACTTGTACTACTTTCACATTAGGAATTCCTATTGACAGGCGAGTAAAACTCCATTAGGTATTTCATAGCGAGTCACGTTTAGTGAACTTATTCTCCAATAAGCACCTACATACTTGCTTTAGTGTCTCCACATAAATGATCATGAGATCAATCATCCTCATCCAATGAGCAAGCAACATATGTACCAATCTATCCGAATTTACTAATCCCCTTTTTAGTAATCCCACGATTGAGAAATATTTTAGTTTTAAAGCTTTCTAAGAATTTAGATCTCATTAGCATGATCAACATCATGATTCTAAAAGTATTGCTTAAAACTATGGGTTATTTACATATTATAAAAACAGCACCATGTAGATAATTAAATGCCTTTAATAAATGAATATTTTATTAATAAATAAATAAGATTGTTTATAAAGTATGTGCTTTATTATCATACATGATTGACTTGTATGCACACTACTTTCAGGCGCGCCCCGTGCCTAATGAATCTTCTGGGCGGCGCAGCCCGCGCTACCTCTGCAACTCAAAATTTTTTCCTAAGTTTAAAGATTTCTAAAATTCCCGAGGCTCGTATCGTAACCGTTACAACTCGGATTTGGCTTGTTCCAAAGTAAATAGTTCACAAATGATATACTCTTCCATTCTATCAAGTCGGAATTCATTTCTGAATCCATCGGCGAAAAATTCGTCGATTAATCCATTTTCACGCGTTCGTTAAACGTTCGTGAACGTTCGACGCTCAATTATTCGTTTTAAGTCGGAATCAATCCGTTCTTGCTCCCGTAAGTCTTATTTACCTAAATACACGTGTTAGAATCGAAAATCACCGTTTCCGAATCACACGACGACTTTTGATCTTTAATCCGAGAAATCTATGTTTTCGACGATTATCGTCTAATCGCGTAACTTTCTCCGAATCTTCGTTCTTTGTTATCCTTACTACAAACAAATTGGAATCAATCCAATGGCTAATTATTATTAATTCTAACCATTCAAAACATTCAAGTTTTTATGGTTTAACTTTCCATTTGTCCATTCCTTATAAATTCACTAAGTTCTTCATTTGTTCTTAATTAATTCTTAATATCTTAACATACATGGCTTATAACATACATGGCTTATTAGGGTTCCTAATTCACCATTACTCCATCCTTATAACTTCTCCATAGGCATAACCCCCTTTAATCACTTCTCTATCAAAATTGTTAATGAAAGAAAAGAAGATTTTACATAATTTTTTATGTTATACCTTAAGTGTTCTTGGTTGAGCTTGAGTATGGAGACTCGAAGGCTTCTTTTTCTTCTTGGTTGATGGAAGTTATTACACAACTATCAACTAACTTCTTCTCTCTCTCTCTCTATGTGATGATAGATTTTTCAAACAATAAAAATATGAAGGGAGAGCTCTCTATTTATATCTCCTCTCCATCTCACATGTAACGTCCCTAAAATAGGTTCAATACTCAACCCATTCTAAGTCGTCAAATACATGGTATAGGATTCAAATACAATTTTTTATAAAAAGATCAGGAGAAATACGACCACACAAGCTGAGCTTCAATACATATCGTATGTAATACGAAATATAAACGCTCAAATTCAGTCCTCATTTATTACAATAATTAATGCACTATTTTACAAAAATAGGGAGAACTGCTACTGATCTAACTCTGCCCATCACTCCGTTCTCCGACTAGTGTCTGCAACATTCTCATTTCCTGAAGAGGACAATAAAAAAAAAGTGAGCTCAACTAGCCCAGTAAAGAATATTATGACAAAGATAATAAAGAATAATTTATCGTTAATCTTCAACAAATCAAATAAAATATTATGGGCAACAAGTTTTAAATCAACAACTGCAACGAAAGTAACAATGCATCAGAAGAGTTAAATAGAAAATGATGTCTACTATCTTCTATGATTTAAAAATTCATAATCAATATTTTATCCCTGTAACATCAATCAATATATATCTTGAATCAAATTTTCATCTTTGTATTACGGGACAAAGATATTCATTTGTGTTACCAGTGGTAATGTTCATCTCAACACATATCCATCTTTGCACTACGGCCCAAAGATATTCATTAGTAATCATTCATCTTTGCATTACAGACCAAAGATATTCATCAAATAATCATTTATATTTGCACTACAGACCAAAAATATTCAATTATATCACCATTTAGGACTAATGATGATGAAAAATAATATAAATAACGAATTTAGTAAAATAAAAGACAAAGATTAAGGATTCGTAATTTAGTTTATCCAAGTTCAAGAATACTCCATAATAATCAATTGTAGAGTAAAATTCAAAAATAAAATTCAAAACTTGAATCCAATCAAAGATGGGAACCATAATAGTAAGGTGGAGAATAGATTCAGTATCGTTGATGAAAAATAAAAATAATAAAAATTGAAAGAATGTATCTCCTTTGTCTAGAAGTAATAACATTTGAATTAATATGTCACATAATAATATGGTTAACATATTAAGATCTATGAGAAGTTTTTAACAAGATATGAAGAACGATCCTCTGTATATAAACCCCAAGAGGTGAGAGAAATAATGAAGGCCTTGAGGAATAACCTCAAGGTCGCTGGTTCCAATCTTCAAGCTTGGGGCCAAAAAATAAATATCCCAAAAACAAAACAACAAATACTCTATATCTAAGGGAAACAAAAGAAAATTTTATTTGCACACAAATATGGCCTTAGATGTGGGATAAAATATGTCAGGAAATCACCTTCTGCATCAAAGTAATATTTCTACAAACTTTTGATAAGAAAGGTGCACAATGCCCAATCAAGTTCTTCTCACTAGAACCACCAGAAACAATTTCTTTCTCCGCTCTTTCAGATAAGGTATCAAGTATAGCAGCCTCAGAGCCATCAAGACCTAGCTCTGCATTAATACCATTTTCCTGCAAGAAGGCAATAAAGGAAAATAGATACAGATGAAATTACAGAAATTTTAACACAAGAAACGATAATAGCACCCTGCTTGTATAAAAACTAATCTCAAGTTCCAATACCTTTGGTGCATCAAGAGGTGTGGTGCCATTACAATGAATGCTCTGGCCTTCGGCAACCATTCTCTCTTTCTTTGCTTTCTCTCTTTGGATTTTTCGAACACATGATTCTATATAGATCAATTGATTCATGGCAATATGGCTTACAACATAAAAAAATCTGCTGAGTTTTGTTGCTTGAATTGTGGTAACTACACTTAAGTTGCCACTGGAAGAGTCATTTTGCAACTCATCTCCTCCACTACAGTGAAATACAGATTTAAGATTTTTTTCAGCAGATCAGCTGCTAAGGTCTCGGGAGTTGGATGGATTGTATATATGGTAGCAAAAGCTTTATCAGCAGCAGCGTACCATATGTTTTCTGAAATCCCAAACCCAGCAATTAAGCTTTCTAATAACCCAAACAACCGATTGCCACTATTAGACAACAGTTTTTTCTGATCCTCTCCTGACAGCCTCTGAAGAGCAATACAAGCTGTCCTAGCAAGTAAAGGCTCCACTTTCGCCCAATGACCAAAACCAATATCAATAATGTCCTGTAGGGAGAACTGAGAACCCCTGGAGATGATTTTGCAGCCATGCACAAGACAGATAAAGCACCACGACTTTGCTCTGCAGTGGTTCCACTAATGTTTAAACAAAAGAAATCCCACAATGCTGATATCTGCAACAACAAATGCAACAGAAAGGGTTTAATGTTCAAATTTGGGGAACAAAAGACAGATAATAAGCTTCTCTAAGTTGCTACTGAGAATTAACTTTATGAATTGAGCATACTCGGAACAAAAGAATATGGACGTCCATAATGGATAATTTTTGCACAATCTAAACTTTGGAACTTAAATTTTCTTCAAATCACCAGAGTGATATAATTTCAAGCATAACTCCTTCTACATTTGTAAAGTGACCAGCATGTAGAAAGAAGAACAAGAAAAGATGCTTCACGCTTAGCAAGGTCCAGAAATTCCTGCACATGCAATTAGAATCAAAATAAGGAGACATTATTTGCAGTTATAGGCTACTGGACTAAATTCGATTCTAGTAGGAAAGAAGTTTTAATTTTTTCATATATTAATTTGTTAAGAATTTCTCAGATTAATGATAATAACGTTCAGGATAACAAAATAACATAATTTGACCAACATACAATAGAATCTTAGTTGAACATTATTGCTCAATGACAGAATAGAATAGAATCATTCAACTAAGTTGTCAAAAATATCACTCAGTTATAGAAGAGAAACATGCCATGCTACTACTAATGTCACCTTTAGATACCAAGGCAGCAACTATGAACTCCAAAGCTGCAAGATCTCCAATGTTTGAATCAGTAGCAAGATTCAGAAGACTTTTAGCAGTTTCTGTTGGGTTCTTCCTTAGATAAATTGTAATAAATGCATCCTCCACAGCTTCATAAATAGATTTGTCCTGGGAAAATACCTATACAAAACCATAAATACATGCTATTACTTTGCACCACAGTTATCAAAGTCAAAACTAAAGGAATATTAGTTAAAGGTAAAAAATATATCATCTGATTCTATATAAAGAATTACGCAACATATCCCAGGCTTTATCATAAAGCAGTACCAGTGGCAACATTTTACGGAGGCAGGCTTCCGAGCCATCAATTTGAAACTGTTTGCACCTCATTAGCAATAAAATAGTGTTCTCAACATCAGTAGCAGAAGATGAAGCCATTAATTGAACAAGGGTTTGCATTGTAGCAGACACACACTTAGAAAAGGACAAGCCTTCCTCAAGTGATGCACAATTAGTGTCCTGGTTTGCTCCACATTTCCAAAGTCTGGAACAGAACTATCCTTCTGATCAATCCCATTGTCTACTTCAGGCAAACAACTGTCTGTCATGCTATCTTGCTGCTGCTTAGACATTGTCCTAGCATTTGAATCATCGATCTCACCATCTCCATTGGAAGTATCATTATCCAACGGCAATCCATCCAAAACACTCTCTGACAGGGCGTCTGGTACAAGCTCCTTTAACTTCTTATTGTACTGCTCTAAAGTCACTTCAAAAGAAGCTATTCGAAGTTGTGGACCAAAGGGGTTATGCTGCAACATCATGATAAGTAAATTCAGTCATTATTTTCTAACAATGGCACTTTTATCCTCCAACCTTCCAGCAGCTACTGCTGCCACCTCATTCCACAATCCAATTGAAACAGCATGTTCTTCACATAATTCAGCCCAGACTTGTAGAACTCGACTCCTAGTATAAGCAGAAACATCACGACAGCGTTCTAACAATATTTCCAACATGGCTTGCTTGGTTCGAAGACGAATGGATTTTGAACTCACTTCACCCTCAGCATCATTGAAGGCCTTTGCAACTAACTTCCCTAACACCCCAACAAGAGCATTTCCTATCTTATAAGACTCTCCACCAAAGTGCGGGACCAATAAACCTATGTTGGTTGAAATTAACTTTGGTAGTGTATCAGAAAGTTCCACTAGAAATCGCCCAATATTTTCATCCTCAAAAGTCTTTCGCATAGTCTTTCGAGTTAGTCCTTCCAATCTCTCTAACGAGAGAGGTGGCCAGACTTCCATCAGCATACTTCTTTTCAGCCCCAGCATTGCATCAGCCAAGTGAAAAACAACAAAATCATATTTGTGAATTAAGTGAATGATTGAAGCGCACGATTGTGGTGTGTAGTGGTATTTGGTGGCGCAAGTGCCAATTATACGGCATAAAGCATCTTTTGTGTCTGAATCCTTTAACATTGTTGCATTCTCAAACATAGAGAATGAATTTCTACAATAACCAAAATTACAAATAATAAGATAACATTATGTAAACACAAACATTTTTCACTAATAAGGTAAGATTTCATCCAGCTTACTTCACGATGAATGATAAATAATTTTCATCAGGATTTGATGATCCAAAGAGTAAGGAAAGGTTGATCTCCAGAGAATTAGCGACTAAATTTAGTATCCTTCCCCTCTGGGGCTCCCAGTTCCAGGTATTAATGAGTTGTTTCTTCCTACTACTTGCCACCACCTGTGCCCACAATAAGAAAATGATAAAAACTCCTCATAAATATAGCCAAGGCGATATCAATAACCTACTCAAGTAGTCAACATTGATTTATATGTACATATATACAAATTCACCTAAACCCATTTTCAAAAACCCTCCAAAATTCAGAAACAGGCATAAAATAGTAAAAAAGTACTTTACTTTGGTCGTATTATTGGAAGTACTGTTCGACTCCTCGGCGAGGATAACATGAACGAGGAAGAAAGTGTAGATTTTGAAGGCATTGCGATGAGAAGCGATGCGATCATGCACATGAGGTTCATCGTCATCCCGAGATTGGGAAGCCCTAGAGAGGGAATCGACGTTGGGAAGCAAAACACTGAAATTGGAGCGAAGACTCTCAACGAGATTGAACTTACAAGCCGGGGTGAGATTAGAGAAATCATTAACTAGCGAGTAAACCCGATCGAACAAATCTTGGTCTTCCACACAGAATAGCTCCTTGTCTGATAGATCAAAGGATACGCCTTTTACGAATTCTTCAAGGGAGGAAGGTCTAAATGAGGAAATGGCGGTGGGGTTGTGAACTGATAGGCGGCCGTCGTCATACTCTTCTTCGAGAGCCTGGAGATTCCGGGGGAATATGAAGGGTGGAGCCATTTTTGGAGAGATTTTGGGTTTTTTTCCAGTAGAAGATAGGAGAGGGAGAGAGAGAGGAATTGAAATGAAATTGAAAAAGTAGATGAAGCCGGAAATGCGAATTGTAACAGGGGAGTACAATTTTATTTGTGTGAAGATTGCTTGATGGTCCTAAAATGGACAAATCGGGCCAAACCATCATCAGGCGAACTTGGAATAAATTAGGGGGTGATCAACTACTCTTTTGTCAACTACTACACTCTTACGCTTTAAAAAGAAAAAAAAATTAATCTTTGTTGGATGCCATTGTAAATACTAATTATTAGTAACTCTCATTCAAAATTAGAGATAAATTTTATTTTTTTTAAATTAAATCACAAAATTCTAAAATTCAAAATTGATATAATTTCATTCAAATTTTTGAAACAACAAATATGATAATTAGTAGTATTTTATAATTAATTTACAATTGTTATATTTGTGTGTATTAAAACTAAATAACATCATATCAAATTTGAATTTTAAGATTTTGCAAATAGACTAAATAAGTCAAAATGTATCTCTAATTTTAGAATAGATAGAGTAATACAAAAATGTCAATATAAAATTACAATGCGTTAGTAGCCTCAAATTTAAAATAAAATAAATTTTCAAATAAGAGAAAATATAAACTTGTATAATAGGACAACAATTGGGAATTGTAGAATAGATTAATAGTATTACTTGGTATAGTAACAAAATAATACTAACAAATTTAGGCAGATCATCTCTTTCTAATTTTGAATAAGAATTAGGAACCATAGACAATAGAATTGAGCAGTTTGTCTCTTTTCTGATTTTTACATATTAATGTACCGTTGGTATATGACATAAAAGAGAGAGGTTTGGACCGGAATTTTGCAGTTTGAATTCTTCAATTTGGTTGTGTAACAATTCGGGTCAAATCTCAAATTCAAATTGAATCAAATTTATTCAAATAATGTCGTAAACTACTAGCTCAATAGTACTATATTCTTAGATCATCTTAGTCCACTATAAGCTCACTCAAAAGGTAATGACTGAAGGTACTATTGTCAAATTTTGAGTTCGAAATAAATTTTGGGTCAAACTCCAAGTCTGAATCGAATCAAATTTATTCAAATAATGTTTTAAACTACTAGCTCAATAGTACTATTTTCTTAGGTCATCCTAGCCCATGACAGATTCACCAAAAAAGTCATGACTGACTGTACTGTTAATAACTTAGACAAATTTTTACATATATATTTCGATGTGAGATTGAGATATTACAAACTCTCTCACTTAAATTTATGACGTTCTCGTCAGAATCGATCCACAAATCTTTTAACCGTAGATGCAAGAATTTACATTTATGTGATGGTTGGTAGCTTTGTTCTAGGTGTCATCGATTGTCCAGAGAAAGTTGCATGCCTTTTGATATAAAACGAATTTGTCTGTGACAATCAGAACCAAACATGTACTATTATTTGAATGGATGGAATGAACCGTATTAAATGAATTTTATTAATATTCCACAATTTTATCATTTCATCATTTTAATAATAACAATTATGTGGTTGTAAATTACTAATTTATAAGTATTTATCACACATTAACTAATTGTAACAATCACAATCATATATTTTTCCTTTACATATTAATAACACTACACAACTATATTACACAAATACTTCTAAATATATTACTCTTATATTTATACTTCTTCAAATTCATGCGTCACACCAGAGAAAACCAAAAGACAGCTAAGCTAGTTTGGAAATGAATTAATGTAACCCAAGGCAAAGTAATGTTATAGATAAATAAACATTATGACTTTGCATTGAGGTAGTTACTTTTTTGCCCTTTAAACAAACTAATTACATAAACTATTTATTATAAAAGAGATTAGAAAATATGTTCTATAATAAAAAGATAAAAACTAACTATTGAATGAGTTGGAAATGTAAAATTTTAAATACTGCTCCTTTCGTTTCACACAAAAAATCTTTTTTATTTATTATTTTAATTACACAAAAGAGTCAAGTTTTCAATAATAATAATAATATAAAATGGCACTACATCTTCTATGTTTATTACAATGAAACAAAATACATCATTAATATTTATAAATTCTAATAAATGAAACAAAAATACAATTTTAATATTTATAAATTTTATAAATTATACTATTTTTATGAAACGATACTCTTGAAAAAAAGCACTTTTTGGAAATGTTGGTGTAATATCCGGAAAAAATATATATATATATATATATATATATAATAAATAGATAAATAAATAAATGATTTTTTTTTAAAATTTTGATTTTTAAATATTTTAATTGGGTTTTCCTTGTGTTTGGGTCAAAATGTATTTAAGTATGTGGACTACATTAATTGGGCCTTAAAAAAAACACTTATTAGGTCTAAATTATAATTGTGAAATATTAAAATCATATTAAGATTAGGAGAGTTAATAAGATATATAAATAAATAACTAAAACCTAATTATACTTGCATTACTTTGGCTGCGAACGGAAAGAAAAGAAAAGGGCAGCGACTGCGCTACTCTTTCCTTATATGATCTGAGCAGAAGAGGGAAACCATTGCACCGGCGCTGAATGCAAAGTCTGTATAAAATTATTTACTACACTATTGGCGTTGTAACTCAATTTTTTTTTTATGTTTATGGGTTGCAAAGTCAATCGATCAATGAGTATTGAACCTGTGATCAGATTACTATTCTATGTGCAAATACTTATACCTCTTTCGTCCACGCTACTATCAATTTACGTGATCTAATTGTTCAGGAACGAGCCTCTAATAAAAATAATAATAATTTGTTTTTGCCTTTTCTAATTAACATGATTGTAATGATTCTGGTGGGATGTACTTGTACAATCCTGGCGGTTGATCTTAGTAACTAGAATAACATGTTAACTATTTGCATATATTATATATATAATGATTGGAATTGGTGGGATTAAAGCAGTAGGTATTAAATTCAATCCATATATATGCATATATAGTCTTGATATGGTTTTCTAATTTCTTTCTTGTTAAGCACGAATTAATGTTAATAATATTTAACAGTATAATATATGAGTTTGAATTAGTGAACAAATATTTAATAATAATAATAAAATGAGTATATTAACATGTTAAAAATGGAAGAATATTGTTACAAGTGTACTTATATTTATTATTATTTTATTTAATTAGTTCGGACGGAAGGAGTTTAACGAAGTATAATTGGAATATAAATATTTCGGGTGTTACATTGCTTAATTCAGGTACGGATTCCGTACTCTTTCAGCGATACTTTTATTAAATTTGTTTGATTCGTTTTGTTCCGTATTTCAAATGTTGTTATTATTTCACATAATTATTCTTGTGAAATTCATATAATAGTTTCGTTTTGGAGTTGATTCATATGATTCGAAATTGTACTCTTTGAATTAAGTTATCAGGTTTGGTATTTATTTTGATAATTGTAGAGCAGTGCATGTTGTTACTTTCTTTTTGAGACATTGAGATTATGATTTGATTTGGTTCAACATGTACATATAGAACCCTTTGTGTTGATATTATGTCGCATGTGTTGTGACATGATATTTTTATTAGAATATACCGTAGGGTATACCTGAGCTATAACCACCTGTGGGGGTACCACAGGCATGTCGTCTTGGCACGAGAGACATGACACTTTTCGTGGCAGTGTGATCAGTCCACGGCGTCTCCGTTTTGTGCTCCGGTGGGAGTTGGCCATTTGGTATTTTGTTGTGGGAGGCGTATGGGTCGACCCTAGTTTTCTGTTCTGTTCTGCGGAGTGGCGATGTTTGTGCCAAACACGCCTTCCGATTTTACATACATTTGGATTCGCGGTCCAATGTGTGTGACTTGCCTGTGTGGCAAGGTATATTTCTGTTTTGTTTTGAGCTCGGTATGAAATAACACCCAGCCATTTGATTCAGCCTATTATTTCATTGTGTTAGTTTTGTTCGTTTCAGTTCAGTTCAGTTCAGTTCATTTATTGAGTTAGTTATTTCGTTTCATTATTCTTGTATTCTATATCTGTACTGGGCGTTTGGCTCATGCTGTATTTTTCTTCCGGCAGGTAATCAGGGGGATCAAGGGCAAGTGTGATAAGAGCTCCTTTCAATCCAATGGTCTAGGAATATTCTGTTTAGGCTGGACATATTAATTTCTTTGGAGTTGTAATAATTATTTCAGATTATGGCTTGGGCCAGTTTGGCATTTATTCTGGTTTGACCTTGTTGATATTTATTAGTTTTAAATATATTTTTTTGTAGTTTAGAGCTTTAGTATTATTTTCTTTAGTTCTGTTGTGTTTTGAATAACCTCCCTTTCTATTTCGGGAAGGGGGTGTTACAGAGTTGGTATCAAAGCTTAGGTTCTTTCTTGTAGAAAACCTATTTAGGTTTGACCTGTGAGTTATGGGTAGAATTCGGGGTTAGGTTTTGTTCAGTTTGATTTTCTGTTCAGCTATATTCAAATCTGTCACTAATCTATTTTACTGATATTCGTTGATTTGTTCTTAGATGGCTCGTCAATAAGCTAGAGTTGCTGGGAGGAGAGGTAACAATAGGGGAAGAGGTGATGGTCAGCCCGATGAGCAACCTAATGACCAGATTAATGCTCAATTGGCTAACTTGGTGAATCAGGCTTTACCGCAGTTGGTGGCACAGGTTGTACAAGCAATGCAGCAGCCGCCAGAAATTCCTGAGCAGGGGAACTCGAGAAATAATGGTCCGCAGGCAAACGAAGAGGAAGGGAATGCGGATGGTCTTGATCAACAGGTGGTTCCAATGTATGTATGGTTGGAGAGGTTTCAGAAGCAGAAGCCACAGGTCATTCAGTTCTGCTCCGACTCCAATTGATGCGGAGAATTGGATTGCACACCTAGAGAAGATTTTTGATGTGTTGGGGTGCTCGGATAATCAGAGAGTATTGCTTGCAGCTTACAAGTTAAAGGGGGATGCACAGAGATGGTGGAAAGCGATGAAAACAACAAAGGGTGATGGGTATGTGGAGACACTTCGATGGGCAGAGTTTTGTGAGGTCTTTTATCAGCAGTACTTTCCAGCTGCTGATAAAGAGGCCTATGCTAGAGAGTATCTGTCTATTCAGCAGAAAGATGATGAGTCCATCACAGATTTTATGACGAGGTTCACCAGGTTGGCAGGTTTTGCGGGAACCTCTGCAGGGACCGCAGCGGAACAGGCGGAGAAGTTCAAGTGGCGGAATTCATTATAGGTATCGACAACATCTCATTAACACCAAGTTTACGGATGTATCGGCTGTGGCTAATGCGACCAAGAACATTGAGATGGAACGGCAGGACTTTCGGTCTTCTAAACCGGAAGGGAGTCGAAAGAGGGACAGAGATGACCAACAGGGTCAAGTTTCGGGTCAGCATGGGAGAAATCAAGGTGGTCAGTGGAACAGAAATCGTGGTGTCCAGCAGGGGCAGTGGCGTGGCCAGAATCTGAACAGGGGTAATCAGCAGATGCCTCAGCAGGGGCAGAATCGTCAGTTTCAGCTACCTTGGTATGGACAGAATCCTCAGCAAGGGCAGAATCGTCAGCAGGGGCAGAATCAGGGTCGTTATCCGGGACCAACTGGTGGGGGTAACCCAAATCTTATTCCGATAATTCCTTGTGCCATATGTGGGGCTAATCATCCTGGGAGACAGTGTCATAGAGTTACTAGTGCATGCTTCTTGTTTGGACAGATGGGTCACATGGCTAGAGATTGTACCGGGCCACGTGGTAATGGTGGAGGCGGTGATCATGGTGGCAATGGTGGTCAGCATCAAGGTGGTCGAGTGTTTGCCTTGACACATAATCAGGCGGCAGGTGCGCCAGGTACTATTTCTGGCACTCTTTTAGTTGGTAGTCGTGAGGCTTCTATTTTATTTGATATTGGTTCTACTCATTCTGTTGTGGCTTAGTCTTTTGTTCGGCACCTGGGTGTGCCATCTCAATCTTTAGATTATGTTATGTCTATTGCTACCCCGATGGGGACTTCTGTTATTATTTCTGATTTATATCGAGGGTGTCCGATCAGTTTTGGGGATAAGATTCGTAGTGCTAATCTCCTTCCAATATGTATGCACGATTTTGATGTTATTCTCGGGATGGACTGGTTGGATAAGCACCAGGCCACTATCAACTACTAGGCGAAGAAGATTATATTTGGAGATGTGAAGTCTCCGGAATTCGTATTTCAAGGTTCACAGCCGAGTAGAGTGGTGAAATTGATTTCAGCCTTGAAGGCTGGGAAGTTAGTGGCAAAGGGTTGTGAGGGATATTTGGCATTTGTGAAGGATACCTCTAAGGGCGAGTCTCGTATTGAGGATATTTCAGTGGTTCGTGACTTTCCCGATGTGTTTCCTGAGGAGTTGTCAGGGTTACCACCGCAACGGGAAGTTGAGTTCACTATTGAGCTCGTTCCTGGGGCGGGACCTATTTCTAAAGCGCCGTATCGGATGGCACCATTGGAGTTGCAAGAGTTGAAGGACCAGTTGCAAGAGCTGTTAGATCGTGGTGTGATTCGGCCGAGTGTTTCGCCATGGGGTGCTCCGATTTTATTTGTGAAAAAGAAAGATGGGTCTATGAGGTTGTGCATAAACTACAGGGAGTTGAACAAGATTACTATTAGGAATCGGTATCCATTGCCGAGGATTGAAGACTTATTTGACCAACTTCAGGGGGCGAAGTATTTTTCAAAGATAGACTTGAGGTCGGGTTACCATCAGTTGAGGGTGAGAGATGAGGATGTCTCTAAGACAGCTTTTCGTACTCGCAATGGGCATTACGAGTTTCTGGTGATGCCATTTGGGTTGACTAACGCTTCGGCAGTGTTTATGGATTTGATGAATCGGGTGTTCAAGGAGTACTTGGACCAATATGTTATTGTCTTTATTGATGACATTTTGGTTTACTCCAAGTCTAGGGAGGAGCATGAAGAACATCTTCGAACAGTGTTAGGAATTTTGCAGAAAGAGAAATTGTATGCTAAATTATCTAAATGCGAGTTTTGGTTGGAGCAGATTGCATTTTTGGGCCATGTTATTTCTGCTGAAGGCATTAAGGTGGATCCTGCGAAGGTTGAGGCTATCACTAAGTGGCCGAGACCTACTACTATGACAGAGATTAGGAGTTTCTTGGGTTTAGCAGGGTATTATAGGAGATTTGTGGAAGGATTCTCTTTGCTTGCTTTGCTATTAACTCAGTTGATGAAAAAGGGCACGAAGTTTGTGTGGAATGAGGAGCGCGAGAAGAGTTTCGAGGAGTTGAAGAAACGACTTGTGACAGCTCCTATACTTACATTGCCTTCGGGAATAGGAGGTTATCAGATTTATAGTGATGTTTCTAAGAAGGGTCTGGGGTGTGTTTTAATGCAACACGGTAAGGTGATTGCTTACGCGTCTAGGCAACTTAAACCTTATGAGGTGAATTACCCTACACATGATTTGGAGTTGGCAGCGGTGATCTTTGCTCTAAAGATTTGGAGGCACTATTTGTATGGAGAGACTTGTGATATCTTCACCGATCACAAAAGTCTTAAATACATTTTCACTCAAAAGGAGCTTAACATGAGGCAGAGGCGTTGGTTGGAGCTTCTAAAAGATTATGATGCGAGGATTCAGTATCACCCGGGGAAGACAAATGTGGTTGCAGATGCTTTTAGCCGAAAAAGTTCAGAAAGTGTAGCAGCTCTTATTACACAACCTCAGCTTATTTCGGATATGGAGCGACTAAAGTTGGAGTTGTATGTCCAAGGTTCAGATGGGCATTTGGCAGGTATAAGAGTGGAGCCCTCTCTTATTTCAAGGGTTAAGGAAGCTCAAAAGAAAAATGGGGAATTGTGGAGTATGACACAGAATATGGAGGAGGGCAAGCAACACGACTTTCGTATTGATGATCATGGTGTGATTTGGTTGGGTGAGTGGTTGCGTTGTACCGTCTGATCCAATCATTAGGGAGGCGGTTTTGGCGGAGGCTCATAGTTCGCCATTTTCTATTCATCCAGGTTCTACAAAGATGTACAGGGATTTGAAGGAAAATTTTTGGTGGAATGGGATGAAGCGAGATGTGGCTGAATATGTTGGGATGTGCCTCACTTGTCAACAAGTGAAGATAGAACATCAACGAGCTAGTGGGTTGCTGCAACAGTTAGACATTCCATTGTGAAAGTGGGAGGATATCACGATGGATTTTGTGACTGGTTTGCCGAAGACTTTCAGGAAGAATGATGCTATTTGGGTTGTGGTGGATCGGTTGACTAAATCGGCACACTTTTTGGCGATCCACGAGGGTTACTCGGTGGATAGGTTGGCACAGATCTTTCAGCAGGAGATTGTTAGACTTCATGGTACTCCGATGTCTATTATTTCGGATCAGACCCACGATTTACTTCACGGTTCTGGAAAGGGTTTCAACGAGCTTAGGGTACTCGGCTCAACTTTAGTACTTCTTTTCATCCGCAAACTGATGGGCAATCCGAACGGACCATTCAAACGTTGGAGGACATGTTGAGGTCTTGTGCACTTGAGTGGTCGGGTAACTGGGATGATTACTTGAGCCTAGTTGAGTTTGCTTATAACAACAGTTGGCATGCAAGTATTGGGATGGCTCCATTTGAGGCATTGTTTGGTAGGAAGTGTCGGGCACCAACTTGTTGGGATGAGGTTGGCGAGAGAGCCATATAAGGGCCTGAGTTAGTTCAAATCACTACAGAGAAGGTAGCAGTGGCTAAGGAAAAATTGAAGTCGGCTCGATCACGGCAGAAGAGTTATGCTGATAAGCATAGGAGGACCTTAGAGTTTGAACCTGGTGAGCATGTGTTCCTAAAAGTTTCTCCTTGGAAGGGTATTCGGCGATTTGGTCTGAAAGGGAAGCTTAGTCCGCGTTATATTGGCCCATTCGAGATTCTGGAAAGAGTTGGTGATGTTGCATATCGGTTAGCTTTGCCTCCACAGCTAGCTGTGCACAATGTGTTTCATGTATCGGTGTTGAGGAGTTATAAATATCATCCGTTGCATGTGGTGCAATATCCGTTCGATAAGATTAGTGATGATCTTACTTGTGTGGAGAAAGCCGAGGTGATTTTGGATCGTCAAGAGCAGGTTATGAGGAGGAAGACAATCCCGTTTGTTAAGGTTTTGTGGAGAAACCATTCGGAGCGTGAAGCTATGTGGGAGATGGAGGAGTCTATTCGAGCGGAGTATTCGCATCTCTTTGATAATTAGGTATGTTTCATTCTTTTGATTCCGGGGACGGAATCCTTTTTAAGGGGTAGGTGATGTAATACCCGAAAAATATATATATATATATATATATATATATATAATAAATAGATAAATAAATAAATGATTTTTTTTTAAAATTTTGATTTTTAAATATTTTAATTGGGCCTTGTATTTGGGTCAAAATGTATTTAAGTATGTGGACTACATTAATTGGGCCTTAAAAAAAAACTTATTAGGTCTAAATTATAATTGTGAAATATTAAAATCATATTAAGATTAGGAGAGTTAATAAGATATATAAATAAATAACTAAAACCTAATTATACTTGCATTACTTTGGCTGCGACTTGAAAGAAAAGAAAAGGGCAGCGGCTGCCCTACTCTTTCCTTATACGATCTGAGCAGAAGAGGGAAACCATTGCACCGGTTTGATATTTATTAGGTTTAAATACTTTTCTTTTGTGGTTTAGAGCTTTAGTATTATTTTCTTTAGTTCTGTTGTGTTTTGAGTAATCTCCCTTTCTATTTCGGGAAGGGAGTGTTACAGTTGGCACAACAGTTAACAACACATACTTCTTAACTAAAACAATTAGTTTGGTGAAATTTAAGTGATGATGTACATTTGATGTGAGCATTAAGAAGTATTCATCAAATGAGAGTCATGTGTACTTGAGGTTGGTCTCAAATTATTAGCAGTCTAGTCTCAAATTTGTCCAATGTTTTGGTTCTCATATATTTGAGTCTATGTTATAGCGACTAATATTTTTTAATTGCAATAAAAATCAATGTTTGGAGGGTATATCATTGTAGAAAGTGTGATGCATATTAATAAATACATCAAAAATGTAGAACTAGCTAGTCACAATTTAATAAATCTGAATATATTTTGTGTTTTATACTTTATGTGTTAATATAATATGTGAGAGGGATCTGATATTATTATATGTATTTGTTATTTTCACATGCTCCCCTCTCACATGAATATTTCACATTCATGTGATAATAAATCATGTAAAAATATTAAAAACACATATAAAAATAGTGTTGGTATATGTGTGATTGTGTACATTAAATCTTACACATGTCAAGAAAGTTTACATCACAATATATAACATGCATCTTCATTTTGAACCACAGTTTCAACTTCTTTTTATAGCCATTAACAAACAGACCAATTATCCATGCTTGCTCCATTCAATTGCGGTCCCTATTGTAGCAATCCCACCCAAAAAAGTGAAGCTTTATGAGGCGTGGGGATGGCTGAAGATGGATGGTAGTGGGAGTAGTATCCTCCGTCTTGTAAAAAAAGAGCAGTAGTAATTGTATTTCAGATATTTTTGTTGTTTATTAATATTTTGTTTGTAAGTTTTTATTTGAAACGGAGAGAAGGCGAAGAAAAATAATTAAAATCTCGCTAAATTTGAGTTTTTTAGGAAGGAATTAAAGAGATTTGGAGGTAATATTAATTTTATTTTTGACTCAAAATTTTCGTCAAAAATAAAATAAAATTTGGAGGGATGAAAAAGTAAAATATTTTACATTACCAAAATTAACCTTTTAAAATAAATAATATGATAATTTTGTTCCTAAATAATATAACTCTCAATTACATATTTTTAAGGATTTGAAAATATCATTTTTCTCTCTATGCGCTCCACCGCTGTGGTTCTGTTGTCCGCGGTCAATTTTTCGTATTTGTTTGTTTCTATTGAAATCTCTGATAAGATCCCCAAATCATGTACCCTAGTTTTCTCACATTTACTTCCGTGATTGACTTCGTTTCTGGTGAATCCGAATAATCTGGTCAAACAAACTTATAAGTAGCTTTCTACTGTTTGAGTGTTCGGGAATGACTTATTTTATAACTTATTTTTTGACTTATAAGTCAAAAAAAATAAGTAACAATTTATAACTTAAAATAAAATAACTTATAAGACATCCTTAATAAATTATTTTGACCAAATATAATGTCTATTTTGCCCCTCTCTGTCTTGATAAATTACATCTCTACCCCCTAGCAAGCCTGATCTCTTCCATCTTCTATCGTAACAATTTCTATTCAGTCTCTGGTTGTCTGCCCTAACAAAAGCATCCGCCCTCGCCCTCTCCCCGACTCCGTCTCCGGCCTCTCCGCATCTCCGCCTCCGCTCCCTCGCGGCCCCGCCCCTCTGCCTCTGAAGTCTCATCTCTCACCGGTTCCAATTTTCCAATCTTCGACTTCCATCGGACCGTCTCTCACGACTTCTCTTTTGTTAACACAACTGCACAAGCAGCAAGCAGGTAATTCAAAATCTTCCATCTACTACCCAAATTAATGAGAAGCTTTCACATGTATGATTTATTTTAGTTGTTATGGGGTTATGGATTTAGCTGTTTAGATGTGTAATTGGACCTATTTTGTCATTTTGTGTTATGTTTCTGTTATAGTTTCAATTGATCTTTATGAATTTTGAAAACATGGCTTTTCTCTACTCGTTATTGTGTTCCTAATTTGTGAATGGTAATTTTGTTGATTTTTTTCCCTCTTCATCTTCAGTCTTCTTCAGTCTTTTTAGGTTCTAAACTGTAAGCAATTCAGTAGCCAATGCTTAACTACTGATTTTTTTGACGGTCATTAATTTTTCATGACATCAATCTTCAGTTTGTGGAAAGTGTTTCATTATTCTACTTCATACAGAAAACATCTTAAATTATTGTACTTCTTGAAAACATCTTCTAAATTCTAAAAGCAATTAACTAAACTTTTACACATTTTAGTTTTCAAAATTTGATAAATTCACAAAAAAGAGTTTATATGTGTTAGATTTATTCTTTAAGTAATTGCTATTTGTGGACCTTGTGGTTCATATCTACTGATCTCAAGCATTGAAATTCATAATTACACCTATTGAGTGTATGTTTTGAGACTTGTATTTCCGCAATAATTATCAATTGGCATGTTTTGAGATTTATTCTTTGCCTTCATTGATTTTCCTTGAGTTGATAAACTATCACAAATTATTGCAGTTCCAAGGGAAGTATAGAGTGATTAGTTGTTGAATTCCTAATTGCCACATGAAAGCTCATCTTAACAATTTAAGGTCATAGGAAAAGACTCACTTAAAAATTGGTTTATTTTCTAATTTTATCAATTGCAAGATAATTGAATGTATATGGAAGTTGAGTGCTTCTTTTTTGTTCATGTATCAAAGGAAATGTTTTACGGTTTTTGATCAGCATCAATAACAGTATAAAATTTTTAATCACACGTATTTGAGCATGCAAGTTGTAGTATTATACAATCTGATGAATTGATGTTCTTCTGCTCAACATATGGCTCCATGTTATTAAACTTCTCCTTCAGGGTTAATAGATGCACCTATAAATCAATCTTTCATACTTTCAAATGGTCATTAAAGTGACATCATGTTGTTGATACTAATAAGTTATTTACCAATAATAAGTTGTTTATATAATAAGTTCTTTACCAATAATAAGTTATTTATTAATAATAAGTTATTTACCAATAAGCTGTTTAAATATTAAGTTGTTTACCAATAAGCTGTTTAAATAATAAGTTGTTCACCAATAAGCTGTTTGAATAAGTTGTTTACCAATAAACTGTTTAAATAATAAGTTGGTTACCAATAAATTATTTAAACAATAAGTTGTTTACCAATAAACTGTTTATTAATAAGGTGTTTAAATAAATTGTTTACCAATAAGTTCTATAAATAATAAGTTGTTTACCAATAATAAGCTATTTATCAATAAACTGTTGAAATAAGTTGTTTACTAATAATAACCTTCGATATGATATTGAATCAATGTATCATTTATAATGTCATTTTTAGTAATCTTTACATTTTATTTAAACTTATAAGTCGTTATCAGCCGAACACCTTCATAACTTATTTTAACTTAATTTCTGACTTATAAGTCATTATCAGCCGAACACTTGTACTTATAAGTCATAACTTAAAACAACTTATAAGTCAACTTATATTTTAACTTATAAGTCATTTTAAAATAAGTCACTCCCGAACAGGCCCCTAATCTGCTACTTTTTCGTTTTTGGGTTTATTAGAATTGATGATGATTTTGGCTCACATAATTGACTTATCAGTTGTTACGTTAAAATGTTTCATAGTATAACCAGTGCCTAGATGATGAACTTTTTCGTTTTTGGGTTCTGCTTCATTAATGTTTGGTGACGATAATAGCCTTGATGTTTGAACAATACTTTTTTATGATACCACCTTACTGTCATGAGAGAGATTGACCCTTTTTCTTCACGTTGACGTCGTTCTCATAAAACCATCAAACAAGTCACAATCTGCAGAGGTAGTGTAACCTATAAGCAAATCTTCTTTTGTAGTAAACTTCATGATTGCAATCTCCAAATTAATTCTAATTTTAGATTCTCTTTGAAAATCCAATAAAATTATGGTTTTCATGCTCATAAAAAGACTCTGTTTGTTGGTCTACAAAAAGGCGTTTTGAGTTTGAGGGGGCGATTGGATTTGTGTAATATTCAATGTATGGGCGTGACAAGAGATAAATATAGAGATAGGAGGGATAAACATAAACAAGAAAAATAAAATAAATATGATGCGAGTGGAGTATTATTATTTGTTATTATTATTATTAAGTACTTGGCATGGGATATATATCTCCTCCTGTACTGTGTTATCGTGTTTGTGGACTTTCCCTCTGTTTGCCCCTCCTAAGACTCCAACCAATAAGCCAAAAATATGAGTAGCCTTTAAAAAGTGGTTGTGGAAGTAAACATTATCACTCTAAATTCTAATTATGTAACGTTTCCAATTATCGAGGATCAAGATTTGGAAGTGAGGGAACATGTATACGTTGTATGGAATCCCGAAATATGGGAGGATGTTGAATGATACTTATCCACTTCTTGTTTTGCCTTCCTACCCTGTTTATAGAGCTTCTTATCCCTGTTTCTTATCTTGCCTTCAGTGTAAAAATGTAATTATTACAGTGGATCCTATAATTTAACACAGTTGAAGTAGGCTAGCAACACACCATTAAAATGATAACACTGATTCGAGTATCAGTCATGCCAAGATTATGGGGTTTTGCAAAATTAGGCCTTCTGAGTTCTTTTATGTGCTACGTCAAGCTTCAATGTGAGTCGCGAACAAATTTGTATCACTCAATGACTCAACCTAGAATTGCAGGATTATCAATACACAGATTGAATGTTACTGTTAATCAGGACGTGGCACGGTCAAACTGGATGATCACCAAGCTCTGCAGAGAGGGTCAAATTATTGAAGCACACCGTCTGTTTGATGAAATGCCAAACCCAGATGTGATTACATGGACATCTATGATATCGGGGTATATTAAGTGTGGGATGATAAGGGAAGCAAGGAGATTGTTTGATAGAGTTGATGCTAAGAAGAATGTGGTTACTTGGACTGCTATGGTTTCTGGGTATTTGCGCAGGAATTGCATTGTGGAGGCGGAGAAGCTATTCAATGAGATGCCTGAGAAGAATGTTGTTTCTTGGAACACTATGATTGATGGGTATGTCAGAAATGATTAGGTAGATTCAGCTATGAATCTTTTTGAGATAATGCCTGAGAGAAATGTAGTTTCTTGGAATACTATTATTAATGCGTTGGCACAATGTGGGAAGATTGGGGAAGCACAAAGACATTTTGATCAGATGCCTGAAAGAGATGTGATTTCTTGGACTGCAATGGTTGATGGATTGACAAAAGTTGGAAGAGTTGATGAGGCTCGCGTGCTTTTTGATAAAATGCCAAAAAGGAATGTAGTTTCATGGAATGCCATGATTACAGGGTATGCCCAGAATAGGAGACTGGATGAAGCTTTTGATTTGTTTGAGAGGTTGCCAGAGAAGGATGTAACATCATGGAATACTATGATCACGGGTTTTATTCAGAATGGCGATTTGAGGATGGCGAGGAAGTTGTTCAATGAGATGCCTCAAAAAAATGTCATATCTTGGAGTACCATGATCAGTGGCTATGTGCAAGATGATCAAAGCGAGGAAGCATTAAAGATTTTCTTGAAAATGTAGGCAACAGAGTTGGTGAAGCCGAATCAAGGAACTTTTGTGAGTGTTTTGGGTGCCTGTAGTAGCGTAGCTGGTCTTACTGAGGGAAAAAAAATTCACCAAATAATAAATAAGACAGTCTATCATGATGGTGCACTTTTAGTATCTACACTCATAAATATGTATTCTAAATGTGGGGAGCTGATATCTGCTAAGAAAATGTTTGGTTATGGGTTTAAAAGGGATTTGGTCTCTTGGAATGGCATGATAGCAGCCTATGCCCACCATGGATGTGGTAGAGATGCAATCAACTTATTCAAGGAAATGCAGACTTTGGGTTTCAAACCAAATGATGCGACTTACATAGTACTGCTTGTTGCGTGCAGTCGTGTTGGTTTGGTAGAAGAGGGTTTGTATTACTTTGATAAGCTTGTGAAAGACATGTCAATACAAGTTAGAGAAGATCACTATTCATGCATTGATGATCTTTGTGGGCGAGCAGGGAGGCTCAAGGAGGCTTTTGAATTAATTCAACGACTTCCAATTAAGCCTTCATCATGTGTTTGGGGGGCTTTGCTTGAGGGATGTAATGTCCATGGAAATGCCAATATAGGAAAGTTGGAAGTGAAGCAAATTTTAGAGGTGGAGCCAGAGAATGCCGGTACTTACATGCTGTTGTCTAATATATATGCTTCAAGTGGAAAATGGAGAGAAGCTGCAAATCTAAGGTTGAAAATGAAGGACAAGGGGTTGAAGAAGCAGCCAGGTTGCAGTTGGATTGAAATTGGAAATAGGTTCTAAGTATTTGTCGACCCATACGCCTCTCACAAAAAAACACCAAATGGCAAACTCCCACTGGAGCACAAAACGGAGACGCCATGGACTGATCACACTACCACGGAAGGTGTCATGCCTCGGTGCCAAGAGGACATGTCTGTGGTACCAACACAGGTGGTTATAGCTCAGGTATACCCTACGGTATATTCTAACAAAATATCATGTTACAACACATGCGACATAATATCAACACAAAAGGTTCTAAAACGTACATGTTAAATCGAAACGAATTATCAACACAAGTCTCCAAAATATATTAACATGTACTTTTCTACAAAGATCGGAATAAATATTAAACATGATACATTAGATCGAAGAGTAAAGTATGAGTTCTAAATATCAATACCAAGACGAAAATATCACATGAATTTGAGAATGAACAATCATGTGAAACAATAATAAACTTCTAAACGAGAAGCAAAACGAACAAAACAAAATAAAAAGGATTATCGCTGAAAGAGTACGGAATCCGTACCTGGATTAAGCAATGTAATACCCAAAAATTATTATCCCAATATAGTTTGTTAAAGTCCTTCCGTTCGAACTAGTTAAACAAAATAATAATAAATATAAGTACACTTGTAAAAAAAAATATTCTTCCATATTTAATCCATGAATAAATTCATTTATTATTATTATTATTATGCTCCTATAAATTTCCAAATTTTGAATAATTATATATAATACCATAATATTATTATAACAGTTACTTATCAATATAGTCTATTTCAAGTATTGATTACAGATTTATTCCATGTACAAACGTTATATAAACATGTATAAAATAATTTCCACACCCTCCGTTCCAAACAAAATGTTGTCTCAATATTATTACATATTTAACAATATGTTATAATAATATATATAAACTATATGACCATATATAATAATATTAACTATATATGTATATATATCCTGCAAACTTTTAAATGGATGTTCCTTCTTTATACATATAAAATAAATTCTCATCATTCTATAGCCCACATCATAAGTATATGAATCAGAATAATTTTCCTTATGATGTGCTCTTTTCTTTTTCTTTTTTTTTTACTGATCATCCCGATTGTCTCTATTCAAAATTCATTAACAATAGTCATGAACTAAAGGAGTAGCTTACCTGAAATAAATCGGCAATTGAAAAATATAAGTCGTTCTCTTTTGCGGCTTTCGTTCCGTTCTCTCCAATCAATTTGTATCAGATGTATGCAAGGAGAATTAGGTTTTACTTATTTATTTATTATTTATATATCTGATGCACTCCCCTAATTTAAGTAGGATTTAATATTACTCAAATATGAATTAAATTCAATTTGTTTAGGCCCACGCTATTAATATTTATTAGCCCAAATAAATTAAATGACTAGTTTGACCCAAATAAATGACAAAGTCCAATTAATATGTTTAAAATATATATTCAAATTTTATTTATTTATTTATTTATTTTCCGGGTATTACAAAGCACATCCTGCCTCAGAAATTCCTAACGCCAATACTTCAAAAAGATATAACTCTAGTCCCCAAGTGCAAATTCTTTAAGAAGTCCACAAAAGCCACTATAGAACTCGGAAATTCCTTCTTTATTTTAGAAGGAGGCTTACATCTATATAGAATCTTAAGCATGTGGAGCTCTTTTCTTCGAAACACCTGCTTCTTTTCCTCCAAATGCTCCACATAGAGCCAAAGGGGACCTCATGCATAGTTTTTTATGTTTAGGCATGACCAACCGAAACCCCTTGTTTAGTGGTTTAATTTTTTCTCATGATTAATTTACTTAAATTTAGTGTCAGTTTAAGTTATTGTGGCTCACTCAAATGCCTTGGATTCCTTTTGTATACATTAAGTTTGCTCATGTTTTTAGTTTAGTTTTATATCTGAAGGGGACACATTCGTAGCTCTTCATGTTAAACAATGAAGTGAAGTATCCTGCAATGAATGTCTTATTTGGTGTTTCGTATGTTCGTTTTTTTCCCTTCTTTTTCTTATGAAACATAATGCGAGTTTTTGACACCTAGATACATGTGGTTGTACTTACAGTGGGTCCTATAAAACATAGTGTAATTGATTTCTGAAAGAATGATTACCATTTTTGACAAAAGAAAAATCTAATTATGACATTCATTGCAGGACTAAAAGAGTTGCAAGTAAGGCTATTTTGGATTAACAATATCCTTAACCTGTGGTGTGTTTGAATTTCTATAATTTAGATTTTCTCTTGTGAAGCCACCTCCTTACTTGTTCCCTCCTGTGGCCTTTATTTATTTATTTCAGAGTGATTCATATTGCTCTTTATCGGTACATTCATCTTTAGTTTTGCCTGTTGCTCTCTTCAAACCCCCAATAGATACATTTTCCAATGGTCCGTGAGTGCTTTCATCTATTAAATTATGCCTAGTTCAAACTCTTGATACTTATCTTTTTCTTCCTTATTAGTATCCTTGTGTTGCTGTTAGTTCTTTTAAAAATAATCATTTTTTTAACATAACCATCACAAAGAATATGCTTTCATTTTTTTAAGGCAAACTGTAGAATCATCTAACCTCTTCATCTATTCATCCAACACATTTTGCTCATGTTAATTTAATAATACAGAGACCAGATAACTATGAAAGATTTGGATAATTTCCTGTGATTGTGATAGAGGGTTTCTTTACGAGATTTGTACTCATGTGCTGCGACATTGGGGGTTGTTTTTTGGTTTTGACCTTCATGTGAAGATTACTACTTAAAAGATGTTGGTTTATGCTGTTGACAGGTTGGCATACATATTTTTGGATAGCCTTCATTCGTTTCGTTGTAAGTGGCACCAACACAAACCTTATGCGCACTGTAATAATTGCTGCATTACTCTATGTTCAGTTGAATATATGCTCACCTTTCTGAACTTGGCCCTACTACTTGTTCTCTGACTTTTAAAGCAATCAAATTATGCATACATTGTAAAATGACGACTTCCAAGTCTTATGTTATGTTTTTAAAAGGCATAGATAGTAGATACTTTAATTATATGTTGAAGCTTAGGGTGGATTTATTTTGAATCGTTTAGATAACTGTTTGCATGTAGAACCAATGTATCTTTTTATTAATGTCCTTTTTAGTAATCTTTACATTTGATTTTAATTTACAAGCCATTATCAGCCGAACACCTTCATAACTTGTTTTAACTTAATTTCTAACTTATAAGTCAAATTGGTGCCTAACGTTTTTACTTATAAATCACAACTTAAAATAACTTATAAGTCAACTTAAATTTTAACTTTAAGTCATTTTAAAATAAGTCATTGCCGAACAAGCTCTAATCGTTAATACAATGAACTCAAAGGACCAGATCCTGATTTAGTTGTATTTAGGAGTGAGCAAAAAACGGATAAAATCGAATTATCGAATTGAACCGATTTTTTTCGGTTATTTGGATATTTTTTGTAATTCGGTTATATCCGATTTTATTTTCGGGCTCGTTTTCAATTTTTGGTTATTCGGTTTGGAAAAAAAAATTAAAGCTTAAAAATTAAAACAGTAATCTGATAATCTCTCATCTCACTCTCTTCGTCTCTCAGACTCTCACTCGGTAACTCTCACTATTCAAAACCCAAATTCATCTTTCCTCTGACATCTCTCACTACTCAAAAGCCATCTCAAAACCCCAAATCCATCTCTCATCTCTTAGATCTCGATCTCTCTCTCATCTCTCAGATCTTGATCTCGATAGTCGATACTCGATACCCTCAGCCCTTGTCAAAAGCTCAGTTGTGGTGAAGGTGGGGCATCAATTTTTTCATATTTGTTTTGTAACTGGGCCTGGGTTCATGGTGTAATCTTTATATGCTTTTATGTATGGATGATATACTGAGAAAATTTGATGCTTTTTATTTATTTATGATTCTTATGGAAAATTGGATACTTTGGTGTGTTATTTGATTTTGACTGTGTTTTTGATTCTTTGTTTAATTTTTTGATAAAAATGGAATTCTGACATTTTATGGAACTTGGGTTGACTATTGTGAATAGAAGGTTGACTATTTTGTTTTTTCCTGGGGAACATATTGATTTTGTTTGGATTTGTTGCTAATGCTTGTCAATTATAGCTTCCTTGTATTTAACTGATTGCTTTGCAAATTTTGTATGGGGCCAAATTGTCCTCTGTTCATATTTTTGGTTTATAAATTCGGTTATTAACTGAATAATCGAATAACCAATTCGGTTATTCGGTTATTTCAGTTAGTAATTTGGATACTTAAAATAGTTGAATTTCGGTTTTCGGTTATAACTGAAAAGCTTATTCGGTTCGGGTAATAACCGAATGCTCACTCCTAGTTGTATTGATTCTTTGAACAGTGAGCAATTAAGAGATGGATCCAGATTCAGTTAAATCGACTCTCTCTAATTTAGCATTTGGCAATGTTATGGCTGCAGCAGCCCGTGATTATCAAAAGGTCTGTTCTTTAATCATCCTTCTTTCTCTATTTGTGTGTGTGTATATATATATATATTATGTATATGTATATATCCAATGTATAAGTAATCTTTCGTTTAATTTGGAAAATTAGTTCTTAATTTTCATTGTAGTAGATTTGATTTTCTGGAGAGATACATGTGATATATTAATATATTGCTGTCATTTGCATAGTGCTAGTCGGTGGAGTAATGAAATAGTGAATATAATTCAGTGGATCATATAAAATGATAATTGCATATTGCTAATTCCATCTTAAGAAAGGCAGATCTGTGATTCTGTCCATCTGCTGTCTAAGATTAGTACTGTACAATTTTTGTGCTGAGGTAAATGAGCAACAAAAAATGTTAGATTTTTTAAAATGCAAAATTTGACATCTATAAGAAGAGGAGACATGGTAAGTTTATGTTCTTCCGCTATAATTTTGTGCTCTGTTTATACACGATAATTTAGGGTGAGTTATTTTATTTTTTTCGTATTCGTTAAGGTTAAATCATGAGTTTGTTTGATTTGATAAATTACTTAAAGATTACATACCATGCAAGGCCGGTGAAGGATGGTGATGTTTAAATTGTGTTGGACTTGTGTTAACTATTCTTTTGTGCAACAGTGATGTTTAAATTGTGTTGGACTTGTTAAATCATGAGTTTGTTTGATTTGATAAATTACTTAAAGATTCCATACCATGCAAGGCCGGTGAAGGATGGTGATGTTTAAATTGTGTTGGACTTGTGTTAACTATTCTTTTGTGCAACCGTGATGTTTAAATTGTGTTGGACTTGTGTTAACTATTCTTTTGTGCAACAGGAAGTTTTAGCAGCACAAGAGAAGGTGCAAGCCTCATCCACTTCTAATCAGGAGGTTGATCTTGACGAGTTGATGGATGTGAGTCGGTCAATTAATCTAAATTGCATCCTTCAAGTCAATGTATCTATTTTTAAAGATAATAATTTACTTGTGTTGTTGATATCAGGATCCTGAGCTGGAAAAGTTGCATGCAGATAGAATAGCAGCCTTCAAGGTTAGGAAATCAGTCTTCTCAATGCACATTATATAATACTTGGAGTCTGGCTGAGCTTCTTGATATAAGGAGTTTTGGTTCTTTTATAGAGAGAAGCTGAGAAGCGTCAAGCATTAAAGAAGCAAGGGTATGGTGAGTACAGGGAGATAACTGAAGGGGACTTTTTGGGTGAAGTTACTAATAGTGAAAAAGTGATTTGTCACTTCTACCATCGGGAGTTCTATCGTTGCAAGTAAGAATTTACTTCTTACACCCTCTCTCTCTCATGTATGGGGAACCCCTGTGGAATATGTTAAGGCCCTCATCATAGAACGGTTACATATGCAGTATACATCGCAATCGCTTCTGATTCTGCGAACTTGTTTTTGCCATAACATTGTATGCATTCTCTACATCGGTGTACCTGGGTGTGTTCCCTTTGGTGCCTTCACCTAAAATTTGTATTAGTTATAACAAAGGTGCTATATGAATATCTACAAATTTTCGACTCTCAAGTCACACGTGTGTTCAGTATGCTGTTGTAAGCAATTTTTTTTTTTAGGATACTGGATAAGCACTTGAAGTCTCTCGCGCCAAGGCATGTAGACACCAAGTTTGTCAAACTTGATGCAGAGGTTAGCTTTTATATTCTTATATATGGTAGGGGTTGTTTCTTGTCTAACCAGAGTATTTATTAGCTCTTGCAAATCGAAAAATTTAAAAATAAATAAAATTATTGATTTACTTCATTTGTAGATCTGCAATGTAAATTTGAGACATTTAATGATTTTATATCTTATATTTATATTTTTTGATATGACATGCAGAATGCCCCTTTCTTTGTTGGGAAACTAGGAATCAAAACTTTGCCGTGTGTCATACTGTTTAGGTCAGATACATTTCTGTTTCTCTTTAACTATTTAGTATTAAGCACCTCCTTTACAACTTCTTAAAAGGATTTGAATAATCTATAGTTTCAGGATGGAGTTGTTTGATGCCCAAGTAACATTAATTTTTTTATATTTTCTCTTGCACCTACCTTCTTTTAAATAAAGCTACATTGATGTGTAAGTTTTGCAGTTGCAGGGGTGTCTAGATCAACTATGCAATTATTCATTAAATGTTGAGTTTTTAATCAGAGTTACTGACCCGTGGTTCTGTTAAAACTTGATGCCCAACACATTCTCCTTTTGGTGGCTTTCAGCTAGCATATTTAATTGTATGGGTTTTGGGCCAATTTATTGTGCAATTTGAACAACCCAAACCTGACTTCTCTCATAATCAGCATTGGATGTTTACTACTATCTCATATTTGATTGGTGGGTCTTTTCTAAAAAAGAAATAAAAATTTTGTTGGTGGGCACTTTTGAGATATTTACAACAGATTGTAATCTACTTATGATAGTAAGGGGTTGAAGCTGACAATAAGCTCTTTTGGCTCCAGTCTTATGGGTTAACTGTTGTTCCGGCAGTAGTTACACTTGGTTTTGGTCTCTAAAATTTAGATTAGACTTAGGTTGGCTTGTGATAATTGCATTTAGAAGTTTTTCAGATGTGTTGCAATTTACATTTGTTTGACGGAAATCACATCATGTGCTGATTTTTATCAGATAATCTAACGAGGAGATGGAGCTTTTTGGTTTGAGAATATATGACTCAAGGATGAGTGTATTCTGGAAGTATTGTAAAACAACATCATGACTTAAAAAAATATAAGACAAAAAAAAATGACTTGAATCATTGAAGGCAGAAACAATGTTCGAAAAAGCTAAAAGCGGTACGAGGCGTTTTTCTCCGGACGAGGCGAGGCGAGGCGTAAGCTTCAAGGCGGAGCGAGGCGGAAACCTCGATTTGAAGACCTAAAATTCCTCAAAAAATTATAAAAAAATGCTAATAAAACCATAAAATAATTCATCATTATAATTAAGGTCATAAAATACATAAATAACCAACGTCACAGTAATGTATCATTACAAAACATCAAAACAACATAATATAATTAAGTACTTATATAGTGATCATCCATTACTATATAAGTAGTGTATCATTCGTATCCAGCGGCTTGAAAAATGGATCAAATCCTAGATTATCATCCCCATCATCATCATCCCTATCATCACTAAGAGGATCCTCCATGGAATCATCATCGTATCTAATAGCTCTGTCATCCTCCTCATTGTCGGTGCTAAGATCCTTAAACTCAGGTTCTTCATCAACCAATTGCAATCCCTTTCCTTTATCTATAAATAAACAAGTGAATATATATTTAATCCAAATGAGTATGTTTTTTTAAAGAACACTTTAAAGACAACTTAAGTAATGAAACTAATCTTTTGGCATAGTTTTTGACTGCAAAGTGTTTTTTTCTCTTTTGACTTCCTTGTTTACTACTTGAGTCCCTTTCCCTCCAAATGTAATCTCCCTCACATTAGTCTCTTCTCCTCCAACTGTCTTTTCATTCCCATGAGTCCTTTCACCCTCCATATCATCATTCTCATAAGTCGGTCCTGAGATATTTTCATCATTTTCCCCTGCAACCCACTCATTATCAGATGACACTTTCAACAACCAATGGATCCTCTTCTTCCATTAGTGCCTTTCTCTTGATATGCCGATCTTTCAATTTTTTATTGTACATAATACATGCCAATGAGTTAAGCCTGGATGCGGACAGTCGATTCCTTCTCTTTGTATGTATCTATATTACAAGTAATTTAGCATTAGTGACAATGTGACTATGTGAGATCTCATAAAATCTTAATAAATAGATTTGAGAATATAAATGATTTATATTTAATAAATACCTGACTGAAAGTACTCCAATTACGCTCACACACCGAAGATGAGCAAGTTAAACTCAAAATCTTGACTGCAAAGTTTCTTAATTTCGGAGCTTCATCTCCAAATGCGATCCACCAATCAGCTGGATCAATATTAAAACATATATCAATCTTACCGGTACAACGGTACTTACCAAGATCACGTTTAATAAAAATGAAAGCATAGCCATACATTAAGCAACGGTACTTACTGGGAGCACGTTTCTTACACGTGTTTTTGGCATTTGTGTAGCCAAATAGCCCTTGCCTCAATCAGAATGCATCTAATTGCAAATCAGTTTTCTCTCTTTCCTCGGCGTTAGGAATAAGCTTGTCTATACAAGAGTACAATCCCACTTTAACTTTCACATTGGCACAGAAATTGTCATCATATTGAAAATGAGGATTCAAAAAATATGCAGCAGCGTGCAAATGCCGATGCAACTGATTGTCCCACTTAGCATCTATTATGCTCCATATCTCTTTATAGGCTCCCTCATTATCCAAATTTTTTGCAATCTCTTCTTTTGCATTGTCCATGGCATCATATAAAAATCCCATTCTCGGCACCATATAAAAATTCTATTCCCGGCACCTTCTTTGAATCTGTCATCCTCAATATTTACTAGAGGTTTTGTGGTCTTAATTGCATATCTCACACTACCCCAAAAATTTCCATCACTCAGAATGATTTTTCTCGCCTCTACCTTCATTTTTTTTGCCCAAGCACAATTTGCCCACTCCCTAGATGTAAACATAGCGTCCAAAATCTATCTCAAACTATGCATATTCTGCAAAGTTAAATAAGCAGTGACAAATCTAGTGGCGGCTGGCCGAACAAGGTCTTTTTTAGTGTTGGCCCTCATCAATGCCAAGACCCATCCATGATTATATATGAAGTTGCTTACCTACAATTACATAATGACATTCATCAAAAAATAATAATAATTCAAGTATTCATTGAATAAAAAATATTATAACCAAATAATAATAATAGTAATTACCTTATTTGCCTTTGTCAAAGCATTTTCATGTTGAGGCAACTCTCCAAGCTTCTCAAGCATCAAATCGATGCAATGTGCGGCACACGGTGTCCACCACATACGTGGCCTCTTCTCCATTAACATTCTCCCCGCCGCCTTATAATTAGATGCATTGTCAGTGACTACTTGAATGACAAGGTCTTCTCCCACTTCCTCAACAACCTCATCAAGTAGTTTAAACATTAAATTAGCATCTTTAACTGCATCAGATGCATCAACATATTTCAAAAATACAGTGCCATGGGGGTTGTTTACAAGAAAGTTTATTAGTTGTCTTCCTCTAATATCTTTCCAACCATCCGACAAGATTGACACCCCCGTATGTGCCCAAGTTTTCTTTACCTCCTCAACAAAGGCCTTTGTAGTCTTCTCTTCCTCCTTCAATATCCAAGAGCTAAGCTCGTATGGAGTAGGGGGTTTCAAAGCACGACCATAGTTCCCAATTGATCCGACACATTTATAAGTGAAGGACTATCTGCAACATTAAAGGGAATTCTGTTTTCAAAGAAGAATCTACCAATATCAAGACAGACTGCATTACGAGCCTCCTTTGAAAATACGGTACGCCTTGTAGTAGTATCATCATCACCAGCATCAACATCTACAACAAATCTGTCCATGGGTCCCCGAACTTCCCTCTCGGAGGCACACTACCCACACTTGAACCTCCTAAGGATGGATGACCACCATAAGAAGACCTACTTTGTATTTTTTCAACTTAATTTCTTTGACTTTCCTCTTTGGAGTCCATATTTTTCTTCATTTATGAAGCAAGCTCTTCATTCACTTCGCTTGGTACTTTTTTGCAAGCCTCGACGTTACTATGATTACCCACAAGATGATTTTTTAGCCTTGTAATCCCTTTACAAATTTTATTACAAAAATTGCATTCCACATATAAATGAGCTTTGTTAACTCCAGGAGTTGCGGTGCCATATTTTCATGCTGGATCTTTCTTACCCATAATAATAATTCACAATCATTGTAATAAAAAAATTAACATATTAAAATTTAAAAGTTTATGATTTTTAATTCACACATTAGTCATTACTGTATATATATACTAATATACATATAATTGTAATAAAAAAAAATTATTGTTACACAGTTGAATATATATATATATATACATTTAATTTATTAATTAAGTACCCAGTTAATAAATATAATATAATATATATATACTGATATACATTTGATATAATAATTAATATATATACATTACCCAGTTGAATATGTGCACGAACGAGAGAGAGAAGGCCTGTCGAAGTCGAAGAAGAACGAGAAAGAAGGCCTGTCGAACAGAAGAAGAAGATGAAGTTGAAGTCGGCGATTAAGAAGTCGAAGTCGAATTGAATTGAAGTCGAAGATGAAGAAGAACGAGAAAGAAGGCCTGGCGACGTCCGACGAGAGAGAGAACTGAAGTCGGCGACTCGAACTGAAGAAGAAGATGAACTGCAGAAAGAAGAAAAAGTCGAACTGAAGAAAGAAGAAAAGAAGTCGCTACATCAGATCTAAGTTTTTTTAAGTCAAATTAAGGCTTACGCCTTGAACCGCTTTGAGGCACATCGCTTTGAGGCGTAGGCCTCAGGCTTAAAAGGCGCAAGTGTCTGATTTACCGTCTGAGGCGTAAGCCTCGCCACATCCACCTTCCACTTCACCTTGAGGCACGTACGCCTCAACCGCTATTTCGAACATTGGGCAGAAATAAACAAGGGGAGTAGGACAACAGTTTGGAAATCTCTAATCAGAACTTTGGGATGTAAACAACTTTCTTTGGAGAGGCAGCAGGGGTCGAGGGAGAAGATATTCAAAGGGGCTGCTAAAGATGTTCTGAATGCTCAGGTAGTCAGTTTGATTAATTTTTGTAATTAATATAAGTTGAGCAAAAAGATAATAAAGACAAGACAGACAGCAGAAGGTTTGATGGCGTGTTTAAACTCAGAAAGGCCACCATTAAGCAAAAATTATAGGACCAAGCTTGGTGAAATCTATGGAATGAAATGTAGGAGTGAAATGCAGAATGAAAAGCTTTTACTAGTTTTTTTGAAAAAGGTGCGAGTACAGGACAACAGGACAACAACCACAACGGAAATAAATGAGATCAGTCTAGCACTATAATATTATGAACAATTAATTTAAAATATTTTTCATTCTAGAAATGAGGTTTTTAGTATATTTTGTCGGTGGGTGGAACAACAGTTGTTGCATGATTTAGGCCCAGTGTTAGGGTTGGACCTGGAGGGGACCCTATCTTGATTCTCATTTTATCTTTTGCAGATAATAATCCTTTTATCTTTACCTATGTGGATGTACCTCAAGTTAACCACCTTTAGTTTTGTGGATGAACTTAACCTTTAGTTAGATGGATGTTTATACTTGGAAAATTGGAGGAACTTCTAAGATATCTCTTTTCAGTAGGATTCTTAAATAATTTTGATATCAGTAGATTAATTTAAAAGAATCTCTAATTAAAGGATTTACAATTAAATCTGAAAGCACTCCAGACAATAATCGAGCAAGCTCTGCAGGTGAGTACTTGCCATATATGAGAAAAAATGGCTGGAGATGTAAAGGAGTAAATGAAAGTAATTGATACAAGACTTGAAGTCAGTGGTGGAATGGGTGCCTCAAGAGGATAGGAAAATGGGATATTATGATGCGGAAAGGAAGAGAAAAATTAGAAAATTTATTATTAATTTTGTGTTGTTATTTAGAGATAAATATTGAGGTAGTGAACTAAATTTGGTGCTCCTGTTAATTTGGTTAATAACAATCAAGCTTTACACGAGACTCGTAGAAATGTTCTTCTAAGGGAAGGATTCACATGCAATCTTGTGCTCAATGTGTTTTAAACGAACCTTTTTGTGTAGCAAACTTAGTTGTTTATTAAATGGGGTGTAGTTATGCAATTTAAACCCCATCCGAAGCTTCAACAATGTGGTGATGCTCTTGTTATTGCAGGCAGTGCAATTTTTCTTGGGTTCTAAATCTGGATCAAGTTTTTGTAGAAAATTGGATTGGATTGTGTTAGGGGCACATCTTGTTCTATGTTTAGGTTGATCTGGGCTTGCAAACTGCCTTTGACTGCCTAAATTACAGTTGTTCTTGTGTCGAGATTTTAACCTTACATTACAAAACTCTCATACTCTCCTTTCCCAGAAAAGGAATTGCAGGTGATAGGCTGGTCGGGTTTCAAGACTTGGGAGGAAAAGATGATTTCCTCACAAAGACTCTAGAGGCTCTACTGTTAAAGAAAGGTATTCTTTTGTTCAAAGTGCTTTGATTTTATGTTGCTTACAGCAGTTTCTAAACTATTGTTTTACAGGTATAATTAGTGAGAAGAACGTAGATGAAGAAGATAATGAGTACGACGAAAGCAGACGCAGGACAGTGAGATCCTCTGAGTATCCTGATTCTGATTCTGACTGAAAAGGGAAGAGAAAGTACAACAAATTGAGCTGGACTACCAATTGCTGTGAATCATGAGTTGTATAATTCTATATTATTATTCGTCTATGGATTTTTTTTTTCTTTTGCCAAGTCTATGTAACCTATTTTGCATTACTTTGAAATTATTTGTCACTATAATTTGGTTATCATGTTATCACTACTAAGGATAAGTATAGAACAAAAATACATACATAATTAATATTTACAAAATTTATGAACATTTTTTTTTGGTAAAATAAAGGGAGTATATGATTTGTCCAACATGAATAGATAATGTAAGAATTAATATGTGATAAATAAAGAGAGAAGGACCACGAGAGATCAAACCCCATTAATGCATTTTCCTTCTGTTTTATGGAAAGAATCACCCTTTTCCCTTTTTTCTTTATTTTTAAATTTAATTTGTAAAATTATAAAATTAAGAATAAATGTAAATTAATTTAATTTTAGTTAATATACTTGTAACTATTATAAATTATTTAAAAAATAATGTTAAGAATAATCAACCACATCATTTTTTATCATATATATATTTTGTAATTATTTTTCAGTCACCAAAACATTATAGTTTTGACATTGTGCTGCTGTTTATGGTGATCTTTTCAATTAGACAAAACATGGACCCATGCCACAGACGGCCCAAAGATTATACTGCGGAATCAGGCCTAATAAGAGCTGCTATTCCGCCAAATTCACATTCGGAAGAAATTTTCATTCAACATAAGTGTCCACTGTCCACTGTCCTTAGCGCCTCTGAAAACCATAGAAAACGGCGGTTCACATGGGAATCCCAATCTCACATACCAACTCTCAAATTGTACCTCTTCAATCCAAACACAAAACCCTAGACTCAATCACTCAATGCATAGATTTGAAAGTCACCTATTCCTCGAACAATCCCAGCTCAAAGTGAGCTAATTCGAAGTAGAATTCGAGGTATCATTGGGGTTCCGATACCTAGAGCTTTGATCGATTTTGAATCACCTGTACATTTTAAAGCACTTGACGATAACATTGAAGTTAAAGTTGCTCTTCTTCTTCCTATTGATCACCCAATCGTCTCAACTTTAGATTCTGTGTTAAATTTATCCCTGGAGAAGGATGAGTCTTGCTCTGGAAATGCGTTGTCGTATGAGTTAAATCCTCTTTTGATGGATTCTGGTGAGCTGATAGTTGTTACTTTCTCTGTTTGTGACTCGTTTGATTTCATGCTTGTCTGAATTTTTTCAATAATATAAACATTACTTTCTTCTTCTTTTTTTTTTCTTCTGCTTTTCAGTACATAAATTGGTCTATTTTGTATTTATCTGTGGTTTACCAAACTAATTAATGTTGTTTGGGGGGTGGTGGGGGTTGATTAGATATTATACATCTGCCGTCTCTGTTTTTAGCATTATCCCATGGCCTGATTTAGTTGTAGGGGAGGAAACATGAATATCTGAAATGCTTTATGAGCAGACTCACTGTTTAGGTCCCTGTCCCTGTGGTAATGGGATATGCAATTTGAACATATTATTGCTCAATGTCCTATGAATAAAACTCATAACAGATTTCGTAAAAAATTGTTAAAACAATAAGATGCATAAATTTTTTGTAGTTTGTCACCAACTTTTGAAAATTAGTAAGTCAAAGCTGAGTAATTCTCTCCTTTATATGTGGAAAAAATAGTAAGTGCCATTTTTAATGAAAACCACAAAGAAAGTTGGACTCTTTTTTCCCAAAGAGAGCTAGTATTATTATTATTTTTCTTTCTAATATGAGGTTGCAAGTTCTATAATTTTACCTACCTTTCTTTAAAAATTTTTGGGTTATATGGAGGGATATATTTTAATTTCTAAATACGGATTGGGTCAATTGCCCATATAGCCGCAATGTGGCTCTGCCCGTGCTGTTGCTTATGTTATTCATTTGCGCAAGTTATCTATGGACACCGAGAATTCTTGTTTTATGACAGAAGATGGCCTTTTGTTTTCTTTACTAATTGAACTCCTCTGGAGAATTTTTTATTACCAGAATGTCCTCATTGTGTTTCACTGTTTCTTATTTCATGTGTTACGTACATGAAATTATGGTATTATCAAGTTTACTTTATATGCTTTTTTTGGTTGTTCATAGTAAAGCAAAGCCCAAAAACAAATAATGATTAGATTGTTAATTCACATGGATCATTCTTGGAATATATTTTTAAATTCTATCAAATTTTGGAGGGCTCTTTCGTTGCTTTTCTCGTTTTTATCAGGTTCTTCTTTCTATTTCTTTTGTTTATAATATGTTTACTAAAGATTTTTTTTTTGTATCATGCTTATTGGCGACAGATCTTGAGAGCTTCTCGTCTACAGGTTGTGTGCACTTTTACCGTAGAAGTTGCTTAACCAAGCTAACAACATCTCTTAGGTAGGAGGCCTATTATCATTCATGCTCATAAATTTTAAATTAATTATTATCATATAGGTATCCGAGGAGTTAGCTCAGTGGTTGGGAGCCTAGTGATAGAGTGCCTTAATAAATGACATAGGTCATGGGTTTAGTTATCCAGAGCCGCAGATTTTTTGGGCACTTGCACATAGTTTACTATGGGATTGACCAATTTGCGTGGTTGATGAGGTATTGCGTGCACCCGATGATTCTATCCAATGTACACCTTATACAGGGTAGACTGGGTAGTGAGTATTGGTCCACCATGATTAATAATAAACTCTTTTATCATATAGGTATTAGCATTTGCACTTTAAATTATGCATGTTTTCGTCTAATATTTCTATGAATATCCGTATTCAAAATCATGAATTTACAAATATAGACTTAGGACAGGTATTATCTATATTCTATACATTAATATAAAAAGATGTGTATTTGAACTAAAATTGGAGAACCTATCCCAGCTGACTCATATTGGGACACAGGTATTAGAGGCCCAGAATAATGGCGCCATGATGGGTGTAAGAATTAAAGTAGAACAGGAATCAGGTTTGGGCGGGACATCACATTGTCTACAGAAACATTTTTCTTATGTACATTACTTTGAACAAAGTGCGTTTCAGACTTTCAGTTTGCGAGTTGCTGGAGTATTTTCCTTTTATTAACTGCTTCATGTGTGCAGATTGTTCGAGGAGATTGTGACACCCTTAAATCCGGGTATTTTCAATTCCACGGGATTTGGTGTTCACTGTACAAATATCATCTATCTATCTACCCATAATAAATACAAGCCATGCAATAGATAGAAATAAATCCTCCCCTTATGGAGTTACAGCATCTGAAAAATAAATATAATCCTAGGACAAAATAACCTTAAACACCTGTGCGGAAACATAAACAAATAAATAAGTCTTAAACAACATCAAGTCTTGACAATAAACATTTTTAAAATTTAATAACAAGTCTTCAACACTTGTTAACTTTTTCCTTGCCTCTGCTAGTGGAAGGATTGTCGAACCTTTCGTTCTTAACTGCAATGTTATTATTACGCAAGAGTGAGCACGATTGCCCACAAGTATAACAATATAACAATAATATAATAACATACGAGTAAATCAAAGACTTCTGAATAAAGAAAACTCGGCTTTTGAATCAAGAATGAATAACAAGAATCAAAAGAAATTCTGAGGGTCATAAGACCTCGAACTATGTCTTAGGTTGTAAAGTATTTATACTTTAAACCTTTAACAGTCATAAGACTATGAACTCTACTTCTCGTACTTAGGGGGATCAGCCCTTAGTACCATACTGTGCACAATATCTCAACGCTAAAATGTAAATAATCCACTATTAAAGGGTTGTTCATCTCAGTTTGACATCAGAATCCGCAACAAAGAAAGTTTGGTTTGGATAAGCTCAATAAAAGTTCTAGAATTTAGAATGCTCATCAACTATGGACCAGTGTTCTAAAAGTCGATCGACTAGTCGGCGACTAGGTCGGGGTCGTTGGCTTGCGATTCGTCTAGGGCTGGGTCTGCCGGATTAGTCGCTCGCCGACTTAGTCGGCGTCTGGTCGGCCCTAGTCGGCCCAGTCGGTAGTAGTCGGCAAGTCGGGAGAGAAGTCGAAATTAAATTTAAACCCTAATTTTTTTCACCGTCTACAGCCTCGTCTTCTCTTTTCCTCGCGAGTGTCTGTTCTTCTCCTTCTTCTTCTCCAGAGTCACGATCTGCTCCTTCTGAGTTCCGACCATGAAGAGATGAAGAGGCGCGATCTGTTCTGTGCGATGAAGAGATGAAGAGATGAAGAAGATGAACAGGTGGAGGTGGAGAGTCGCGTTCTGTGCGATCTGTTCTGTGCAATCTGTTAGTCTGAATTAATATGTTATGGATAATTACAGTTAGGTATCCCATAGTCTTTATAAATTTTTAGTTTAGTCCTAAAAGTTTGCTTAAATTTCAAAATAGCCCCTAAAATGTTATATATCAGCCCCTGTAGTTTCATTTTCTTTCATTTCAGCCCCTATACTTTCATTTTCTTTCATTTAAGCCCCTAACCGATTAATTCCCGACTAATCTCCTAGTCGCTAGTCAGTAGCCAATCGACCTGGGACCGACTAGCGACTTTTAGAACACTACTATGGACTAGTCGAATCAATAAGGGTTCGCTAGTCTTACAAGGTTCTAGAATAAATTGATACTCAATTCGAATAATAATTCTCAAAAGCTATACAATCGAATAAGTATTGTATAACTGAATTCATGCTTTAAAAGAATTATAACATCTAATATGAAATCTTGAACTTGAACAATTAAGAACAAGAACTTACTCGATATAGAATACAAGTCTAAGACTTTATCAATTAATAATTTAGAACTTAAGGAACTTGTTCAATAAAAGTAAAGTTTAGAAACTTGCTCAATTTAAAGGTTTGAGTTTAGGAAACTTGCCTCTTGCACAAGCTACAATTAATTCACGTTCTTTATTAAATCCTACATATTAATACATTCACAATACCCATTAATCAATAGTTCGATATACCTATCGAATCACAACATTGGTCTTTGAATATGTTATTGGACTTTATAATAATGATTTTAAGTTATGAAATTATCTTATTAATTAATAACATAATATAAGTTATTAACATCTTATTATATGCTCAACATGTCTTCATGTTCATTACATTAAATTTTAAAACACATCTTTGAGACTTGAACACTTAAAAAATATTTCTGAAATTCTGCAGGCAAGGCGCGACCGCGCTCCATTTGTTCTTTGGAGCGGCGCGGGGGCGCTGCACGCAGACCCAGATTCTGCAGTTTGCGAAGAACACACAGAATAACCCAATTAACTCCAATTTATACAAATATAACGATTTATAATACTACCCATGAAGTATAAACTTCACAGGAACATCATAAATCGATTATAACATGCTTCTAACACTTTAAATCACATAATTACACAAATCAAAATATTTAATTTCGCTGTTTTCAATATTTTGTAAAACTTTGAGAAAAAACATGAATTTCGACGTTACAGATTCGTTAATATACCGAATCCGTCCGTTTAAATTTCGTTTTGTTCGTTTAAACATGTATAATTATATTCAATCGTCAATTTAAAGTTAAACAATTGATTAAAGCATTTAATTTGTACGTAAGGGCCATATGAGCCATATATACAACTTTTATACTCTGTAATTTTTGAAAATTCAATTAAGGCATAATTGCATGAATTTAATCACTGTAAATCATGCATATATGGTTAAAAACATGTTATGGATAATTTGTAACACATACATAGACATATAATCAATAATTGCCAAATTTCTCATTCACAGAGAACCGTTAAAGCATGTAATTTGTACGTAAGGGCCATATGGGCCATATATACAATTTTTATACTGTGTAACCTTTGAAAACCCAATTCAATTAAAATTTCATGGTATGATCACTGTAAATTCATGTATACATGATATATAACATGTTATTAACAATTTATAATATATATATAGACATATAATCAACAATTGTCAAATTTTTCCTTTCACAGAGAACCTTTAAAACACGTAAATAGAAAAATTCTGTAACTTTTTAAAACTCCAATTAAGGCCTAATTGCATGAATTTAATTACTTTAAATCATTTATACCAGATATAAAACATGTTATAATCATATAATAACACATATATAATTATATTTTAAGTATTCATCACCAAAATCATATACAGAGAGTTTGAAATTGGGTTTGTTGAAAAAAATAAACTAACGTAATTAAAACTTGGGATGAAGAATTATACCCTTGTTAACTTTGTTTGATGATGATATGGGCTTTAGAATCTATAACACTTCTTTAACTCTCAATTTACTCTCAAATTTCTTCTCACTTTTCTCTCTAAAATTCTCTGATATTTTGTAATATGAAAATAGAAGACTGATGAATAAGATATATGTATAGTGTGTATATAATATTACGTATAGTTAATAATGTTATTATATAGTTTAATAATGTTACACCTATTAATCATATAATCTTATTTAAATCAATTAAATAAAATAGAATAATTTCACATTAAATCACATAGTCACATAATTAAAATTTTTATTTATTAATTATGTCACATCATTAAATCTTTAATTAATTATTAAATTAATTAGATTAACATCATGCTTATTAAATAATTATTTTAATCAAATAGGCTCAATTAAATACATATTTTGAATATAAAAATTCTCCACATTAATTTAACTAATGTAACACATATAATTAAATTAATCTACCACAATTCTATCAATTAATTATTCAACTCAATAATTAAATCATCGAAAAACCTTTATTTATTTCAATAAATATTCACATTAAATTACAAAAATCTCGTTCGTCACAGAGATGCCATTGCTAAATTGGAGAGAGGTGACTGACAATTGGTTTGGGACTTCTTGTTGCGCATTTGGATGCACAAGTGAAAAATTGGTTACCGGTCATGCAAAATCCTATACAAGTACACGAGGTGTCTGCCTCTTAAATACCACATCAGTTGTTCTTTGCAAGGATGACCTTGCGGGCTATAGAATTCCCGAGCAGGATGTGAATCAAAAGAAAGAAGGTGAATTGGATTTTGCTAGTCACAATTGTTTAAAGAAATCCAATGGAAGTAAATATGGAAGGACAGTGTCAATTGATAGTCAAGCCAAGGGGGTGCATGACTTTGACAGAAAATTGAGCAAAATTTGTCTTTCAGATGATAACTTAGATAAGGGGAGGATGTTCTTATCTATTTCATGAGATGCTTTTATTATGGGTAGATAGATATGTGATATTTGTACAGTGAACACCAAATCTCATGGAAATTGAAGTACCCGAATTTGGGGGTGTCACAAGTTGGTATCAAAGCTGTAGGTTATGAACCTTAGGTGGGGGAAAACCTTAGGGTAGTAGCCTTTGATAACATAGTAATGATAAACTCTTATCGAGTTCTAAGAAAGATAATAAATTACCTTATGTGTTATGTGTTTATATTTATGTACTTGCGCGAGTATCGATTAGCATCACGTAATAACTAAAGGCTTAAAAATTTTGATTGTCAGGATGTCGGATGTTGGAGGATCCAGTCAGCCTAGGAAGGTTGTACCCTAAGTGGCTATTGAGGAGGATCCTCGAGACATTCATACAGTCTAGGAGTAGTTGGTTCGTAGAGAGCCATCTCCATTGATCACTGTTGTTGGTAAGGAGCATGAGCTAGTGTTTGATTCAGAGGAGGACTTTGAGGAGATTGAGGTTGAGGCTGAGGCAGCTGAGGAGGAGGATGAAGACCCTGATGAGTTCCCACCAAACTCTATCAGTGCCGAGATGTACAACGAGTTGTATGACCATAACATAGAGTTACAGGATACCGTTCGGGAGTTGAAGGAGCAGACAGTTACTCAGCGGACTACCATCGAGTAGAAGGATGGTGTGATCGAGGCTCTGGATACACGTCTGGGAGACGTGGAGTTGGAGTTGGTTCATGAGAAGGGTCAAAGTGAGCAGAAGTCAGAGGAGATAGAGAAGCTGAAGAATAATTTATAAGAGGAATCAGCGAAGCGTGCCATATCAGAGGATGCTTGGATGAGGGCTTCACGACGTGCAGATCTTGCTGAGGATAACGACCGGGCCAAGAAAGTAAAGATTGAGGAAACGGACTACACGTTTCAGACTGCGATTGATAAGGCCCAGGATCCATGAACCCGATCGAAGCACAGAATTGGGTCATGGAGATGGAGAAAGTTGTTGACGTCGCTAGGGTCAGTGAGGATCAGAAGACCGCGTATGCGACATTCATGCTGAAGGCGGAGGCCAGTTATTGGTGGCAAGCAAACAAGGTCCGGGGAGGACAAGGTGTTATCACCTGGGAGAGGTTCAAAGAAATATTTTTCGAGATGTACTTCTCGACAAGCTCACAGAACCAGATGGAGGTTAAGTGTCTGGAGCTAAAGCAGGGTAACATGTCTGTGTCAGACTATGCGGCGAGATTTAATGAGTTGGCCAGGTTTGCCACATACCAAGTGCATACCGATGAGAGGAAGCAAGGAGGTTTGAACAGGAACTGAAGCCCTGGTTGAATTGCAAAGTGTTAATGTTCCAGTTGAACACTTTTGCTGGAATATTGGAGAATGCCATCATCGCTGAAGGTGGAAGCGATGTTTTGACAAAATACAACCAAGAGCTGAAGAAGAAGAAGAGTGAGGGTGAAGGAAATAAGGCTAGTGGTAGAAACACTGGGGGAAACAACAGTCAGAAGAGAAGGTGAAATGACAGCTCATCGACTGGGAATCAATAGGGAAACCAGAAGAATAGGGAAGAAGCATGTTCGACATGCGGGAAGAGCCACCTACACTATACAGGCCCAGTACTCAGAGCATGGTCTAGATCAGCAATCAAGTCATTTGCATCCTCAATTCCGACAGAGATACGAACAAGATCCTTGGTTAGACCTCTAGCCTCTCGTACCGCAACTGGTATGGATGCATGGGACATAAAGCAAGGAGATTGTTTGATAGAGTCGTTGCTAAGAAGAATGTGTTTATTTGGTTTCTGGGTATTTGCATAGGAATTGCATTTTGGAGGCGCAGAAGCTATTTAATGAGATGCCTGAGAAGAATTTTGTTTCTTGGAACACTATGATTGATGTGTATGTCAAAAATGATCAGGTAGTTTTAACTTTGAATCTATTTGAGATAATGCCCGAGAGAAATGTAGTTTCTTGGTATCAATGCGTTGGCACAATGTGGGAAGATTGCGGAAGCACAAAGACATTTTGATAAGATGCCTGAAAGAGATGTGATTTCTTGGACTGCAATGGTTGGTGGATTGACAAAAGTTGGAAGAGTAAATGAGGCTCGGGTGCTTTTTGATAAAATGCCAGAAAGGAATGTAGTTTCATGGAATGCCATGATTACAGGGTATGCCCAAAATAGGAGACTGGATGAAGCTTTTGATTTGTTTGAGAGGTTGTCAGAGAAGGATGTAACATCATGGAATACTATGATCATGGGTTTTATTCAGAATGGCAATTTGAGGAGGGCGAGGAATTTGTTCAATGAGATGCCTAAAAAAATGTCATATCTTGGAGTACCATGATCAGTGGCTATGTGCAAGATGATCAAAGCGAGGAAGCATTAAAGATTTTCTTGAAAATGCAGGCAACAGAGTCGGTGAAGCCGAATGAAGGAACTTTTGTGAGTGTTTTGGGTGCCTGTAGTAGCTTAGCTGGTCTTAGTGAGGGAAAATAAATTCACCTAATAATAAGTAAGATAGTCTATTATGATGGTGCACTTTTAGTATCTGCACTCATAAATATGTATTCTAAATGTGGGGAGTTGTTATCTGCTAAGAAATTTTTGATTATGGGTTTAAAAGGGATTTGGTCTCTTGGAATGGCATGATAGCAGCCTATGCCCACCATGGATGTGGTAGAGATGCAATCAACTTATTCAAAGAAATGCAGACTTTGGGTTTCAAATCAGATGATGCGACTTATATAGCACTGCTTGCTGCGTACAATCATGCTGGTTTGGTAGAAGAGGGTTTGTATTACTTTGATAAGCTTGTGAAAGACAGGTCAATACAAGTTAGAGAAGATCATTATTCATGCTTTGTTGATCTTTGTGGGCGAGCAGGGAGGCTCAAGGAGGCTTTTGAATTCATTCAACGGCTTCCAGTTAAGCCTTCATCATGTGTTTAGGGGGCTTTGCTTGCATGATGTAATGTTCATGGAAATGCTAATATAGGAAAGCTGGAAGTGAAGCAACTTTTAGAGGTGGAGCCAGAGAATGTTGGTACTTACATGTTGTCTAATATATATGCTTCAAGTGGAAAATGGAGAGAAGCTGCAAATCTAAGGTTGAAAATGAAGGACAAGGGGTTGAAGAAGCAGCCAGGTTGCAGTTGGATCGAAAAATATGTGTAACCCAGGATTCGAACTCAAAACCTCCCATTTGGAATCTAGGTCATCAAACCAACTGAGCTACTACATAAGACTTGCAATTTCTTTAACAAAAAAAATTAAGATTTATACCAAATCGATTCATTTCTCCCAACAAAATATTAAAAGGATTTGGTATAAAACTTAATTCTTTTAATATTATTATTATTATTATTATTATTATTATTATTCATTTGCCATGGCTACTTTTTAACCGAGTTAGATTTAGTATTCTATTTTTATAGTAATCATTGGGAAAAATTGAATGCAACTAAAATTAAAATAATCATAACATCTCAACACTCATCATCCACGATAGCCAAACCTTCATCGCCTAATACGAAGAGCCGTCTCCGTCTTCGTTCCCAAAATTTTAAATCCTCAGTCTCCAATAACAGGATTTGTCTTCCTTGAACTATTTAGGATCAGGCCAGGCCATTTTGCTAAATTTCTTAATAGCAATCCACCTCCGATTCTGCAGCCGACCCTTGTACACCACATTTGGGGCTTTTTCGCCACTCTCAGAAGGTCAGTATTCCTCCGGCCCGGTCGACGGCAGAGGCTCCGGGGGTGGTTTCGTTAGAGGGATAAGTCTGGGTTTGGCCGTGGTTTTGATCCTTGTGTGATAAAGGCGATTCTGTCCAACAAGGCAACTCACAGTAGCCCATAACTCTGTCGAGTTGACTCACTAATCCTCAATCTTTGTGTACTCATTTGGAGTTGTCTTGCTTGAACTGCTAACAGGAAAGTCTCCAAAGCTTTCATCGCCATCCGCATCCACTTCGACAGAGATTTTGGATCTAGTGAGATGGGTAAGGAAGGGATTTGAAGAGGAAAACCCACTTCAGATATGGTAGATCCGTTGTAAGGAAGGGATTTGTAGATGTCGTAGAAGACAAAATAAGACGAAAGGGAGGCGCTTGAAAAGGAGAGAAACTCCTTGAATTTGGCATCGCAACATTGGGTCATCACCTACTGCATCTCTTTGTCTAAGAACATGAAGAGGTGTTTTCATCTCAACCAAAAGATAGAAGGTTGGAGAGGTTAGAGCAGAGAGATTTTTGAGCCCTGGATAAAATAATTTTGTTTGATAAAATAATTTTGTTTGGATAAAATAATTTTGTTTGGTAATAATAATTTGAGAATATTATTATTTATTATTGTTATTATTATTATTATTATTATTTTTATTTTAATTATTATTGTTATTAAAATAATTTAGTCGCATTTGTTTTGGGGGGTTTTAGTTACATATTTTTAATAATATGGGAAAAAGAATTGTTTTGTTATAAAACTTAATCCTTGAACAAATTTAACAGTTAGGCTCTGTAGCTCAGTTGGTTTGATGACCTAGATTCCAAGTGGGAGGTTTTGAGTTTGAATGGGATGGCCATATTTTTGGAATTTAATTGTAAAACTGCCACGTCAACAAACACACGTGGAAATTTAATTTAAAAAATGCTGATGTCAGATATTCCATGTAGGCGCCGCTAGTGCCACGTAGCAAGTCAACGCCCATGTGGCGCCTGGGGGCTCAATACCCAAATTTTTGGATAAAAAGGGGCTCAGTTTGCATTGACTAAAAGAAGGGGACTCAATACCCAAATGACCTTGAGTCCAGGAGCCTCCCATGCATTTTACCCCTTGGAATGGCATGATAGCAACCTATGCCCACCATGGATGTGGTAGAGATGCAATCAACTTATTCAAAGAAATGCAGACTTTGGGTTTCAAACCAAATGATGTGACTTACATAACATTGCTTGCTGCGTGCAGTCATGCTGGTTTGGTAGAAGAGGGTTTGTATTACTTTGATAAGCTTGTGAAAGGCAGGTCAATACAAGTTAGAGAAGATCACTATTCATGCTTTGTTGATCTTTGTGGGCGAGCAGGGAGGCTCAAGGAGGCTTTTGAATTCATTCAACGACTTCCAGTTAAGCCTTCATCATGTGTTTGGGGGGCTTTGCTTGCAGGATGTAATGTTAATGGAAATGCCAATATAGGAAAGTTGGAAGTGAAGCAACTTTTAGAGGTGCAGCCAGAGAATGTCGGTACTTACATGTTGTCTAATATATATGCTTCAAGTGGAAAATGGAGAGAAGCTGTAAATCTAAGGTTGAAAATGAAGGACAAGGGGTTGAAGAAGTAGCCAGGTTGCAGTTGGATCGAAATCGCAAATAGGTTCCATGTATTTGTAGTTGGTGATAAATCTCACTGTGAAACTGAGCTTATTTATTCTTTACTTTGGGATATTCATCTGAAAATAAAGAAGGCTGATTATGTATCATATGAAGGGTTTATAATGGAAGAGTAATTTTTAGACACGTAAGTTTTAGGATTACAAATCTTTTAACAGTCGACACAAGAATTTACATGTTGAATTTATGTGATTGGTTGGTAGCTTTGTTCTAGTTGTCATCTATTGTCCGGAGAAAGCTGCATGGCTTTTGATATAGAATGAATTTTGCTAGATCCTACACTTTGTTACATCACAGATTTGTAGTTCTATGTCCTGGGTAGTATTAGTGGTTGGTTCTTGACAAATCCGTTGTCTGGTACATGATGCAAGGATTATAAATATTTAAGAGAACTACGAAGCTTAAAAGGAAAAAGAAAAAAAAAAGAAAAATGAGTAATCGGGCTTAAGTTGATATTGTAATACTAAATTATGGTTTCAGAATCTGAATTATGACCGGACCACCCAAACCAATTAACATATGTAGAACAAACTTTCAGGTTTGACTTTTGAGCTTAAATCAAGCTTTAATCTTCTTGATGATATTGTGCTCTCCTATTGCACATGCTGTTGTAGCACCTCATAAGTAGATATATATATATATATATATATATATATATATATATATATATATCTGGATTAATAATTATTAATATCAATATTCTTTTTTTGATTGCTTATTAATTTTTGACAACAGGTGCAACATCTTATAGAACAATGCCTTCAGCACATGAACCAGAAGGAAGTTGTGGGCACTCTCTTACAGCAGGCAAAAATTGAACCTGGTTTCACTGAACTTAGTAGGTGTTATCAATCAGTATATCCTCTCATATCTACCATTTAATTTTATTATGAAATTATGGCAAATAGTATTGGGGATTGTCTCTTTGTTGTTTCACAAGCAAAATTAATGCATGTCCGGAAAAACTTACAAGAAAAAGTTATAAAAAAAGTAATGTTTCTTTTAAGATTATTGGTTTAGATATGTTAAATAGGTATTAAATTACACATGGTAGAAGATACTTGGAAATAAATGTAGGATGGATGCTTCATTTTGAAATGTGTTTGTAGATGTAACCTTGACATGTCTGATGCAGTTTGTTCTCTCTTTGGTTGAGTTTACACTCAGATAATTGTTCTATCTGTTCTCATTAGCTTCTTTTGTTTTTTGTTGGTGCTTACATATAATAACTCCATTCTCTCTATGCTTGGGTTACTGGCTCCCCATCCCTATTGTTCCTTTCCATGTAGTATTCGTAGATATTTCCTATTTATGCTCCGATCTGTTAACTTTGACATTCTAAATTCAAAGTTTGTATTTCATATTTAGTTATTGATTCAGCATTAATCTCCATTGTTATGTTGGTATAATTTCAATAATAATAATTTATTTCAATAATAATAATTTTCTAACGGTCGAAATTTTCTAACTGTTGAGAGTCAAATTATGTTAGCATAATTTTTGGATATTAATTTATTTTATCGTTTGCATGATTATTGGGATATTAATATATTTTACCATTAGAGTTACTTTGCTGGCTATATATAGTGATTGGCTTCTTTGCCTTATATATACAATGTGGTTGTATTATTCCAGAAGAAAGGTTTCTTTCTCTTTCATCCAAAAGCATAACTTTTCCTTCATTCATCATTATAGTTTATAATATCTAAGGCTCACTCACAAACTTTGATTTCCACTTTCCTGCTCCAATTACTTTTCCTATCCCCTCTTATGGACTTCCTGATTTCTATTTATATATATATATATATATATATATATATATAGGATAAGGCTCTGGAACGAACAGTTCGTATACGAACATATGTAGGGCTCAGTATTGAAGGTTGTTGATTGGATGAGAATATTTAATACTAATTACGAATATATGATGGTACATAATTGGGCCAATCAACAACTATCAACACTGGACCCTACATATGTTCGTAAACGAACTGTTCGTTCCAGAGCCTTATCCTATATATATATATATATATATATATATATATATATATATATATATACAAACTGTGACATTTTATTGTATATACACTGTTTAATTTGTTGAGTACAAGTAAGCAAAATTAGAAGTTGTTCCTGGGTCATTCAACTATTTCGAGTGCTGATTAGTTGGGTGAAGAGCCGTTGAATCTTGAAATAGGATTTCGTCAGTGACCTTAGCACCGAGAAAAGTTCTCCGAGGGATGAAATTTCTACTTAAGGACAGTGCACTGCACGCCTTTGCTCAACATAATTCGCTATAAATTGATAAGTCCTTCTTTAGCCTCTCTTTATTTTATAATTAAATCCTATATTTTATTTGTGTTCTCCAACATGTTCTCCCCCAGTCGAGCTGTTGTTCATCATTTAGTCACAGTTTATCACTGAAATCTTCCTTATAAGCTATTGTTGCTTATTGTTTTTTGGTTGATTCTTCAACTTAATTGTTTATTACTTCGGACTAAGTCAGCCTAAACTAGAATACTAGATAGCATCAAGTAGATAACATCCTTATTAAAATGCTAACATCTGAGTAGTTCAAATGATCACTTGTGAGTGGCGACTATCTTAAAAAAATAAGAGTATGGACTAAAGGTTATAAACATACTAGGAAAAAAAACAATAAAATAATAAAACGGACATAGCCATATATTATAATGCATGTCATAATAAGATTTCTTTATTTATTTTGGCTATAAACTCTTCGAGATTATAACATATAGTATTTTTGTGTCCAGTTTGGCAAAGTCTTGAAAAAAAAATCAGCAACTTTTCGAGGCATATCATCTGAGACTAGTGCTGAAAGAACAGTTATTAGAATTCAATCAGTTGCTTGAAAAACAGGCTGAGCTAATGCGTCAGGCAACTGGAGTTGCCTCCGTTCTTATATCTAATGGATCTCAAATTTCACCAATTAAGTTAGGTTTCTGCTTTGACAATTTTTGTTGGGACTGGTTTTGGGAATTGTTTTCATCCATTTCAATTACTTGCATAATACTGCTAGTATTATTTCTTTTCTTTTCTTTTTAAATTTTTTTGGGGCATAAATAACAATTATAACCTGTATTTGCAGATAGCTAGATAGATAGATAGATACTTTATAGAATTATAGTAATTCATATATTTAACAGTTATAACATGTATCCCCTGCATACAAATCCTCTCGCTTTCTTTTCTTTTTTTTAATGGAAGGGGAAATTTGTATAATTTCGAGCAATAGAGTTGATCTTTAAGATGCAACAATATAAGCTAAGCTTTCTGATAAGTAAGGGCTTTTCGTTAAAACTAGTATAGCATTTGTCAAACTTGCATTTTTTATCAACCTTACACCACGAGCCTTGTTGTCATCAATTGTCAAGTGTGCCATTCAATAGAATTCAATCTTTCTCATCCTTTCTCTCTCTCAATGTCCTTCCCTTATATCTCATTGTTCAGCTTAGTTTATAACATTCATGCTCAACAGTCAGCACCATCTATATGACTACCAATGCATGCCTCGAACATGTTCCTGATGAATTAATTAACTTTCACTTGCTGTTCTGAGAATTTCAATTTCATGGTTATGGTCTATTGGCGTTTATATGCCTTGCTCTAAAGAAGGAAATAAATTTCTTGATATATGATGCTGGAACACTGGTTGACTGATATTTAGGTCAATTAGTTAGTGTTATTCATCTCTTCTCCCATTTAGCTATTACACATACATTGCATTTGTGCTACTTGGTAGCTCATTATACTTTGGGACTCTGAAGGTCTTTTTGTCTGCTCTTTCTCTCTTTCTCTCTCTCTCTCTCTCTCTCTATATATATATATATATCAAATTGAAACACATAGGGAATATTGTTGTTATTTTGTGCTCTATTAAATAAAAAAAATACTTGCCTTAGGATTTTAGATTTTCAAGTTTATTGATCGACTCAGTATCACCTGTTTCCTATTGACAGTGCACCAAAACACAGATTGCTATGCACCAGAACGAACCAGAATTGCTATGAAACTAGAGTATATGGACCAGTCTATAGGCTCTAGTTTACCTGCATTCACTAATGGTGGGTCATCACTTCACCCAAGCATGCAAACTTCTATTGATATGTTTGCCCATGCTAGAAGAATCGACGTCTCTCCACACATACTGTTGGCTCAGAGCTCAAATATGGGAATGATTCCAAGAACCAATGGGGGAATAATGAAACCAGAAACTGGATTTGCCGGCACTTCCCCTTTCGTGTATGGTGTTAATGGCGATGTCCTGGAAAAGCATCCTGTTATTGGCAATCCATCTGTTTCATTGTTGACTGGTATAGAGTCGAACTCGCAAACCCCGAATGAGACAACATTAGATGTAGACACTTCTTCATTTGGATTTCTGGGTCAAATTCCGCGAAACTTTAGTCTGTCAGACTTGATTGCTAACTTTTCCAGTAGTGGTTGGCTTTCCATCTCTCTCTCTCTCATTGTCATCCTTTCTCTCTCTATATCTGTGTGTTTAAACTTAATGGGACAACTACATAGCCAAATTTTAAGTGAACTACTTATTTCTCCTATAGTACTTTTATGTTTATTTTGGATGTTATAAATCTTTCAGATATATTGGAGAGCTACTCTAGGTCACCCTTCATAGCAACAGATATGGACAACTTCCTCAATCCCCATGGTAGAGGACACTAAGGTAAGTTTTCTTGCATTTGACATGCATTTGAAATTCTGTAGAACTAATATTGTCTCCTCGTCAGGAGCTATGAATATCTGAATGCTTGGGCTATGATGATTTTGGTAGCGGTTTATTGACTAATTAAATATCTCAAGTGCTATTTTGCATTAACTTACTACAAACCAATTAACTTTAAATTGACATGCATGGATTCTTGGACCTACAAAATAAAAATATACCTTTCATATTTGAGTAATCATCTTATAATATATATATATATATATATATATATATATATATATATATATATATATATAGATAATAGATAGATAGAGGGTTGGGGATAAATATTTAATGTATGACCTTCATTTAATTTTGCGATTTTCCTTTTGCAGATTCGACAGCGACCCTGTAGGACAATTTTTGTAAATAGCTTTGCAGGAGTTGAGATCTCAGATTTATGAACTTTCGGAAGTTATTGATTGGCTACTTACTGGTGGTAGTAATCTTAGTCATAGAGAATGGCATTAGATTCGAGGTAAAGAACGGTTGGAAGCAGGTTATAGAAATTTGTAGACGATCTTACTCCTATATAGGCTTTTCTTGAAGCGTAAATGTGGAACTTTGTTATAGTGAAGTTGGCATGTGGCTTATTGTTGAACTGCAAACCAAATTTGGAAGTTTCATTTTATTTTTATTATTTTATTTTATTCATTGGTGGATGATTTATTGTCGTATAGACCTTGAGATTTTCATATGAATTAATAGCTAGCTAGCTCTCAGCCTCTTGCTACCACCATCAAACCCAGTTTTCAAGACCAGCCAGAGTGTGGTACTCTGGAATCTCTGTCCATCTTTTAGAAGATGATAATGAGAGCTTGTACCTAGTATTTTTTTGGATCTTTAGACTTTCCGGTAATATTATTATCCATCATAAAATCAACGAATTTGGGTTATCATATTCAGTTTCGTTTTCTGGAATATCTGACAAGGGTTTAGCTATGTTATTATTCAACATGGATAAAATTCCTTCCATATGAAGGTGAGATGCATCTCCCACAAGAAACTCGTGGATATTGCCATTAACCTCAATAGAACTACAACCAGGCTCCTTCCGGACTCCCAGACTTCTCATTTTCCTTCTCACCTTGGTAACATCTTCCCATCTGTCAGCAGAAGCATAAATATTGGCTAGAAGAGTGTGAGCATTGGAATCACTAGACTCGATATCCACAAGCCGTTTAGCGAGACGTTCACCCATATCTACATCACCGTGTACTCTACAAGCACTAAGTAAAGCACTGTAAAGTGGAACTAGAATATTGTTATTTTCAATAGGAGGCATCTTTTCCATCAATTCTTCTGCCTCGTCTAACAATCTAGCACGGCCAAGTAGGTCTATCATGCAACCATAATGTTCCAGCTTTGATTCAATCTGATGCATATTTGTCATGGAATAAAAATGTTTACGGCCTTCCTCCACCAATCCTCCATGACTACATGCAGTCAAAACACCAACAAAGGTGATATCATCTGGTATATACCCAGCTTGTTTCTTGGCAGAGAACAACTCAAGTGCTTTGCTGGTCCTCCCATTCACGGCAAGGGACCATATAATTGAGGTTCATGATGTCGCATCTTTCTCTTTTAAGCTATAAAAAATCTCCAAGGATTTTTTTATGCACCCACGTTTCGCATACATATCTATCAGAGCAGTGCCGACAACTGCATCAATTGTTATCCTGTTCTCCTCCGTGTTTGTGTGGATCCATTTCCCTTGTTCCAAGGATCCCACCTGAGCACAACCTGTAAGTAGGGAAACTGCCGTGAACTTATCTGGCTTAACCCTATTGAATTGCATCTCCCTAAACAGGAACATTGCCTCATCGACGTGGTTAAACTGCACATACCCATTAATCATAGCAGTCCAAAGAACATTATCTTTAACTGGACTCCTCTCAAATAAGAACCTAGCTTCATCCAACTGACCGCAATTCACATACCCCGACACCATACTTGTCCAGCAATTGACATTTTTTCTCAACTTGCACTAAAGCCAATCGTCATGGTATCCCATACCCATCTTCTCTAAGTGACGATCAAACTGCTGTTGTGTTAAAACTTTAGTAAATGGATCTGCAATGTTGTGTTGAGAGTCCACACGCTCTAAGGTGATGTCTCCTCTTTCAATGATCTCCCTGATCAAGTGAAATCGCCTCAACACGTGTTTGGATTTCTGATGAGACCTGGGTTTCTTAGCCTGTGCAACCGCTCCGGTGTTGTCACAGTATACGAGAACTGCTTCTCCAATGCTAGGAACCACACCAAGTTCAGTTATGAACTTTTTCATCCAAACAACTTCCTTTGCAGCTTCACTTGCAGCTATATACTCTGCCTCTGTCACTACATCAGCAACTGTTTGCTGCTTGAAACTCTTCCAACTCACTGCGTCTCCGTTCAAGGTAAACACATACCCCGAAACAGATTTACTGTCATCTTGGTCTGTTTGAAAACTTGAGTCCGTGAAACCCTCGAGTTTTAACTCAGACCCACCGTAGACAAGAAATATATCCTTAGTCCTTCGTAAGTACTTTAGGATGTTAGGAATATTCATGAGAATGGTATTCCTATTTATATAAGATTTGATTATGATATTAATGAATGAATATGCAAGTATGTTTGCATTAATGAAAGCTGTAAAGTCCTTAATAGATAATAGGAATATATATACAAGGACTTAGAATGAATTGATCAAATATGTTAGGTTGATCCGACATAAACAAAACAACTTTGTAAAGTCCTTAAAAAGAAATGATGTACAAGGACTATATATATAGAAAGATCAAACTTGTTAGGTTGATATTAAAGTATGTAATAGATAGGTCTGTTTGATCATCGAAGCAGTGCACCAGCCTTCGTAGTCTGCCAAGAAAGACAAGGAAGACTTAGAGACTATCAAGGCAGAATCGTAGTCTGTAAAGATAGTAGCTCTTGAAGTTCGTAGTCTGCCAGGAGAGATAAGGCAGGATCGTAGTGTGTCAAAAAGGACTTTCTCGAATCCTTAGTCTGTCGAGGAAGCCATGTTCAGAATCGTAGAAACAGCCTGTCTAAGCGCTGACTGAGCGTCTGCCAAAGCCAAGCCAAGAATCATAGGCCACATGTGATAACGTGGAGTCTACTGATTATCAGAGGCAGAAATCGTAGTCGAGCAAGATCAGTTAAGGACAACAAGCGTTAAGGCAGAAATCGTAGTCTGTCAGGATCTGCTCTCGGAGTCGTAGTGTCTGCAGAACCAAAGCTAAATCGTAGTATGCAGAACTAAGACCTCGACAAAGATGCTCACAATGCCAAGGAAGAATCGTAGTGTCAACACGATTCTCAACAGATGAGCACTCCCAGAATATCCAAAGTATGAAGCCTCTGGTCAGAGCTGTAAAGATACAATCTACCTGAAGGAAGCCAGAGAGCACTCACTGAATGGCTTGCATGCAATCAGAAGATTTAAGCACCAACTCAATCAGCGTCTTGATTGAGAAGTGAAGCCATTCTGGAGAAGTCTTCCATAAGCAAATCCTAAGAAGATTTCAGATAAAGCGACTGACTAAAGGAAGTCAATAAGTGCAGTGTCTGTCAAGATAAACAGAAGATAACAATCTTGGGTGGGACCAGGATCGTAGTGCTTGCAAGATGAAGAGCTGGAACTGGTGAAACATGCATAGAGATACTGGCCAATCTATGAAGAATAGACAGAAGTGATTAAGCATGGGTCAGACCATTGATGATAGGTGAATGGGAGATCACAAGGAGAAAGAGAGCTGGGCATGCCACAAATCTGATAAGTCTTGCAATTCAGAAGGGCCAGAGTATTAGGTCAAGTTATCAGTCCCTAATACAAGTCAAGGCAAGAAGAAGTATTGAAGCACTGCACAAGTGAAGGAAGAATGGTTCTACATTGCAAATCCAAAGAACTCCTTCAGAATCGTAGTATTGTCTCAACCAGTCAAGGAGCAACATTCAACAAGGCAAACTACGATTTAGTTCAAGGTCATCTGCATCAGAAACGTAGAGTTTGATTATCTTAGTATTGAAGCATTGGCAACGATTCAATAGGAAGTCTAACATTCGAACGTTGCTGATTGAGAGCATCGATGCAGAAGGACAACTCCTGTGGATTCGAATCAAGGAATTAGAAAGGAGAAATAAAGGTGATTACTAGCTTGACACAGAAAAATGACATCTTTGAAATGGTAGGTGAGATAGCAGATTGCAGTGTCAAAAAATTCAAAAAGGGACTGTCACGTCAAATCAACAGTCTGCACCAAATATCTCAAGATCTGCAAAGCAATTCAAATAGCTCTCAACGGCTATATTCCAACGAAAAGATTATGGGGGAGTATATATCAGCTAGAGCCTCAAAGATGAAAGGTTGTTGAGTTGCAGAATCATTGAGTTGTTGGAATGCTATGTTGTTGACTCTTCGAGTTCCACCAGAGCTGAACAGAACAAGTCTCAGTGGCAGTGAGACTACGAAAGTGGAAGTGAAGCATATTGGAAGAAGGGCTCTAACAGTTGAATGCTTCACTCAACAACAATGAGGATGCCATTGAAAATGGCAGCTAAGTTGAGAGCCGAGAAGGCCAAGAAGATAGCATTCAGAAAAGTGGTAGAGCAGAATGAAGATCCGAAGAGCCACTCTACGAATCACCATGAATAACCAAAAGTTGAAGTAGAACAGATGCAGAATCATGTCTGCATATCAATCAAGAAAGGTTCAGGGAATGCTAAGTGCCAGACGAAGTCTACCAAAAGCTCAAAGACTTAGCAGACCCAAGTGGTGAAGGTGCACATCTGAGATCAGATGAAGACAAGCATCAACCACAAGAAGATCAGCTGCACCAAATAAGAAGACTGCTAAGAACACAAGATGTCAAGCTTCAATGAACATCTTAGCAGTCTATCCAGAGGTGGTCTAGACTCGACGCAGAATGCAAAGAGGACCATGCCAAGCTGCTAAGTACCAGAGATGATCAAGCTTCAAGTCATCTTAGCAGCAAAGCACCACCAACAACAACAAACAACGACAACAAAGCCAGGGCCTGAGGGGTCCTTGTCCTAGGGACTAAATTGAGTTCCAAGCCTGCTGAGCTTGAAGAGTTCTTAGTGAACTGAAGTTCTAAGGCTGTTGGCCTTGAAGAGTTCTTAGTGAACTAGAGTTCCAAGCCTGCTGGGCTTAAAGAGTTCGTAGAGAACTAAAGTTCCAAGGCTGCTGGCCTTGAAAGAATCTTAGTGATTCGGGGTGCTGCCCTTTCCTTAGTGGAATTCCTGCTAGTGAAATAGAAGAGTGGATTAGGAGCTTGAGTCTCTAAACCACTTAAAATCCCTTGTGTGTTTTACATTTAGTCATTTACTTTCTGTCATTTACATTATGTACTTAACTGCTATGGATGTAATAACCACTTACAACTAAACTAACTCCACGAACAATGTGTAACAATGTTTATGAATATATCAATGAAGGGGATCTTTAACTTATTCCGCTGTGCTTGAAAAGATTCTTATGTTTGTCATATGCTAATTCATTAGCAATACAAAATAAACTGGAAAAGTATTTGAAATTAAAAAGGATCTATTCAACCCCCCTTTTTAGATTTATTGTGTGCCTACTGGGAACCAACAATTGGTATCAAAGCAGGTTCTCATACTATACCCTAAAGCTAATCGTTTTGAGTCTGATCCTAGGCACAAACATTGTTCTAAACTTAGTTTAGTAGTAAGTCACTTGTAAATGCAGATGATGTATATATACATCTGAAGCTGCTCAGATTGGTCCATGTTCTTAAATGCTATAACAACAAGACCAATCCTTGTCCACAGTCAATCTTGTACTCTGTAGACCAGAGATGGGAAGTCAAGAGGTATCAACAGCAAAGAATCGAGCATCCACCATTCTGAAAGATGAAAGGCCTATACATGCAATGCACTGCTTATCCAAAGAAGAAAGAAGAAATTCTTCTAATATGTATTTGGCTAACCAGTTGGATCTGATCCTTGAGGTTCGAGGCTATCAAGGAACTAAAGCTGCCAAGACTTTCCTAGCTCACTTCTCCAAGACTATATCTGATTGATAGAAGGTCAAATGGAGCAACAAGCTGTCAGCAATTAATGCAAAGATATGCACATCAATGCCTAACATCATAAGAGCAAGACAAATGACTATTAAGGAACTGACAGTGTAAAGGTACGGTTCCTCATTAATACTTATGTGTACATCATGATGCATCACCTTATGAACTACTACAATATTCTATCAAGAAACCATACTCTTCCTAAAAAGGGAAAGAGAGAAAGTACATTAAGGTTGAAAACTTAACTGTCAACAAACTTTCTCTCCACCCACGTTTTAGGTTGAAGATAACATCTTGAAAGAAGTCTGAAATATGTCATAAGCTAATCAAATCTAATTAAGCTTATAGTGGATTAACCCTTGCTGAAGGGTTGGTATGTATGCATATATATACAAACCTATGTTCTATATTTTTGATAAAACACAGAGTATAATCAACACTAGGGAAGTATCTTGAAGACTCTTAGAAACTGATCATCTCTATGAATCGACCAGATACAATAAGTAATAGAGTTGATTCTTACTCTGTGAACATTCAAAATCTGTGAACATAACCAAGCAAAGGGTGAAACAATCAAAGAGAAAGAGTGTTCATTAAAATGCTTAAATCATACACACACTCACTATCATGCATTAAATACCATATCTAAATCTATTATATGCATGAATATGATTGTTGATGCTAATTTGATATATATTAAAAAATATGAGGAATAGGGATTTTTGAGAAAACTAACCTAGCAGGATCCAATCCATCATGGGTACCAAAATAAAAATTATCTAAACCTGCAGGTATTTGGTCTATCTGACCACACTAAGGAATGCTGAAGCAGATGGCTTCAGTCATGAAGATTCAACCAGCTGGAGGCTCAAGACATTTCAACAATGTGCTTGACAAAATCATCCTATGCCAAAGCCTATTCTAGAAGACTTGCTGAGTTCATATGGTTGCTGATCTCTATATAGAAGTGGGATATTCATAACAAGATGAAGGAGATATCATATGCTTATTCATACAAAGTATATCAACTCAGAGGGTACCTCAAAGAAGTTCACATCAGAGGATCATCAAGCATTGATCATGAAGAATGCATCATAGAAGCAGAACTCAACGAGCCAGTCTACCAAAGAGCTTAAGATGAATCGTAGTGTTCTCTACAATCAAGACTGAGTCCAGCCTGTGCAAGTCAACACACGACGATTATGGCACAATGACCACAATCGTAGTGTTCCTCCAGTCAGCATCAAAGTTCATTTATCTGATGAAGGAGAAAAGGCAACAAACTGAAGAAAGGCTGATAGATGTTGACAAATTGATAGTCTCAATGATTATACATTTATCCTTAGTGTATATTGAAGAAACTAAGGAAGGACTACAAGCCTGCTGAAAACACCTGTTCAGGTGTCAACTGAAAAAGACTACATTCGTAGTTTTGTCAACAATCATGGAGTGATAAGGTCTAAGGAGGATATCTATGATTCAATAAGAATTGTTCAATTATGATGATTCTCAGCCTGAAGAAGGTATGGAAGGCCGCCTTATCTGTGCATACAAAGAAGAAGAATTCATCCTTCTCAGAGAAGATAGTACCAACTATGGGGGAGCAGTGATCTGCTAAGAACAGCTGCACTAATGATGTCAAAGGAGCACAATGAAGCAAATACTTCTGGTCTTTCAAACATTGAAGATAGCTACTTAATGCATAAGGAAGATCAGGAGAGAAGTTAAAGGTGATGAAGAGTGTGGAAGAATAGCTGAAGATATGGAGATGGTGAAGCTCAAGGAGCAAAATGAAGAAGTGGAATTCTTGCCAGAAGATCTGAGATAGGCTCACGAGATAGGTCAACCATGGTGCATATCTGATGACCACACCACGAATATCAAGACCACTTCTGTCAAGATCATAGAGACAGGAGCTAACCCAAAAACAGAAACATTCCAGTTACAGAGTCCCAAAACTTTGTGACTGATGAACCAAATAAAGATCCATAATCAAGTAGTAACGTCCCAAAACGTGCTACTGATAACCATATCAACTACCCACCTCAAATCGTAGAGTGTCTACGATCAAACATCTGATCGTAGTGTAAGAGCTGGAGGACACCACGATTGCAGCCTATACAAAAGCCAACACCAATGAATATCCAGAGTTGGTGAATGAACTCCCCAGCGAAGAGGTCAAATGTGATATCAGTACTATATATGCCTATAAAGCTCTTCATCTGATAAGCGCCTCAGGGACAAACCTGACCCTTAGTCTTGGACTAAGAGGTTGGTCCTTCCTGAGCGACCTTATTTCGGAAGGAGTACGAATATTGAATGCATCATAAGAATCTCTGCTGAAGTAAGCAGCATCTCATCAGAAGATTACAAGCTGCAAATAAGAATTGCCACTCCCTTAGAGTCTAATGAAGAAGTTGTCTATTGAAGCATGACCACAGACTACGATCATCGAAGAAGAAGCAAAGGTTGTAGATCAGTCTGGAAAATCGTGGAGTACTGAGCTAAGTTATAAGGACACTCCACTAACTGAAGAAGTCAATAGTCAACTGAAGAAAGTCAAATCTGATAAATTGTAGTGTGTGACCTATCAGATTGTTACAGATTGTGACCTATCAGATTCTTACAACTGTCCCACTAAGAAACGTAGAGGGAGCAGTTAGAAGAGGAAAATTCAAATTATTGGCAGTTACATTTTTGAGAAGTTCATCAAAAGCTGCAAGTGTGTCAAATCCATACACACTCTCCCTCAAGCCAAAACCTAAACACATCCAAACAGCCAAATCTTCTCAAACAGTTATCGATCCTCGAATCGCTTCCTGATATCTCACAAGATCCTCACAAAGTCATAAACCCAGAAAACCTAACTCTTCAAATGGTAGACTGGCGAGTAATCACTGGCATTCAACTTGGAACGAAGAAGTTTGAGAAATCCGAGAAGAAGTTCAGAGATATTCTTGAGCTTGTGAAGAAGGCTGGATTCTCAGAATGCCTTGAGTCAAACACTCTAATATATGTTGACTTGGTTAAAGAATTCTACTCCAACGCGACTACGAATTCTGGTACCCTATCTACTAAGGTCAAAGGTCAGATTCTGAAGCTGAAATCTACTGACATCAATCAGTGCTTAGGTTTCCCTGGCTTAGGTCTGAAAAGCCTTGATGAAGTCGACACGGAAGGAGACAAGAAGATTATGCGGTACAAGAGAAACCCTAGTTTGAAGGACATGAAGAAAAAGGAGTTTCCTAAAGAATTCGAGTTCCTTGCAGAGATTGTAGGGAAATGTATACTATGGAAGGACACTGCACATGACACTGTGAGTGATTAACAGCTGAAGATTATGTCTGTAATAGTACTGAAGAAGCGAATCAATTTTGGAGCGATCCTGTTCGACTTAATGTCCAAATGGCTGGACAAGGCAGAAAAGAAGAAGTCAACAGAGAAACCGCTCACAAAGGTTTTCCATGGAAGGTTTTTGAGTATTATTCTGAAGAAGAAGCTGAAGAATAAGATTAAGGATGATGAAGGTGTAGTCCTAAACAGCCAGAAGGTGATGACTCCAAGGCTGTTTACAAACTGGAAGAAGAATCCAATGGAAAACAAGAGGCTGATGACTCATGACAGCAATAGCAAAAGCACTACGAAGAAGAGGAAGGCAAGTGCTATAAAAGAAGAAGAGCTGTCAAACTCTGAAGATTCAATCATTCCAGAGTCCAAGTTTATGAGGCCATCCAAGAAGAAAGCTAAGGTGATGAAAAGGCCAAAATCAGTTCTTCTGAGAAGTCTGTCTGCTGAAGAAGAAAAAGTAGAGTCAGAAGAAGAAAAGGGAACTAAAGGCTCCATGGATGAATCCTCAAGCAGCCAGTCCCTTAATAATGAGGAAAGTGATCCTAAAAAGGCAGAAGCAGGGTCTGAAGGTGAAGAAGAACATATGAGTCCTGTGACTGAGCTCCAAAGTAGCCAGTCCACTGATGAAAAGGATTCAGGGCATGAAAAGGAGAAAGCTAAATCTGAAGAAGGAAATGCAAGTCCCATGGCTAACCCCTAGAGTAGCCATTCTGCTGATAAGGGAGGATCTAGATATGAAGAGATTGGAACTCCTTCCGCTGAAGTCTCAAGAAATCCTTCTGATGGTTCAAAAGACGTAGAGTCTGAAGAACCCCTCCTACTGTTGAACATCAAAAGAGTTTGTCTGATGACTCAGAGGCTTCAAAGTCTGAAGATGAAGAAAGGTCTGAATCTCTTGAAGCTGAACCTCCAAAGAGAAGGAAGAGCAACAGATTGGTTGCTCAATTAGTTTCAAAGAAGAGAGAATCGTCTTCAAAGACAATTGAAATCAGTGATGATGAAGCTGAATCCAAGGGAGAAGATGCTAAAGGAAAAAGGAGGAAGATGTCTGCAAAGAATAGCAGCAAGAGACTGAATACTGCAGAGCAAGAAGTGCCCAGTGAGTCTGCAAAGACAAGCTCTACTGAAGATGATGATGATGATGATCAAATGGAAGAATATACTGATGAGTCTGTTGAAGGAAGTCTGCACCGGTCTGATTCTAGCACAAGACTTGATGAAAGTGAAGAAAATTCCAGTCTTGAGAATGATATGACAGAAGATTTTCACATCCCTTATCCTGTTCATCGCAAGAGAAGAATAGTGGTGGAAGTTGATGAAGAACCACTAGATGTACTTCTAGGAAAATGGGTTAATCTTGGAAATGAGAGACTGAATGTGGTGAAGATAACCGCAGCATATCTGCTCAACAATCTCGAAGCTATGAAACTGGACACTTCAACTCTGATATATGAGCCTGAAGTCAAGGACCATACGATAAGGTGGTTCTATCCTCATATGCCCTGGGTAAAGGCATCCTTCACTAATGATGACAGCTACTTCTCATGGTGCTTCTCTCACCTTCCCAACCTGGAGCTAGTGGCACAGAACTTTCCAAGGGTAAAGAAGTTTGCAACACTGCTGCTCAAATACCAATCTCACTTCAGGAGCTATCGACATGCTGGCAACTACTACATTTCCTACGAATGTCGAGTAGGCTCAGATGGCAGAAGGATCATACCCAAGTCCATTATCGTAGAGTCCTCTCACTCTACCAATGAAGATGATCAAGCTGAGTTTGAAAAGTTGTATGCTGATCCGGCAGTGCTGACTGATACTCCTCCATTCTTCAACAATGATTGGTACTCAACGATCTATTAGATTCTCACTACTTTTGAAACTCTGTCCAAGAGTGAGAATCGTGGAGTCCAACCAGGTGCTCAGCAGGAGGCTGACCAAACAACTGCTCAGAAGGAGGATGAACAACTTGATGCCAGATCTCTTCAAGAGTAAGAGTTGCTAAAGAACTCTGAAGAATTGATTGAGGAGATCTCTCTCATTGCTGCAGAAGTAAAGGACATGTCAACAGGAGAAGACAATGAGCTGTCCAAAAGGCTTCAAGCCAGAATTTTAGACATATATCTCAAGCTTCAACTGAGTGATCAAATATTTCTGAAATCTATGAATGATCAGAAGGAAGAAGCTCTAAAAGCTCAGAAGGAAAGTGCAGATCAAATAATGTCTCTCTATAACAAGATTGACTCTCTGAAACAGTCTTTCTCTCTACAACTTGAGCTAAGCCAACAAGAACTCAAGATTGAGGTTGGTAACTCATCTCATCTGATGGAGCAGCTTATGTCAAACGTGGAGCAACTCCCTTAAGTGATTAATGACAAAAAGGGGGAGAAAAAGAGACGTTCAAGAAAAGAAAGGCATTCAAGGAGGCACTCAACGAACAGATTGAAAAGGAAGAAGAAGAGCAGCAGAAAAGAGAAGGAAGATAAAAAGAAGAAGAAAGCAGCAGCAGAAGCAAAGTCATCATCTGAGGGGGAGCCAAAGGATGGTGATCCTATGGAAACATCATCTGAGGGGGAGCCAGAGAAAAATGAAGACAAAGAATGAGAGCATGCACGTGAGCCAGAACCTGAGCAGAATGAAGCAATGAAGCATGCATCTGAGGGGGAGCAGAGGAAAGAAGAAAAAGAAGAAAAGAAAGATGAATAGCTGAGTAGCTGATCAACAGACATTCTGGAAACATACATGGAACAGAAAATAAAGCAGAGAAGGTACATTTCTATCTACTTAAATTTGTTCTGGATCCAAAATGTAGAGTGTCATATAGTGCATAAATTTATATTATCATCAATGACATTCATGATTATCTGTTTTAGAAATACAGCTGCTCACTGTATATTAAGATTCATTCATCTCATGCATATGCACTGATTGTTTTTGTCATAATCAAATAGGGGGAGATTGTTAGAAATATTCATGAGAATGGTATTCCTATTTATATAAGATTTGATTATGTTATTAATGAATGAATATGCAAGTATGTTTGCATTAATGAAAGCTGTAAAGTCCTTAATAGATAATAGGAAAATATGTACAAGGACTTAGAATGAATTAATCAAATATATTAGGTTGATCCGACATAAACAAAACAGCTTTGTAAAGTCCTTAAAAAGAAATGATGTACAAGGACTATATATATAGAAAGATCAAACTTGTTAGGTTGATCTTAAGGTATGTAATAGATAGGTCTGTCTGATCATCGAAGCACTGCACCAACGTTCGTAGTCTGTCAGGAGAGACAAGGAAGACTTAGAGACTATCAAGGCAGAATCGTAGTCTGTAAGGATAGTAGCTCTTGAAGTTCGTAGTCTGCCAGGAGAGACAAGGCAGGATCATAGTGTGTCGAGAAGGACTTCCTCGAAGCCTTAGTCTGTCGAGGAAGCCATATTCAGAATCGTAGAGACAGTCTGTCTAAGCGCTGATCGAGCGCCTGCCGAAGCCAAGTCAAGAATCGTAGGCCACATGTGATAACGTGGAGTCTACTGATCATCAGAGGCAGAAATCATAGTCAAGCAAGATCAGTCAAGGACAGCAAGCGTTAAGGCAGAAATCGTAGTCTGTCAGGATCTGCTCTCGGAGTCGTAGTGTCTGCAGAACCAAAGCTAAATCGTAGTATGCAGAACTAAGGCCTCGACAAAGATGCTCACAATGCCAAGGAAGAATCGTAGTGTCAACACGATTCTTAACAGATGAGCACTCCCAGAATATCCAAAGTATGAAGCCTCTGGTCAGAGCTGTAAAGATACAATCTACCTGAAGGAAGCCAGAGAGCACTCACTGAATGGCTTGCATGCAATCAGAAGATTTAAGCACCAACTCAATCAGCGTCTTGATTGAGAAGTGAAGCCATTCTGGAGAAGTCTTCCATAAGCAAATCCTAAGAAGATTTCAGATAAAGCGACTGACTAAAGGAAGTCAATAAGTGCAGTGTCTGTCAAGATAAACAGAAGATAACAATCTTGGGTGGGACCAGGATCGTAGTGCTTGCAAGATGAAGAGCTGGAACTGGTGAAACGTGCATAGAGATACTGGCCAATCTATGAAGAATAGACAGAAGTGATTAAGCATGGGTCAGACCATTGATGATAGGTGAATGGGAGATCACAAGGAGAAAGAGAGCTGGGCATGCCACAAATCTGATAAGTCTTGCAATTCAGAAGGGCCAGAGTATTAGGTCAAGTTATCAGTCCCTAATACAAGTCAAGGCAAGCAGAAGTATTGAAGCACTGCACAAGTTAAGGAAGAATGGTTCTACATTGCAAATCCAAAGAACTCCTTCAGAATCGTAGTATTGTCTCAACCAGTCAAGGAGCAACATTCAACAAGGCAAACTACGATTTAGTTCAAGATCATCTGCATCAGAAACGTAGAGTTTGATTATCTTAGTATTGAAGCATTGGCAACGATTCAATAGGAAGTCTAACATTCGAACGTTGCTGATTGAGAGCATCGATGCAGAAGGACAACTCCTGTGGATTCGAATCAAGGAATTAGAAAGGAGAAATAAAGGTGATTACTAGCCTGACATAGAAAAATGACATCTTTGAAATGGTAGGTGAGATAGCAGATTGCAGTGTCAAAAATTCAAAAAGGGACTGTCACGTCAAATCAACAGTCTGCACCAAATATCTCAAGATCTGCAAAGCAATTCAAATAGCTCCCAACGGCTATATTCCAACGGAAAGATTATGGGGGAGTATATATCAGCTAGAGCCTCAAAGATGAAAGGTTGTTGAGTTGCAGAATCATTGAGTTGTTGGAATGCTATGTTGTTGACTCTTCGAGTTCCACCAGAGCTGAACAGAACAAGTCTCAGTGGCAGTGAGACTACGAAAGTGGAAGTGAAGCATATTGGAAGAAGGGCTCTAACAGTTGAAGGCTTCATTCAATAACAATGAGGATGCCATTGAAAATGGCAGCGAAGCTGAGAGCCGAGAAGACCAAGAAGATAGCATTCAGAAAAGTGGCAGAGCAGAAAGAAGATCCGAAGAGCCACTTTACGAATCACCATGAAGAACCAAAAGCTGAAGTAGAACAGATGCAGAATCATGTCTGCATATCAATCAAGAAAGGTTCAGGGAATGCTAAGTGCCAGACGAAGTCTACCAAAAGTTCAAAGACTTAACAGACCCAAGTGGTGAAGGTGCACAGCTGAGATCAGATGAAGACAAGCATCAACCACAAGAAGATCAGTTGCACCAAAGAAGAAGACTGCTAAGAACACAAGATGTCAAGCTTCAATGAACATCTTAGCAGTCTATCCAGTGGTGGTCCAGACTTGACGCAGAATGCAAAGAGGACCATGCCAAGCTGCTAAGCACCAGAGATGATCAAGCTTCAAGTCATCTTAGCAGCAAAGCACCACCACCAACAACAAACAACGACAACAAAGCCAGGGCCTGAGGGGTCCTTGTCCTAAGGACTAAATTGAGTTCCAAGCTTGCTGGGCTTGAAGAGTTCTTAGTGAACTGAAGTTCCATGGCTGCTGGCCTTGAAGTGTTCTTAGTGAACTAGAGTTCCAAGCATGCTGGGCTTAAAGAGTTCGTAGAGAACTAAAGTTCCAAGGCTGCTGACCTTGAAGGAATCTTAGTAATTCGGGGTGCTGCCCTTTCCTTAGTGGAATTCCTGCTAGTGAAATAGAAGAGTGGATTAGGAGCTTGAGTCTCTGAACCACTTAAAATCCCTTGTGTATTTTACATTCAGTCATTTACTTCCTGTCATTTACATTATGTACTTAACTGCTATGGATGTAATAACCACTTACAACTAAACTAACTCCACGAACAATATGTAATAATATTTATGAATATATCAATGAAGGGGATCTTTAACTTATTCCGCTGTGCTTGAAAAGATTCTTATGTTTGTCATATGCTAATTCATTAGCAATACAAAATAAACTGGAAAAGTATTTGAAATTAAAAAGGATCTATTCAACCCCCCTTCTAGATCTATTATGTGCCTATTGGGAACCAACATAGGATATTCTTCACTGCCTTCCAGTGCTCTTCTCTAGGATTCGACTAGTATCTGATCATTACACTAGGTGCATGAGCAACATCCGGTCTAGTACATATCATACCGTACATGATAGATCCTATTGCAGAAACATAAGGGATCTTACTCATACGGTCTCTCTCCTCAGGTGTCTTTGGGGTCTGTTTCTTAGAGAGATGAGACCTCTTTTGGAATCTTCCATGCTAAACCTCTTTAGCATCGTTTCAATGTACGTTCCTTGGGATAAGCCAAGCGTCCTTTTAGATCTATCTCTATAGATCTTTATCCCCAAAATATAGGATGCTACTCCCAAGTCCTTCATAGAGAAGTGTTTAGATAACCAGATTTTAATTGATTGAAGCATAGGAATGTCATTCCCTATCAGTAATATATCATCAACATATAATACAAGGAATGATACTGCGCTTCCACTAACCTTCTTGTACACACATGGTTCATCCTCGTTTTTGATAAAATCAAACTCTTTGATTATCTCATCAAAACGAATGTTCCATCTTCGAGAAGCTTGCTTCAATCCATAAATGGATCGTTACAGCTTACAGACTTGATTTGTTCCAACCTTTGAAACAAATCCCTCTGGCTGTGTCATATACACATCCTCCTCAAGTTTTTCATTGAGGAAGGCCGTTTTCACGTCCATCTGCCAGACTTGAGCATAGCTACTAGTGAGAAGGTTTCATCATAGTCAACTTCTTGTCTTTGTTTGAAACATTTTGCAATCAGTCGGGCTTTATAGGTCTCTACCTTGCCTTCCGCTCCAGTCTTTCTTTTAAAGACCCATTTACACCCAATAGGCTTAATTCCCTCAGGTGATGAAACCAAAGTCCATACTTTGTTTTCTTCCATGGAGTCCATTTCGGATTTCATGGCTTCAAGTCATTTTCCTGAGTCTTTATTACTCATAGCCTGTTCGTAATTCAATGGATCATCATCATTCATGATGTGTGTCTCATCGTCATCTTCTATAACGAATCCATACCTCTTATGTGGCGCCCCCAAAATAGGTTCAATACTTAACCCATTCTGAGTTGCCAAATACATGGTACAGAATTCAAATACAATCTTTTATAAAAAGGTCCTGAGAAATACGACCACACAAGCTGTGAGCTTTAATACATATCGTATATAATACGAAATATGAACGCTCAAATTCAGTTCTCATTTATTACAATAATTACAACACTATTTTATAAAAATAGTGAGGACTGCTACTGATCTAACTCTGTCCATCATTCCGTTCCCCGACTAGTTCCTGCAACATTCTCATTTCCTGAAGAGGACAATAGAAGAAAAGAGTGAGCTCAACTAGCCCAGTAAAGAATATTATGACTAAGATAATAAAGAATAATTTATCGTTAGTCTTCAACAACTCAGATAAAATATTATGGACACCAAGTTTTAGATCAACAACTGCAGCGGAAGTAACAATGCATCAGAAGAGTTAAGTAGAAAATGATGTCTACTATCTTCTATGATTTAAAAGTTCATTATCAATATTTTATCCTTGTAACATCAATCAATATATATCTTGAATTAAATATTCATCTTTGCACTTTGCACAACGGGCCAAAGATATTCATTTGTGTCACCAGTGGTCATGTTCATCTCAACACCTGTTCATCTTTGCACTACTGGCCAAAGATATTCATCAGGTAATCATTCATCTTTGCACTACAGGCCAAAGATATTCATCAAATAATCATTCATCTTTGCACTACAGGCCAACGATATTCAGTTATATCACCATTTAGGACTGAGGATGATGAAAAATAATATAAATAACGAATCCAGTGAGATAAAGGATAAAATTAGGGATTCGTAATTTAGTTTATCCAAATTCAAGAATACTCCATAATAATCAATTGTGGAGCAAAATTCGAGAATGAAGTTTAAAACTTGGATCCAATCAAAGATAGGAACCATAACAGACAACTTGAACAAAGAAAAGAAAATTTAATTTTTCTGTGAATAGTACCGTATTTGTGAATAGTGCGGTATACGTGAATAGTGTCATATACGTAATAGTAACCCCGACATGAAAAGGTAAAAATTTCACAATAAAATTCATACCAATATTTCGGTGTAATGATATTGAAAGAAATAACATCATTTATGAAAAAAATAACATCCCTTATCTCAATAGAAAAGTACTTCTGACTGGAATAACGGATATAATGCTAAAGAAAACTTGCACTGTTTAACGACACTCAAAGTATCTAAATACTCACAAAAATACGCTCGATATTATAGAGAAATAAACTTCTGATTCTGGTGTGATTTTCAATTCTAACTCAGCACCGTATTTATAGGAAAATGCTTAGTACACCAAAGTAGAAAAACAAAATCTTACGCCTTCTCACTTTGACTTTTCATTTTTCCAGCATTTTACACAAGTGGGGCCCACTCATTCTAGAAAATCTTCCACCAAAAATATTTTAGACATTTTCTGTAACAAAAATTAATTCAGACCCAATATTCAGGAACTTCAATAATTCCTAATAAATAGCCCTTTTATCAGAAAAATACGAGCCTTATGTCCATTCCATATAAAATTTAATTCTCTACAACTTTGTAGAAGAAAATTTTGCCAAATTCCGAAGGAAAATGACCCAAATTTACATACGGATGAATTTGCAGGTTACAATTTTTGAAAAAAGAATCATCAGCACTAATTCCATCATTTATATCCACATTGAATAAATATTTTTTTATCATATAAATCAACAATTAATTATTCACAAATAATATTACAAAACTATAATATTGACAACCAGGTCGTTTCTAAGAAAGAGGGGGCTTTCCGATAAGGATTTCTCCTTATTGGCGCGCAATTAGGTGACCAAACTCATTTTCTAGACAGAACTTCCTTAGACATTGTCAATAATGCTATCTAATAATATTATTCAAATAATATGAATTATTGATTTGATAATGTGAAATACTGTGCAGTGACATTTATTGAATCAACAATAATATAAAATATTATAAGACCCCGAATTTTATGAAATAGAAGTATTCAATTTTTCTTATAATTATTATTTAGTAAATGGTTAAATTGAATAAATGTTATAGTTTTGGGTGATATGTGCAAATTTATAAAGTAAGCAAGTGGGTATAAAATATTCGTTGTGTTGGGGAATATTCGTTTGGTCGAGGAATATTCTTTTTGTCGGAGAATATTCGTACGACGACGCACACTGGTGGACCCCACAGAATGAATGTCGGATATAGAAAGCGACAGAAATAACTTTTTTATAAAAATAACGGTAAATTTTTTTTCGTTAAACTGTTGAAATACCCGGTGGTTAAAATACAGTAATACGCGGTGTTGCATAGTAGCATACGGTATTGCACTGTAATTTTAATTATTGATTCTTACGTAAGAAGTCACTCAATAATTGTTACAGTAATTACTGTTCAGTATTTTATATTATTAATTCAGTAATTGCTACATTGATAATTGCATATTATTTTATTTTATTGTTTCAATAATTATCATTGTAAGATCCCGACTTTTATGAAATAAAAGTCTAATTTAATTTATGATTAATATTTTAAAGTTTTAAAATGTTAAATTAATAAATGATCAAATGAGCAATTAAATAGACTTTTAAATCATAGAAGATAGTAGACTTCATTCTCTACTTAACTCTTCTAATGATTTGTTATTTTCGTTGCGAATATTGATCTAAAATTTGTTGTCAATAATATTTTAAATATTTTTGAAGTGATAGTAAGTTCATGAGGTGTCGGAATATAAACGTACAAGTTATGATAAATGTTTATATAATTATATTGTTGTATTTTATCATCACTTGAGATGGTGGCTTAGTGGTGGGAAGCCGGACATAAGTTCCCATTAACGTGGATTCGAGTCTTGGTGAACTCCTATATGCTCAAGTGGTCTCATGCCCTGAATTTATTCGGGGGTAAGTTGAGCCCTGGATTTATTCGGGAGTAAGTGAGTTGTGCCGATAAGATACCACTGAGGCCTCTAAATTTTTTAGAGATCGGACCTTTATTTTTTTCCCTATCATGCATGTAATTATTTATTACGTATTTTAATAAATAACAGTTATGATAAAATCAGTTGAAAGTATTGTGAGTCTATAATTATGATGGTGAATAATTGTTGAAAGATTAAAAAGGTGTAAATAATTGATGGTTAAAATGTGTTGATGATATGCAGATGCTTGCTCAATTATTTTTTCTTTACAAAAGTAAGTTTGTCAAGACTTGCCGACACTTTACTTTTTCTAAAGTAGTATGGACCACAACTCTATTATTGAACAAATATTGTTAAAACGTGTACAAGTTGGTATAATTTCCTCTGTGGGACCATAAATTACGCTACCAGTATTTTTTTTATATAGCTCATTGGGTTATTTTGTCAAAGTTGATGTGCTAGTTGTTTCTTCTATTTTTAGTATAAATAGGTTACTCGGTTGAGTAACTAAACACACATAATGACTACACCAAGAGTATAAAACTCTTTTATTACAATATTGTGAGGATAATATTGTGAATATTTTTTTTGAGTGTAGGTTACTCCAAGTGTTGATAAAGAATGCAAGCATTGTTCAGGTTGATCAATTTCATAGAAAGAAAAATCCAGTCACGTGCTAATTAAGGTAAGGGGTACCATTTTATGGTAAGAGGTATCATTTTTTCATAATATGGTAAAGGAATATCATTTTCTTTCATGTTCCATATTATTGTGAGAGATTATTATTTGTTCTTCAAGTTATTATTAAAAATAAAATGTTGATTGGTATACAGTTGAATATCTTTGGCCTGTAGTGCAAAGATGAGTTGTTGATTTATAAATATCTTTGGCCTGTAGTGCAAAGATGAGTTGTTGATTTATAAATATCTTTGGCCTGTAGTGCAAAGATGAGTCGTTAATTTATGAATATTTTTGACCTGTAGTGCAAAGATGAGTCGTTAATTTATGAATATCTTTGGCCTGTAGTGCAAAGATGAGTTATTGATTTATGAATATCTTTGGCCTGTAGTGCAAATATGAGCTGTTGATTTATGAATATCTTTGGCCGTAGTGCAAAGATGAATTCATTAGCCTGATTATGAACAGGAACTGTGAATTAGTATAACCATGATTTTTGGTGTTTTAGGTAAAGGCAGGTGATGAAAGTTCTCTTTATCTTGGGTACAACGAAGAACTGTTGATTGATATTACAGAAATAAAATATTGATGATGGACTTTTAATTGGGAGAAGATAGTGGACATTGTGTTCTACTTGACTCTCCTAATGGATTGTTGATTCCACTGCAATTATGGTTGATAATTTTTATCATCTACCATACGTTTTAAATCTCTGATTTACTACTAATGAATGCTATTGATAATTTAATTATCTTAGTCATGATATTCTTTACTGAGCTATTTGTGCTCACCCCTTTTGCTTCACAATTCCTTTCAGGAAATAAAACTGTAGCTGGAACTAGCAGAGAGGACATGAGTATAAAGTGGTGTCTCGAGTTAGTCGCGATCCTTATCAAGTTATAGAACAAGATGGCATAATAGTTGTACGGGGAACTTAAAAATTTAAATACGTGTGTCGTATTCTACACGTTATTTAATAGTTGATTTTGGTGACTCAAATAGAGTGAGGTGCTGTCCAAGGTTGGGCCTTGAGGGTTACAGTTAGGTATGATAATTGTTTTAAAACTCCCAAATAATTGTTGTCTTATTTGATACGACATTATGATAATTTGGGTGCGAATACTGTCGTACTATATACGACATGGTAATAGTTGTAAACAGAAAGATTTGTATTTGGATTTTTATTGAGTGTATTAGTGGCAACCCAAAATAGGTTGGGTGGATTGGACCTATTTTGGGGGCGTTACAATCATAGTAACCACAACACAGTATTTCATATTATTCAATCAATAATTGTCACTTATATTATTGAAATGATATTATTAGATAGCATTATTGACAATGTCTAGAAAGTTCTGTCGAGAAAAGTGGTTATGTTATATAATTGCGCGCCAATGAAGAGAAATTCTTATTGGAAAGCCCCCTCTTTTTTGAAAACGACCCGGTTGTTAATATTGTGATTCTATAATATTATGAATAATAATATTTATTCAATTTTGATATAAATGAGAGAAATAAAGAAATCAAATGAAAAACAAAATATTAAGATTTCATCAAAATTAGTTTGCTAAAATATTTTTATAAAATTTATATCTCCTTGTGTATAATGAGTTAGAAGATGAGCTTTATATCAAAAGAAAGCCCTAGATGTAAGCTAATTACAGAAATTTGAATCACCCAAAAAATTTCTTGTGGATTTGTCGTGATGACAGTTTGAATGAAACTGGTCCGAAGGACTTATAGTCCAAAAAATTAGTTTTCTTAAGCTCTATTGTGTGAATTATAATTTTTAATCCGACCGTTGGATCGTTGTAATTTTTGGATATGTTATACATATATAAGTTGAGTATATGTCCATAAATTTTGAACCGGTAAAGATTAACGTATGATTTGTTATGAATTTCGTGAGGTTGCTGGTTTAGAATTTTTAGTAAAAGACAATTGTTGAAAGTTGATATTTTATCTTCTTCGATAAAATAATTTATTCAAATATATTATTATAATATTACATTATAAGTGTATAATGTGATAATATAATAATAGTAATATTTTTACAATAAATTCATGATATATAAATAAAATGAGATGGAAGAGAAAAAAAATGAAATTGAAATTGTTTTAATGAATGTTCTAATATATATATAAAAATTTATAAACATGTGGGTAACTAAGGATTTTCCTTATTGATGTGCTGAAGAGATTTTTCAAAGGTGGCTTGCTTACAAAATTCATCCGAGTGCATTTTGTCAATAATGGTGTGCCATCACTTTCCTATAAATAGGGTGTTTAGTTAGAAATAAAAATCACACCAGAATCAGAAAATTTTCTCTCTATAATGTTGAGCGTATTTCTTTTGAGTGTTTAGATATTTTGAGTATTGATAACGGTGCAAGTTTTCATCAGCATAATATCCGATATTCCAGTCAGTTTCAGTATTCTACTGAGGTAAGGGTTGTTATTATGTTTCGTAAAGGAGGTTATTTTTCGTAAATGATATTATTTCCGTAAAAGATATTTTGATAAAAGATATTTTGGTAAAGGATGTGATTTTATACTCGTAAGGGGTATTATTGCTTTTGTATTCGTAAGGGATAATATTTTTCTTGTAAATGACATTATATTTCTCGTAAAGGATGTTGTTTTCATTCAATATTCGTAAGGAATATTATTTTCTTTCATACTCTATAGTATGTAAGTAATAATATTTCATTTCAGATTTCTAAATTTAAACTTACTATGGTAAGTATTGCTTCTATAATTTCTGAAATGATTAAAAATTTCTTGAGTTTTGCACTTCATCAAATATCATTTCACCGAAATATTGGTCTGAACTTTATTATGAAAATTTTACCTTTTTATGTCGGAGTTACTATTCATGCATTACTATTCATGAGTTACTATTTATGGGTTACTATTCACGGGATACTATTCATAGTAAAAAAAATATAATATATATTTTTTTCTATCCAAATTATCTTTGATTTATGAATCTTACTCTTGAAATTAGATCTATGTTTTGATTATATTGTTCTTACTGTTATATATAACATTTTTATAATCATGGTGATGGAAGTTCTTTTTAACTTGAGTGTAAAGATGGGTAGATTATTGGTATGACCATGACTATGTGTTCTCTTTGGTCAGTAGTGCAAAGATGAATTGTTAACTAGTATGATCATGACTATTGAGTTTACAATTGAATATCTTTAGCTTAAGTGGAAAGGTGAATTGATCAATATGGTTATAAAAGTTGTTTCTATAAATTCTGAAATGATTAGATATTTCTTTGGGATTTGAATATCTTTGGCCTGTACTGCAAAGATAAGCTGTTGATTTATGAATATTTTTGGCCTGTAGTGCAAAGATGAACTATTGATGAATATCTTTGGCCTATAGTGCAAAGATGAGCGGTTAATTTGTGAATATCTTTGGCCTGTAGTACAAAGATGAACAATTATTAAATATCATTGGCCCGAAGTGCAAAGATAAATTTATTAGCATAATTATGTAAAGGAACTGTGATTTGGTATAACCATGATTTTTGGTATTTCAGGTAAAGACAGGTGATGAAAATTATCTTCGTCTTGGATGCAAAGAGGAATTCATCAACATGATTATGATTATGAACTATTTTCATAATTGTGGAGAGGAATTGTTAATTGATGTTACAGGAATAAAATATTGTTGGTGAACTTTTAACATAGAGAAGTTAGTAGACATTATGTTCTACTTGACTCTTCTAATGGATTGCTTCTTCTGCTGCAATTGTTGATCTAAAACTTATTGTCTATTGTATTCTATCAGATTTTTCTCTGTTGAGGACTAAGGTTCTAAATATCTGATTTATTACTGATGAAGGCTATTGATAATTTAATTATCTTTAGTCATAATATTTTTTACTGGGCTTTTTGTGCTCACCCTTTTGCTTCACAATTCCTTTCAGGTAATAAGAGTGTAGCGGGGTCGAGCGGGGATAACAAGAGAATAGAGTAATGGTTGGTGACTGTTGAGTTTCTCAATACATTATAAAACAGCATAACAATATATAATTATATCGAGAACTTTAAATGTGTGTGTTGTATTGTATACGCCATTTAACCGTTGATTTTGGTAACCCAAATAGGGTGAGGTGCTATCCAAGGTTGGGACATGAGTCACAGTTGGTATCAGCGGTATTTGTATTGAAACTCACAGTTTAACTGTGGTCGTATTTTGTACCACAGTTTAAAAGTTAGAATTTGAAGATTTGTATTTCGATTCTGTACCATGTATTTCTTGGTGACCCAGAATAGGTTGGATGGATTGGACCTATTCTGGGGGCGTCACAAATACTATGCAATACCGTGTGCTACTGTGCAACAACGCGTATTACTTTACTTAGCCACCGGGTATTCTAATAGTTTTAACAGTAACCGTTACGCCGTTATTTTTAGAAAACTCATTCTTGTCGTTTTCTTCATCCGACAGTTTTTCGTTATGGGGCCCATAAATGGTTGTGCCGACATACGAATATTCTCCGAAAATAAGAATATTCCACGACCAAACGAATATTTCCTGACAACAATGAATATTTTATAACCACTTGCTTATTTTAAAATATTTGCGCATATTATCTATAATTTATCATTTTTATCAAATTAACCCCTTACTATTTCAAAATAATATATAGAGGAAATTCAATTTTATTCATAAAAAGTTGGGGTCTTACAACCTCCCCTCCTTATGAAATTTCGTCCTCGAAATTGACGTGCGTACTTGGTATCTCGAAAAGGTGAGGATACCTCGCTTTCATTTCTGATTCCAACTCCCAGATCATTTCCTCAATAGCATGGTTCCTCCACAAAACTTTGACTTGTGGTATAAACTTTGTGCGTAGGACATGCTCCTTCCTATCCAAGATCTTGACAAGTACCTCCTCGTACGTTAAATCTTCGGCTATCTCGTTCGGTTCTAACTCAATAATGTGGTTTGGGTCTTTCACATATTTACGTAGCACGGAATATGTGAAACACGTTATGAACACGAGACATGCTTGGAGGTAAAGCAAGTCTATAGGCCACATTTCCTGCTCCGTCAAGGATTTCAAATGGACCAATAAATCGTGGATTGAGCTTTCCTCTCTTTTCGAATCTCGTAACTCCTTTCCACGGAGCAACACGTAACAATACATGATCCCTAACATTAAATTCCATGTCCTTTCGATGAAGATCCACACAACTTTTTTGTCTATCCTGTGCCGTTTGTATACTTTGTCAGATCATTTGAATCTTTTTCGTAGTCATACGTACTAACTCTGGTCCCAACAATGTTGCTTCACCCACCTCGTCCCAACATACTGGAGAACGACACTTTCGTCTATACAACGCTTCGAATGGAGCCACACCTATACTTGCCTGATAACTGTTGTTGTAGGAGAATTCCACCAATAGTAAGTACTTATCTCAACTCTCTTTGAAGTTTAGAACACAGAGTCTTAATATATCTTTAAGAGTTTGAATAGTTCTTTCCGATTGTCCGTCCGTTTAAGGATGATATGCCGAACTGAATCGTAAATCTGTGCCCACAGCTTTCTGCAAACTGACCCAAAATCGTGAAGTAAATCTGGGGTCACGATCCGAAACTATAGATACTGGCATCTATACAATCGCACAACCTCATTTACGTACATATGAGCAAGACATTCAAGGGAATAAGTCTCCCGTATCGACAAGAAATGAGCAAACTTGGTTAATCTATCGACAATAACCCAAATCGCATCTATGCCTTGAGAAACCTTGGGAAGACCCGTAACGAAATCCATGGTAATGTGTTCCCACTTCCATTTTAGAATCTCAAGTGGTTGAAATGGACCCTTTGGCACTTGATGCTCCGCCTTTACACGTTGATAAGTTAAACACCTCGAGATAAACTCCGCGATCTCTCTATTCATATTGCTCCACCAAAATGTATGTCAAAGATCATGATACATTTTGGTACTCTCAGGATTGATTACAAACTGGTGTGTTGTGTGCCTCCATCATGATTCTATACTTCAAGTCAGAATCGTTAGGAACACAAAGTCTGGAGTTGACTCGAAGTATTCCTTCTTCATCGATTCTTGCTTCTGGAACAACATCTTCTTGCACTTTCTTCTTCATCTTCATCAGCTCCGGATCTGCAGCTTGAGCAACTTTAACTTTATCAATCAAAGTTGGTTCTACGTGTATACTTGACATCATCCCATGGGTCCCCGGAGTCTTGAACTCTATCTTCATACTTCGTAAATCACATAAAATGGGCCTTTGTGTTGACAGCATCTCATTCATTCCCGCATATAATCTTCTACTCAACGCGTCAGCTACCACGTTCGCTTTTCCAGGATGGTATTGGATGGTATAGTCATAATATTTCAACAGCTCAAGCCAACGTCGTTGCCGCATGTTGAGTTCCTTCTGAGTGAAGAAATATTTAAGGCTCTTATGATCCGTATAGATCTCCACTTTCTCTCCATACAAGTAGTGCCTCCAAATCTTCAACGCGAAAACGACTGCTGCCAACTCTAGATCATGAGTAAGATAATTCCTCTCATATTCTTTAAGTTGTCGTGAGGCATAGGCTATGACTTTTTCATGTTGCATGAGAACACATCCTAACCCTTTGCCCGAAGCATCGCTGTAGATGATAAATCCATCCGAACCAGATGGTATTGTCAGAACAGGTGCCGAGATAAGTCTCCTCTTGAGCTCTTGGAAGCTCTTCTCGCATTCCTCGCTCCATTCGAATTTTGTATCTTTCCGAGTCAGCTGAGTTAATGGAGTAGCGATTCGGGAAAATTCTTCCACGAATCTCCGATAATAACCAGCTAAGCCCAGAAAGCTACGTACTTCGGTCACCGACTTCGGTTGCTCCTAACTTTGTATTGCTTCAATCTTCGTCGGGTCAACAAATATTCTATTTTTGATACCACGTGCCCAAGGAATGCTACTTCCTCAAGCCAGAACTCGCATTTCTTCAGCTTGGCATATAGCTTGTTTTCACAAAGTCTTTGAAGTACCAGCTTCAAGTGGTGCTCATGATCTTCACGGCTTTCGGAATAGATGAGGATGTCATCAATAAAAATAACCACGAACTGATCCAAATATTCCTTGAATACAAGGTTCATCATATCTATGAAAGCAGCAGGAACATTAGTCAATCCAAAAGACATGACTAGGAATTCATAATGCCCGTATCGAGTTCTGAAGGTAGTCTTCGGAATATCCTCAATTTTAATCTTTAGCTGATGATATCCAGAACGAAGATCGATCTTTGAGAAGAATTGCGCTCCTTGCAACTGGTCGAACAGGTCATTAATGCGAGGTAACGGATACCTATTCTTGATGGTGACATGGTTCAACTCTCGATAATCAATACAAAGTTGCATACTCCCGTCTTACTTCTTTACGAACAAAATAGGAGTACCCCAAGGAGAAGTACTAGAACGAATAAAACTGATGTTTAACAACTCCTATAGTTGGACCATTAACTCCTGAAGTTCAATAGGAGCCATTCGATATGGGGTTTTAAAAATGGATTTTGTACCAGGTTCAAGGTCAATAAAGAATTCAACTTCACGTTCTGGGGGTAAACCGAAAAGTTCTTCGAGAAATACATCAGGAAACTTATTAACAACAGAAATATTATTCAAATCTGACGTATTTTGATTTAAATCAGTGACATGGGCTAAGAAAGCTTGACATCCGTTTTTCAATAAACGAATAGATTTATGACTTGAAATGACAATGATTGATTTTAGTGGTTTGGTGGTTTGAATTCGCACAACAGGTTGGTTAGGAATATGAAAACTAACAACCTTACGAAAACAATCAATTTTGGCATGATAAGTGGTTAACCAGTCAATTCCTAAAATCACATCAAATGCAAGTATTATCAAAGATATAAGATCAACAGGTAGGGTGAGGGTGCCAATTTGAATCAAGCAAGATTTGTAAACTATAGATGTAACGAAGGTTTCTCCCAACGGAGTTTCTGTGACGCCCCCAAATTCGGGTCCCAAGAACCACGGACTTGGTACGTTACGGTACTTCATTATCATACATATTCTCTCATCTAATGCGGAACTAATAAACATATATTGTGTATTTCACATGATTCTATAACATTTTCCCAGGTTTATTAACCTTAACTGAATACATACCTTCAACATTACAAAAAGTTTACATAAGATAACTAAAAAATTATTTTGATCTTGTTTCTGTCCTTCTTCAATCCTTCGTATTAATCTGAAATTTATTATCATGATATAGCAAGGGTGAACAACTACTTTGCTCAGCAAGTTTAAATACAATAAAGATATATCATGATTGAAGAAAAGAGTATAGCTTTCTGAATTTTCAATAATATATAACAATTATGAAAGATTGAGAATTAAATTTCAATAATTGAATGACTGAATCAATAATACTGGGTGGTCAACAATGACTATTAACAAATTTAACTGAACCTTATGGTAATGAAGGTGATCAGCCTTTCATACCAGATGAACAAATACAATTTGGACTAAGTGCGAATCAATAATCAGAGATGTGGAATATTTATAAATAATTAAACCACTAGCATGCTTGAAACATAATAACTCGAGTTTAAGTTAGAAAATTTACAATAAATGCGAATATTCAATAATAATCTTAGATGAGGAATAATCAACAATAATTATCCACTACCATGCTTGAACAATAATAACTCGAGTTTGAGTTAGAGAACTTGCCTGTTCGACGAGCTACGACTTACTAGCTTTAATTAAAACTCTTTGAATGACCTAACATTGATAATGTAGATCTATCAATTAGTATTGCGTATAATTGTCCATCTATACGCTTACTTGCACTATTATTTAACAAAAAATTCAATCACAAAGTACATATATATATATAATGTACTATCATTAATCCTATAAGATATTTAATTGATCTTAGGTTAATGATTTAATAATTAATAAGGTTTTTCTTAGGTGATAAACTCTTATTAGATCTTTAAACAATTTATTATAATTGTTTAATTAAGGAGTTATTTAAATTTTTTTTAATTGTTAACTTCCTCTTCATTTGATTACTATTTAATATTAATTAAATAATAATTAATTAATTACTTTTAGTTATTATTTAATAATAAATAATAACCAATTATGGCTCCTCATTATTTAATGTTAATTAAATAATGAATAATTAAATTATTATTTGTCTTTAATAATAATTAATTAATTCCTTATCCTTGAATAATAAATAATTAATTTATTTACCTCATTAGTCTTTAATTATTCCTTATTATTATTTAAAGAATAATTAATTAACATTCGTCCTTATTTATTATTAAATAATAAATAATTAATTCTATAACTTTTATGTCAATGTAAGTAAGTAATTACTTTATTTTTACTTAATCTTACTTAAATATTCTTTAATCATTATTTAATATTATTTAAATAATAATTAATTAATTGTTTAACTCTAATTATTATTTAATCTTAATTAAATAATAAATAGTTATTTTATTAACACTAACTCTACTTAATTATTGCTTAATATCATTTAAATAATAATTAAATAGTTAATTATATTCAACTTTATATGTAATTAGCTTACTAGCCCATTAGTGGCTTTAAAAGTTATTTATTATAATTATTCATTTTCCATTCAATTTCTACTATTACTATAATTTTCGTCAAAAATTTAAGATTTGGGGCCCTTCACAGAAACGCTTGTAAAACGAGATCTACAACTCGAATTTAGGTTCCGTCGGAGGCGTTGGATTCGTATCTTCCTGAATTACAGTTTTTAATTATCAAACATCAAATTCTGATCTGTTTAAGTCCCAGAAATCAGGTTAAAGTGACTGATCAGCAAAGATGTTTACAACAGTTGGTTCATTTTTCAGATTTGGGGTCCTTCACGGAAACGCTTGTAACTCAAGATATACATCTCGAATTTAGGTCCAATTGATATCGTTGGATTCGTATTTTCTTGAACTACAATTTTCATATATCAAACACCAAATTTGTGTTTTTTGTGGTTACCAAAAATAGCTCAGAAGTGGCTAATTAGTAGCATGATTCCAACAGTTGGGTAGTTTGGGATTAAATTCAAAACTTGCTCATTTTTAAACATATTTGAGTGATTCCAAAGGGGTTTTGCCCTTAACTCATGTATCTAGCATAATAAGAAAGAAACTCTCAAATATCACTTGTAGATTTCAACATGCACATGTTAAAGCACACTAGTAAATTAAAAATTTCCCAAAAAATCCATCTAACTTCCTTTTTTCAAATTTTTTCATATGAACTCATACAAATCCACAAGTTTAACTTATTAAACTCAAGATCTAGCATTCTAACATGATAGTAACCATATACAACATGCATCCCCAAGAATCTAACATAGGATACATAGAGCATGCATGCATAAGTTTTTTCTTTACCCATTTTGTACAAATCTCTATTTTCTCTCTTTTGATCTAACTTTCAACTTTAAAAATGTTTTGATCCTCATATAAAATACTTATACTCATATAGATGAAGAATTTTTAAAGATCAAACATAAGGCTCCTTGTTTCATCAAAATCTAACAAAAAAAGTAATCTAAACTTTAAAATTTTGAGAATCATTACCTAGTTCTTCTTGCTATTCTTCTTATTCTTCTAAAGTAGCTTAGATGCTTAGCATGCATGAAGATCCAAGCTCTCTTTTCCCTTCTTGTGGCTGTCAAAATGGGTCTCTCCCTCTCTCTCTCTCTATATATTTTTTTTCTTTTGCCAAGTAGCTTGGAAGTGAAAGGAATAATATATGAAAGAGAATGAAATGAACTTGGTTGGTGTATTTTTATTATGTTAGTAGATATACATTGTATATATCTATTATATCTCTCAACACTCATCTCTCTCTTGCTTAATTATTACAAGTGTTGCTTACACTCCACCTCTTGCTTGCACAATTGGCTAAAGTTATTGGTTAAATAATAATTGGACACCTAAGTTGAGTGTAAGGTGAGTTAAACCAACTTGTGAAGTAAAATAATTTAAACCACATGCTCTCTTCCTTTCTCCTTCTTGGGCCTAAATTTTGGGCATTTCCTCCCCATTGGGTTTAATTTTTTTAATGCTCTATTTTACTAAATCAAATGTCCCAAAAAGTCCTACACTTGTTGGGCTTAGTTTGGGTTACTCATTTAACCTATTTGGGCTTCCAAATAAATTTCTATTGGACTTGCAATATTACTTATTTTTCTTACTAGTTAAAATAAGCTTGGGCTTCCTCCAATAATTAAATTGGACCATCACTATATTGCTCCATACATAATATTGGGCTAGTTTAATAATTTAATTTCCCTTAAATCAATTTATCTACAAGTCCCAGGCTTAATTAAAATAAATGAGCTTGTTTAAATCAATTACCCTCCTTAGCCCACTAAATTTATTATTTCTTGAACTAATGCTCATTATTATTGATATTTCTATATTATTATTCTACAATAATATTAATTCATTTACATAACCCAATTACACTTACCATATTCAAATTAATTGAATATGTCATTAGGGTTCAATAATACCCTACACTTGATGGTTTAGTTGGGCCACCTTATCTAATGTGTTGGGCACTCTAATTACTTCATTGGGCTATGAATATTATCACGGTCCAACACTCTTAATTATATCATACCCTAATCATTAAATTAGGATTTTCATTTTCCCATATTTGAAAATAAATTCCTTATTCATGCCTTTTTAATTTCATAACCCAACTAGACTTGGTTTAATTATGCTTTAAAATTAATTATTTGAGATATATAAAATAAATCTCTTAGGGTTAGTATATATTTTATATACTAACATTCTCCCATATTATAACCCCTTAGGTTATTTAATTATCATACCTAATATATATTTTAGGTTACATAATTTAATTCTTAATTCTCTTTATATACACAATAAATGTATACACATTAAATAATGTATATTTATTTAATCATACACATAGTTCACATAAATCATAACATATTCCACTTCTAAGTCCAATTTTGACTTTTCTCCATAAAAGTCAACTGTTGACTTTAACCAAAAAGTCAACCCTTACATATTTTGTGTTTATTGTCCTTTCTGACTAAACTTGACGTTCTGGAAGCAACTGAGCAGTCCGTACTTTAAAATTCCATCTCTAACTCAAATTTTGAATTTTAACTTACTCTATTTTTATTGCTAATCATATTAGCTAATAGCTCTATGCTTATTCATCTTCTTATTTGCAGTCAAGGCCAACATTCAAACTATGCTAATTACGAACATAGTCTTAACTGGATTTTCATATCCTTAACTTAATTCATCATTCCTCTTGCTAAAATATATAGCACCTTACTAAGTATATATATATATACTCATCTTCTTTTAACCTCATAGTATCTCTTCATGTGAATTTTTTTTATTCCCTTAATAAATTTCCACATGCATCATTATAACATGTCTTAGACTATTCAGTTCACATCAAATTTATAGGTATCGTAATACCTTATCCTTGATATTTCTTCAAGTACATATTAATTCATTTCTAGGGTTTTGAAATTTTATAATCCATATTTTCTTTATAACCTAAGAATAGCAAATCATATAGGCTTTACTTGAATTTTTTTAAATAAATCCTCAAATTCTCACCTAAGTTTTATTCTTTAACCTTTACTCTAATCATTCAAGATTTTATAAATTTTTGGGTTATCACATTCACCTCTTTTTCTAAGAATTTCGTCCTCGAAATTACAGTCTACTAATCACCACTCCTTTTATTCATCAAAACTAAGTTTTCAAGTTAGCCTTTATCTGATTTCATGCTCAATTTAATGAGTACATCTTGCTTCCTTCTATGAGGAGCTCTTCTATCATCACATTCTTCCATGACTACTCTCTAAGGAGTTAAAACTTTTCATATCGGGTTGAGGGGTCATGTAGTCCATGAACTCTCAGGTTTAACGGTATTCACCGTAACTAAATCTGTTAACCATGCTGTACTTGGTATGTTTACAATCACAAAGAAGGTAAACTACCGATACGGGTACGTTAGGTGATCAATCTATTGTACCTTAGTTCTCAGAACGACTGTATGAGTTCAAGGATTGGAATATATCATCCAACCAGTATATCCCCATTTTTCGGGGTTGTTCACCTCAGTCTTAACATCAGAGTCCGTTCCAAAATAATTTGGTTCGTGATAAATTCTCAAAGAGATACTTGAATATTCATAAACATTTGTCTACCTGAATCAATTAGCTTGGACGTATACCAATAATTCGAATATCAATCAAAACATGTGTCTGACCAAATTTAATTGGCACTTAACTTTTCTTTAAAATTCTAAAAATTATTTTATGACGTCATGATACCGCACTGTATTTACAGTCCGTTTGAGGATTTCGTCATTTTATCACTTTGTCATACTACATCGTACCATAGTGGGCTGACGATCCTTAGATCACATTCAACACTAGGTAATTCTGCATTGATAACTCCATCATTTTTATCATTTCTGCATCAGGTTCCATGATGCATCGATGATATACAAAATACATTTAGATATCTCAAATTATTTTTTGTCTAGCCGAAACAATTAGCGTAGACTCTTCTTTAAACCGTTCAAAAATCATTGAAAATAATTTTTGATGTTATCATGCCGCAACTGGTAACGTTGTGTTAATGGTACGAAGCCCACTTCTACACAATTGTAACCATGTGTTGCAGATAACAAAAATTCATTTTATTTCGTAAGGCACATCAGTGCGAATTTAGCTTGATGTCAAAAATTTGAAGTCTAGCACAGCTAGAAGATTTGGAATACCTATGCTTCCACCATCAACTTTAATTTCTCTAATGATCAATTGCTTAATAATTTTATCTATTAAAAATCCTCAATTCTTCATCTACAACTTTCCTATACACCAATATAATTCATCAAACTTACCACACATTATGAGTTCAGGAACTTACCACAATAATATGAGTTTAGGAACTTATCCTAGCAATACGTAGTTCAAGAACCAATCAGGAACTGTCCATATGCTTAGGGGTTCAAAAACATACCATACAATTATAAGTCACGAACTTACCATAAGTATGAGTTCCAAGAACTCGTGCCTATTCTTATATTCTCTACCTATCCGTCATACACATGAGAAAAGAATCACCTTCTCAACATACATATATCGAATAGCGCGACATCAATATTTTAATGATTATCAGTGTAAGAAGCTAAGTGGTTGTCGAACCTAACACAATCCCCTGCCCATACAAGGAATTGATCAACTCAGCCACTAATCAATACAGGAAGCTAAGCGGTTTGTTAGTCCAAGGACAACTCCCTTCCCATACAAGGAATTGTTCAACTCAATTTCTATATCAATATAGGAAGCTAAGTTGTTCTAAAACCAAGCATAAATTCTCCGCCCATACAAGGAACCATACAACTTAGCTGCTAACATGAGTCCTCAATTGAAATCCCATATAATCTTAGTCTCTCATTTGCTCAATACGAATTTCATTTAATCCGTATCATACTTTTCAGCTCTTTTGAGTTTAACTCGTACTATTTCATAGTACCATATTCGTATAGCAATTCTGCTATAAAGTCTTCAATCCATAGATTGATCATCTGTCCTCATAGGACCTCATCAGATCACATTGTGATCGTATCTTACAATCGGGTTATATTACGATTCTTTTCTATCTCATGATCGTTTTATTTTACGATCTTCTTTCCCCTTAATCATATTATATTATGATTTTATACTTTTCATCTTATAGACTTTGTCTATTTATTATCACTTTTTATCTTTATTATTGGAATCAGGTAACTCCAGATTCTTATCTTATAATTCTTCAAGATTCTTCTTTGAATCGTATTTATCATCTTCTTATCTTAATGATGAATTTCCTGAATTCATCTCTTATCACTTCAACTCTATTTGAGTTTATTCATCATCCTCATCTCTGCAGTTATAGCCTAAGCTAATCCTACCTAAGGTTTATAACCTACAACTTGATACCAACATGTGAAGCCCCCAAATTCGGGTCCCAAGAACCTTGGACTTGGTACGTTACGGTACTTCATTATCATACATATTCTATCATCTAATGCGGAACTAATAAACATATATTGTTTATTTCACATGATTCTATAACATTTTTCCAAGTTTATTAACCTTAACTGAATACATACTTTAAACATTACAAAAGGTTTACATAAGATAACTAAAAAGTTATTTTGCTCTTGTTTCTGTCCTTCTTCAAGCCTTCGTATTAATCTAAAATTTATTATCATGATATTGCAAGGGTGAGCAACTACTTTGCTCAGCAGTTTAAATACAATAAAGATATATCATGATTGAAGAAAAGAGTATAGCTTTCTGAATTTTCAACAATTTATAACAACTGTGAAAGATTGAGAATTAAATTTCAATAATTAAATGACTGAATCAATAATACTAGGTGGTCAACCATGACCATTAACAATTTTAGCTGAACTTTATGGTAATGAAGGTGATCAGTCTTTCATACCCGATGAACATATGCAATTTGCACTAAGTGCTAATCAATAATCAGATATGTGGAATAATTATAAATAATTAAACCACTAGCATGTTTGAAACATAATAACTCAAGTTTTAGTTAGGAAACTTGCAATAAATGCGAATATTCAATAATAATCTTAGATGAGGAATAATCAACAATAATTATCCACTACCATGTTTGAACAATAATAACTCGAGTTTGAGTTAGAGAACTTGCCTGTTCGACAAGCTACGACTTACTAGCTTTAATTAAAACTTTGTGAATGACCTAACATTGATAATGTAGATCTATCAATTAGTATTGCGTATAATTGTCCATCTATACGCTTACTTGTTACTATTATTTAACAAATAATTCAATCACAAAGTACATATATATAATGTACTATCATTAATCCTATAAGATATTTAATTGATCTTAGGTTAATGATTAAATAATTAATAAGATTTTTCTTAGGTGATAAACACTTATTAGATCTTTAAACAATTTATTATAATTTTTTAATTAAGGAGTTATTTAAATTTTCTTTGATTGTTAACTCCCTCTTCATTTGATTACTATTTAATATTAATTAAATAGTAATTAATTAATTACCTTTAGTTATTATTTAATAATAAATAATAACCAATTATGGCTCCTCATTATTTAATGTTAACTAAATAATAGATACTTAAATTATTATTTGTCTTTAATAATAATTAATTAATTCCTTATCCTTGAATAATAAATAATTGATTTATTCACCTCATTAGTCTTTAATTATTTCTTATTATTATTTAAAGAATAATTAATTAACATTCGTCTTTATTTATTATTAAATAATAAATAATTAATTCTATAAACTTTTATGTCAATGTAAGTAAGTAATTACTTTATTATTACTTAATCTTACTTAAATATTCTTTAATTATTATTTAATATTAGTTAAATAATAATTAATTAATTGTTTAACTCTAATTATTATTTAATCTTAATTAAATAATAAATAGTTATTTTATTAACACTAACTCTACTTAATTATTACTTAATATTATTTAAATAATAATTAAATAGTTAATTACATTCAATTTTATATGTAATTAGCTTACTAGCCCATTAGTGGCTTTAAAAGTTTTTTTATTATAATTATTCATTTTTCATTCAATTTCTACTATTACTATAATTTTCGTCCAAAATTTAAGATTTGGGGTCCTTCACGGAAACGCTTGTAAAACGAGATCCACAACTCAGATTTAGGTTCTGTCGGAGGCGTTAGATTCGTATCTTCCTGAATTATAGTTGTCATTCATCAAACATCTAATTCTGATCTGTTTAAGTCCCAGAAATTAGGTTAATGTGACTGATCAGCAAAGATGTTTACAACAGTTTGTTCGTTTTTCAGATTTGGGGTCCTTCACGGAAACGCTTGTAACTCAAGATATACATCTCGAATTTAGGTCCAATTGATATCGTTGGATTCGTATTTTCTCGAACTACAATTTTCATATATCAAACATCAAATTTGAGTCTTTTTTGGTTACCAAAAATAGCTCAGAAGTGGCTAATTAGTAGCATGATTCCAACAGTTGGGTAGTTTGGGATTAAATTCAAAACTTGCTCATTTTTAAACATATTGAGTGATTCCAAAGGGGTTTTGCCCTTAACTCATGTATCTAGCATAACAAGAAAGAAACTCTCAAATATCACTTGTAGATTTCAACATGCACATGTTAAAGCACACTAGTAAATTAAAAATTTCCCAAAAAATCCATCTAACTTCCTTTTTCCAAATTTTTTCATATGAACTCATACAAATCCACAAGTTTAACTTATTAAACTCAAGATCTAGCATTCTAACATGATATTAACCATATACAACATGCATCCCCAAGAATCTAACATAGGATACATAGAGCATGCATGCATAAGCTTTTTCTTTACCCATTTTGTACAAATCTCTATTTTCTCTCTTTTGATCTAACTTTCAACTTTAAAAATGTTTTGATCCTCATATAAAACACTTATACTCATATAGATGAAGGGTTTTTAAAGATCAAACATAAGGCTCCTTGTTTCATCAAAATCTAACAAAAAAAGTAATCTAAACTTTAAAATTTTGAGAATCATTACCTAGTTCTTCTTGCTATTCTTCTTATTCTTCTAAAGTAGCTTAGATGCTTAGCATGCATAAAGATCCAAGCTCTCTTTTCCCTTCTTGTGGTTGTCGAAATGGGTCTCTCCCTCTCTCTCTCTATATTTTTTTTCTTTTGCCAAGTAGCTTGGAAGTGAAAGGAATAATATATGAAAGAGAATGAAATGAACTTGGTTGGTGTATTTTTATTATGTTAGTAGATATACATTGTATATATCTATTATATCTCTCAACACTCATCTCTCTCTTGCTTAATTATTACAAGTGTTGCTTACACTCCACCTCTTTGTTGCACAATTGGCCATTTCAATGATTATCAGTGTAAAAAGCTAAGTGGTTGTCGAACCTAACACAATCCCCTACCCATACAAGGAATTGGTCAACTCAGCCACTAATCAATACAGGAAGCTAAACGGTTTGTTAGTTCAAGGACAACTCCCTTTCCATACAAGAAATTGTTCAACTCAACCACTATATCAATATAGGAAGCTAAGTGGTTCTAAAACCAAGCATAAATTCCCCGCCCATACAAGGAACCATACAACTTAGCTGCTAACATGAGTCCTCAATTTAAATCCCACATAATCTTAGTCTCCCCTTTGCTCAATACGAATTTCATGTAATCCGTATCATCCTTTTCAACTCTTTTGAGTTTAACTCGTACTATTTCATAGTACCATATTCGTATAACAATTCTGCTATAAAGTCTTCAATTCATAGATTGATCATCTGTCCTCATAGGACCTCATCTTACAATTGTGTTATATTACGATTCTTTTTTATCTCATGATCGTTTTATTTTATGATCCCCTTAATCATATTATATTATGATTTTACACTTTTCATCTTATAGACTTTGTCTATTTATTATCACTTTTCATCTTTACTATTGGAGTCAGGTAACTCCAGATTCTTATCTTATAATTCTTCAAGATTCTTCTTTGAATCTTATTTATCATCTTCTTATCTTAATGATGAATTTTCTGAATTCATCTCTTATCACTTCAACTCTATTTGAGTTTATTCATCATCCTCATCTCTACAGTTATAGCCTAAGGTAATCCTACCTAAGGTTTATAATTACAGCTCTGATACTAACCTGTGACGCCCCCAAATTCGAGTCCCAAGAACCTCTAACTTGGTACGTTACGGTACTTCATTATCATACATATTCTATCATCTAATGCGGAACTAATAAACATATATTGTTTATTTCACATGATTCTATAACATTTTCTCAGGTTTATTAATCTTAACTGAATACATACCTTCGACATTACAAAAGGTTTACATAAGATAACTAAAAAGTTATTTTGCTCTTGTTTCTGTCCTTCTTCAAGCCTTCGTATTAATCTGAAATTTATTATCATGATATAGCAAGGGTGAGCAACTACTTTGCTCAGCAAGTTTAAATACAATAAAGATATATTATGATTGAAGAGAAGAGTATAGCTTTCTGAATTTTTAACAATATATAACAATTGTGAAAGATTGAGAATTAAATTTCAATAATTGAATGACTGAATCAATAATACTGGGTGGTCAACAATGACCATTAACAAATTTAACTGAACCTTATGGTAATGAAGGTGATCAGCCTTTCATACCCAATGAACATATGCAATTTGCACTAAGTGCGAATCAATAATCAGAGATGTGGAATAATTATAAATAATTAAACCACTAGCATGCTTGAAACATAATAACTCGAGTTTGAGTTAGGAAACTTGCAATAAATTTGAATATTCAATAATAATCTTAGATGTAGAATAATCAACAATAATTATCCACTACCATGCTTGAACAACTCGAGTTTGAGTTAGAGAACTTGCATGTTCGACGAGCTATGACTTACTAGCTTTAATTAAAACTCTTTGAATGACCTAACCTTGATACTTTCCTCCCCGCTGGTTGTCATTATTCCGATGACTGCTGCCACCGGTACGGCCTTGGTTGTTCTCCCTTGGTTGAACAGACTCATTATCTTGCTCTAATAATTGAGCCCAGTTTACAACATCTGAATATAGAGAAAATTTGTGAAAAATGAGATATTGACGAATTTCGGGTTTCAAACCTCTCAGAAACATCCACGTCATACGCTCCTCATTATCCACCAAATGAGATGCAAACAGGGATAGCTCTGCGAACTTAGCCTAGTATTGGGACACAGTCATGTTGTTCTGTTCCAGTCTGATAAACTCTACCTTTTTCATATGACGAATACTTTTTGGAAAGTACTTGTTCTTGAACAATTTCTGGAACGCTTCCCAAGACATCTTGAGTGCGGCAGGCTGATTATGCTTCACAGATTCCTACCAGTAATCTGCCTCTCCACAGAACATAAAGGTGGCGAACGGAACCTTCTGTTCATCCGTGCATCCCAAGACATCAAATATCTTGGTAATTTGCTTAACCCACGTTTCCGCCTTGATTGGTTCTGGCTTTCCCAAAAACTCTGGTGGTCCCAACTCTTTAAACTTCTTGGCAGTGACAAGCCGCGAGTTGCTATTATTTTCACCTGTATTTTGAACACGAGTCTCCCTCGTCTGATTTTGTATGAACTGCAAAAAGCTTCTAAACATCCCATCATCCATCGTTTAATTGGTGGTGTCGTTTACAGGAGGATTATTGCCTTCCTGTTGCACGTTCTCCTAGTTGGTGATTAAAGGTGTCTCAACGGTCTCATTCACTCTATTGTTGACATTTTTAGCTGCCATTCTCAAATACTGCCACAAAACAAGGGTTAATTAAATAAATTAACATATCACATATTAACCTTATGTTCCGATTGACCAATTAAATACCAAATAAGCTTAAGTAGGACACACTAACGAAGGATTTACTCGTCTCTTCCCTCCTAGTTATATTCCAAGATCTCCGCCAGAGACCATATCCCTAAGCTCTAATACCAACTGTGACGCCCCCAAAATAGGTTCAATACTCAACCCATTCTGAGTCGCCAAATACATGGTACAGAATTCAAATACAATCTTTTATAAAAAGGTCGTGAGAAATACGACCACACAAGCTGTGAGCTTCAATACATATCGTATGTAATACGAAATATAAACGCTCAAATTCAGTCATCATTTATTACAATAATTATCACACTATTTTACAAAAATAGTGAGGATTGCTACTGATCTAACTCTACCCGTCACTCCGTTCTCCAACTAGTCCCTGCAACATTCTCATTTCCTGAAGAGGACAATAGAAGAAAAGGGTGAGCTCAACTAGCCCAGTAAATAATATTATGACTAAGATAATAAAGAATAATTTATCGTTAGTCTTCAACAAATCAGATAAAATATTATAGACAACAAGTTTTAGATCAACAACTACAGCGGAAGTAACAATGCATTAGAAGAGTTAAGTAAAAAATAATGTCTGCTATCTTCTATGATTTAAAAGTCCATAATCAATATTTTTATCCCTGTAACATCAATTAATATATATCTTGAATCAAATATTCATCTTTGCACTACGGGCCAAAGATATTCATTTGTGTCACCAGTGGTCATGTTCATCTCAACATCTGTTCATCTTTGCACTACGGGCCAAAGATATTCATCAGATAATCATTCATCTTTGCACTACAGGCCAAAAATATTCATCAAATAACCATTCATCTTTGCACTACAGGCCAAAGATATTCAGTTATATCACCATTTAGGACTGAGGATGATGAAAAATAATATAAATAACGAATCCAGTGAGATAAAGGACAAAGATTAGGGATTCGTAATTTAATTTATCCAAGTTCAAGAATACTCCATAATAATCAATTGTGGAACAAAATTCGAGAATGAAGTTCAAAACTTGGATCCAATCAAAGATAGGAACCATAACAGACAACTTGGACAAAGAAAAGAAAATTTAATTTTTTTTGTGAATAGTACCGTATTTGTGAATAGTGTCGTATACGTGAATAGTGTTGTATACGTAATAGTAACCCCGACATGAAAAGGTAAAAATTTTATAATAAAATTCATACCAATATTTTGGTGTAATGATATTGAAAGAAATAACATCATTTACGAAAAAAATAACATCCCTTACCTCAATAAAAAAGTACTTCTGACTGGAATAACGGATATAATGCTGAAGAAAACTTGCACTGTTTAACGACACTCAAAGTATCTAAATACTCACAAAAATACGCTTGATATTATAGAGAAATAAACTTCTGATTCTGGTGTGATTTTTAATTCTAACTCAGCACCTTATTTATAGGAAAATGCTTAGCACACCAAAGCAAAAAAAAAAATTCTTACGCCTTCTCACTTTGACATTTCATTTTTCCAGCATTTTACACAAGTGGGGCCCACTCATTCTAGAAAATCTTCCACCAAAAACGTTTTAAACATTTTCTGTAACAAAAATCAATTCAGACCCAATATTCCGGAACTTCAATAATTCCTAATAAATAGCCCTTTTATCAGAAAAATACGAACCTTATGTCCATTCCATATAAAATTTAATTCTCTACAATTTTGTAGAAGAAAGTTTTTCCAAATTCTGAACAAAAATGACCTAAATTTACATACGGATGAACTTGCAGGCTACAATTTTTGAAAAAATAACCATCAGCACTAATTACTTCATTTATATCCACATTGAATAAATATTTTCTTATTATATAAATCAACAATTAATTATTCACAAATAATATTACAGAACTACAATATTGACAACTAGGTCGTTCATAGGAAAGAGGGGGCTTTCTGATAAGGATTTCTCCTTACTGGAGCGCAATTAGGTGACCAAACCTCTTTCCTAGACAGAACTTCCTTAGACGTTGCCAATAATGCTATCTAATAATATTATTCAAATAATATGAATTATTGATTTGATAATGTGAAATACTGTGCAGTGACAATTATTGAATCAACAATAATATAAAATACTATGCAATACCGTGTGCTACTGTGCAACAACGCGTATTACTTTACTTAACCACCGGGTATTTCAACAGTTTTAACTGTAACCGTTACGCCGTTATTTTTAGAAAACTCATTCTTGTCGTTTTCTTCATCCAACAGTTTTCCTTTATAGGGCCCGCAAATGGTTGCGCCGTCGTACGAATATTCCCCGACAACAAGAATATTTTACGACCAAACGAATATTTCCCGACAACAATGAATATTTTATAACCACTTGCTTATTTTGAAATATTTGCGCATATTACCCATAACTTACCACTTTTATCAAATTAATCCCTTACTATTTCAAAATAATATATAGAGGAAATTCAATTTTATTCATAAAAAGTTGGGGTCTTACATCTCAGGTATCTTCGGCACTCTTCTAGATTTACGAATAGGGTGTTGTACAGTAGGTTCTTCCACTTGGTCGAGTACCTGACTTTGATCCGTAGTAATTTGTGGTTCTTGAACTTCTTCAAGATATATCTTACTCCCACTGACCCCTTCATGGAAAAACTCCTTTTCCAAGAAGGCAGCATGTTTCGCAACAAACACCTTTTGATCAGTTGGATGATAGAAATAATACCCTACGGTTTCTTTAGGGTATCCCACAAATCTACACTTGTCGAATTTAGTTTGTAGCTTATCATTTTTAAACTTTTGGACATAAGTTGGACAACCCCAAGTCTTAACATGCTTAAGATTTGATTTACTCCCTTTCCACATCTTATATGGAGTCTTTGGGGCGGATTTGGTAGGTACCTTGTTGAGCAGGTAAGAAGCCGTTTCTAGGGCATAACCCCAGAATGAAATTGGAATATCGGTAAAACTCATCATGGATCGAACCATGTCCAACAGTGTTTGATTTCTCCTTTCAGATACTCCATTCAACTGTGGTGTACCTGGTGGAGTCTATTATGAGATTATACCATTATCTTTGAGACAATTAAGAAACTCACCGCTTAAGCATTCTCCACCTCAATCTGATCGAAGAATTTTAATACTCTTGCCCGTTTGTTTCTCTACTTCACTTCTGAACTCTTTGGACTTTTCAAATGATTCAGATTTGTATTTCATTAAATACACATATCCAAATCTTGAGTAATCATCAGTGAAAGTAATAAAATAAGAATACCCACCCCGTGCATTCGTTGTCATAGGTCCATAAACGTCTGTGTGAATCAACGCTAACAACTCTGTAACTCTTTCTCCTTTTTCACTTAAAGGAGATTTAGTCATTTTACCCATTAGACAAGATTCACAAGTAAGATATAATTCATATCAGATAGCTCTAAGAGCCCATCCTTATGTAACTTGGAAAATCTCGTTTCATTGATATGACCGAGTCTACAGTGTCATATATAGGTATAATTAATATTATCTCTTTCCCTTTTCTTAGTTTGTTCTATTTGAAGTATATTTTCATGCAAGTCAAATATATAAAGTCCATTTCACAAATTTCCAATACTATATAAAATATTGTCTTTATAAATGGAACAACCATTGTTCTTTATAATAACGTTATATCCTTCCATATCCAATACAGAAATAGAAATAATATTTTTAATAATATTCGGAACAAAATAACAATTATTAAGATAAATGGACTTGCCCGAAGGCATTGCTAAACAAGAAGTCCCTACAGCTAATGCAGCAACCTTTGCTCCATTCCCTACTCGTAGGATGACCTCATCATTGCTCAGCTTTCTACTTCTGACCAGTCCCTGCACAGTAATATATGTGTGAGAACCACAGCCGGTATCCAATACCCAAGTAGAATTATGACTTTTAGAAAAATTAATTTTCAATCATAAACAAACTTTGATTGGAAGTCGAAGCTCCTCCAAGCTTCTTCTCTGCTAGATACTTCTTGCAGTTTCTTTTCCAATGTCCCGGCTCGTTACAATGGAAGCACATTCCTTTGCCAGCAGGATCAGGTTTCTTTCGCTCCTTTTCTTTCCCTTTTCCCTTATCCTTCTTAGATTTCTTCTTTTCAGAAGACACCTTGGGCCTCTTCCTTTTTTAGAAGAATCCACAATCAAGACATGGTTCTTCTTGGATGAAAAGTGACCTTCTGCAGTTTTCAACATGTTAAGCAGCTCAGGCAAGCTGTCATCTAGCTTAGTCATATGGAAATTTATCACAAACTGCGAGAAGGTCTCAGGAAGTGACCGCAAGACCAAGTCTTGACTTAACTCCCCATCCATGACGAACCCAAGCTGTCCAAGGCGCTCAATCAAATTGATTACCCTAAGGACATGAGTCTCGACGGCTGTGCCCTCGGTCATCCGAGATCGAAAGAGCTCCTTAGATATCTCATATCTAGCAGTCCTACTCTATTCACCATACAACTCCTTGAGGTGAAGCAGCATAGTAAGAGCATTCATGTTTTCGTGCTGACGCTGAAGCTCGTTGTTCATGGATGCGAGCATGATGCATTGAGCCACAGATGCATCATCTTGCCACGTTAAAAATGTGGCAATCTCTTCCTCAGAGGCTGTTTTCGAAACAGTTTTAGGAACAGGTGAATTCAGGGCATAAGAAATCTTTTCAGCAGTGAGAACTATTTTCATTTTTCTTAGCCAGTCCGTATAATTCGGCCCGGTAAGCTTATTTGCATCAAGTATGCTTCGTACTGAGATTAGTGATTTTGACATTTTTAAAATTCTGCATGTGAAAAGACAATATTTTAGCAAACATTCATTTTATTAATTTTGCATACCAAAATAAATTTAGATCTTTATCTTAAATTGGTATCTCCCACTATTCTCATGAGACTATATTACCCTCACTTATATAGTTCAACAACATCTAATTAAAGATTTGCTAGTGAGATTAAGGATCCCATTTTAAATGTATATAATCTTGTGGATAGCACAACAAACGATATACAAATAAATAGGTATACAACTCTTGTCAATTACATCAACATGTAACTCCTTATATTTTGCCTCTTAAATCATAATGGTCAAGTGTGTGCATATCCGAACTAATATGATTTAAGTTAAGTCCAGCCTAGCACTTTCATAAATTCAAAAAAGAAAAATGTTCGTCCTTGTAGATAGCACAACAAGACTATATTGTTCAGTTTTTTTGATAAGCATCAAATGTGATTAATTAATATCTTAAATACGCAATACTCGCCTTGTGGATAGCACAACAAGCTCATATTAAATATTTAATACTCTATTAATTTATCATACTAGAAGGTGATGTTCGATATTCCAACTATCATTTGAACGCTTCGGACTTAATATAATTTCTTTGAGGGGTTTGTTATTATTTGTCTCATCTTGTTTAGCGCGCATGCACATATATATATAAAATACGAGTCATTTTATTAAACATGTGAAACATGTTTGCATAAAATATAATATATAATATTTAGCATACACATATAGAATACTATATTCTACCCGGATTGATTATGAACTTTTATTCTAGTTTGGTTCACTAGAGCCACCAAGTGAACCAAATGGTCAAGCCTAGGAGTACAATAATTTAAATTTAAATGCAACTATTACATTTAAAACCCGAGCTCCATATAAATGGGTCTTCACGCGCTCCTTGCTCCTTGGTCTCCAATTTCTTCAAGATATTTCTAACTATCTCTATTACATAAACTATTTACATTAAATAAAAATCTTGATCAGCAGTCAATGAAAAGTACATAGGAGGGAGATAGAATTTACATCAAGAATAAATAAAATCAGAGAAGGCGAGGTACGCAGACCTCATTTAATAAAACCAATATATTCAAGCATTCATCCAAAATAAAATCCAATCACATTGGACATAGTCCATAATCAATCCCATTTATTATCATACATATCATCATATTTATCAATAAATAACATTCATCTCATGAAAAATAAATCCATTCTATATATGCATTAATACAATTAATGGGCAAAAGTTTGCTAAACTTTATTTTTTGAAAAATAAACTCTTTTATTTTAATCAAAAACTAAATCCAAATTAAACTCTTTAATTTTAGCAATTCTGAAATCATATTTCATATAAAATAAACATCTTTATTTTAAACTTTTATTAATTAAATAAACCATTTATTTAATTAAAGAAAATAAAAGTTCTTCAGATTCTACCCAGGGGCTCAGCTGCGCCCAGAATGCACTGGGACATGGCGCAGCTGCGCTTCAAGGCCAGAATACTGACTTCCAGGTAATGGCGCAGCTGTACTCCAAAATGAACTAGAGACGGCGCAGCTGCGCTGCTCATTCAAGAAACTGGATTTGGGTAACGGCGCAGCTGCGCTCCAAAATGAACTAGAGACGGCATAGCTGCGCTACGTCACAGAAACAGAAAACTTTTTTGTTGCCCAGAAACTCGATCGAATCACATATAATACATGTATGAAATCACAAAGACTGATAATTTGCACAAGATTAGCTCTGATACCACTGTTAGGTTTGTACGAAACGAAAGCATGCAATCAAATCACATAAATATAGCGAAAGCGATGTTAAATCAGAGTTTAAAAATTTCTTACAAACCATAAACCATGATCGTTCTCGTGCTTAGATTATCAATCAATAAAGAGTAGGAGAAACAGAATTATACCTTCAAAGATCCGAGATTCCTCAGGTACAAGTTCAACTGCTAATCCTTCGTGCTCTCCTTGACTACGCGGGTTTAGTTCCTTCCTATGATCAACGTCAGCCACCCAAGCGTTTGGCCTCTAGAGGTGATCCACCAAGAAAGAATAAGAATTAAGAAGAAGGTGTATTGGCTTAAACCCTAGTTTTTCTATCTGTATAGAAAAAGGCGTACTCTCCTAACTATTGGAATTCACGTTACTTGTATCTGATATAATACTCTATTATATAGATATAAGGTTAAACCTACTAATCTAATTAGAATAGGATTTTATTTAATTAATTAATTAAACACTTTTAATTAATTTGGCTTCCCAACATATTGGAATTAATTAATTAAACTTCTTTAATTAATTTGCCTCCTAATCTCATTAGGATTTAGTGAGACTACATATATTAAATTAATTCTTAAACTCCTTTAGAATTAAAATAATAATAACAATAATATTAATAAGACTCCTCTTATTAATTTATATTTAATATTTCTAAAATATTAAATAATAAACATTAAGATATTTAATTTATTCTATCACCATAAATTAAATTAATTACACTTAATGCATTATTACTATTATGCCATTATCTTCTTAAATAATTCTCCTTCCTTTTATGGTGTGACCCTTTAGGTTCTCCATATTAAACGGGTTGTGAATAAATCAATTAAAACAATTCTAATCTTATTTAAATAAATAAATTAAACTAATAATCTATTTAATTAAATAATATTTATTCTACAATAGGGATAAGCCTCCCTAGCGATCAACGACTTTTCAGATAATATAGATTTCAACATCAATAATAAAAGAACCTGTGAGTTAATAGTTACCATACAATTCAATTCTTCCACCATGCAATGTCCCAATTAAATATAAGACATGGGTTTACTGTTAAGTCTTATTTTATTTTATTATATGTATTTCGATTAGAAATGTACAACTCCAAATAATATAAATTAGAAACTCCTTTCTAATTTCATTCCACCTTGGCCAAGGATTCCTGGGTTGTCATTTAACGAATCACATAGGACAAATCTCCTCTTTTACTAGAGGTGGTAGATTCTTTATTGATCATACATTATCTCTATATGTAACTCATTATACACAAGTATACCCTTTTATATATCCTAAAGGGCCTTAAGGAATAAGTCAAAGTATAATTCATTACATACAAGATACTATGATGATCTCAAGTCCAAGGATCACTTGTACTACTATCACATTAGGAATTCCTATTGACAGGCGAGTAAAACTCCATTAGGTATTCCATAGCGAGTCACGTTCAGTGAACTTATTCTCCAATAAGCACCTACATACTTGCTTTAGTGTCTCCACACAAATGACCATAAGATCAGTCATTCTCATCCAATGAGCAAGCAACATATGTACCAATCTATTCGGATTTACTAATTCCCTTTTTAGTAATCCCACGATTGGGAACTATTTTAGTTTTTAAGCTTTCTAAGATTTTAAATCTCATTAGCATGATCATCATCATGATTCTAAAAGCATTGCTTAAAACTATGAGTTATTTATATATTATAAAAATAGCACCATGTAGATAATTAAATGTCTTTAATAAATGAATATTTTATTAACAAATAAATAAGATGGTTTACAAAGTATGTGCTTTATCATCATACATGATTGACTTGTATGCACACTACTATCAGTACAAGCTAAAAGAGTGCTCGCAACACTGGCTTCATCATGTCTCACTCTTCCCTCCTCTTGCATCCTTGAATAAACCCGAACAGCGTCCTCAAATCTCTTGCGCCTAACATACCCAGAAATCAAAATATTCCAGGAAACTAAATCTCTCTCAGGAATTTCATCAAACAACTTCTTCAAATTCTCATCAAAACCCAATTCAACATTCATGTCCATAAGTGAATTACAAACATAACAATCAAACTCCAGCCCACATTTCACAATAAATCCATGAATCTTTTTCCCTACAGAAACCTCCCTTAAATAACTAACCGCCTTGCACACAAACGGGTACGTGAAGTTATCCGGCTACAACCCATAAAATCTCAATTCATCAAACAAAAAGATTGCTTTTTTGTAACAATTGGTCTTCATGTAAGCTTTGATCATCACGTTGTAGATGAACAAAGACGGGGTTTCGATGATGTAATCAAAGATTTTCTGGGCGTAACGTAAATTTCCTTGAGGTGGGTCTGCGTATACGACTATGAGTTTTTTAAGAATGTCGTCTTTTTGGTGAATACAGATTCTGAAAAGTTGAGTTTGGATTTTTTTCAGTTCTATCATGGATTTGCAGTTCTTGAGGATTTTAATACACGTTTTGGCGGTGAGTCTTGCCATACGAGGAGGGGAAGTTAAGAAGTGATGGAGTGATTTTTATAGGAAATGGTGGGAAGAAGTGGATTGGTTGATGATGAGGAATACAAGTTTCCGTTGATTGTTCATCTGTCCTTCAATTCTAATGTGTTAATGGGCAAAATTTTGAAGCATTATAGTTTCTCATACATACTAGTACTAGACAAAACTTGACTCGTTTAGTAACACGTGTTCCGGGTTTACAACGTTTGCTTGCAGATATTAACATTACATTTCATATGTTGTTGGGACCCTAAAAATTATATTTTTTAGAATAAAATTCTTTTAGACCGATAAAATTCTCAACTTGGGCACCAATCTCCTCCTCCTGCTGATAAGCTAGCTAGCTAATGAACTAACAATCAAACTAGTTGTTCCCCCTATTATAGAAAAGGAGAAAGGTTGAACTCCCACTCAAAAGTAGAAAAAAAGGTTACTCATATTGCAAGATGCATACATTTTGGAACATTAGATACTGGTGTAATCTCATCAGATCATAAAATAAGGACCTAAAATAGGTCAGTTCTTAGAAATCAAGTAAATATTTCAATAGCCATTACATATAATTTTCTTACATCACGTTTACATTATATAATAAATAATTATTTGATTGCACAAAATTGAATCTTTTTCATGCCCCTACACTACACAGGCTCAGTACTCAGAGCATGGTCTAGATCAGCAATCAAGTCATTCACATCCTCAATTCCGACAGAGATACGAACAAGATCCTCGGTTAGACCTCTAGCCTCTCGTACCGCAACTGGTATGGATGCGTGGGACATAAAGCAGGGCATGCTTATGACCGACTTCACACTCCCTGCAAATCACATTATCTAATGACCATTCAATATTAAGGAGATGGAATTTTATGCATTTATATTATTTTCTAAACCCAGAGAATGAACTAGCAACTATGGTGAATGTCGACGTTGGAAAATTTAAGAATCCCTCGGGTCTGTTCGTAACCCGTGTTTCCTCAAATTGATCTTCCTAAGTTCTCTCTACCCCCACTCTTTTTATTTAGAAAAAAGGTTTTGAAGGATTTTTTAGGAAAGAGGCCAAAATGTGTTTATGTCGACGATTTGAACATTTAGAGTCGCCAGTTGGTAGATTGGAATATGGTTGTACCAACTCAACCGAGTTTGATTTGAAAAGAGGCCCAATTGCTGGACACTGTCGAAACTTGATCTTTGAAATCGGAGTTTTGAGTTCGAGGGCTTGATTAAGTGTGGGGAAGGTGTTAGGCACCCCACGACTCCCGTGTAAACACGGTACCACATCTTTTCAATACTTCCCTTAAAACTGTGAATGCGTGAGTGAATGCTATTTGAAAATTGGGCCTATTGATTTGATTGATTGAAAGCTTTGACAGACTTCGTTGAGCCTATATACGAAGGGTTTGATTTGATTTGAAAATTAGACTTTGATTTGATTTGCAAAAATAATTAAGTTGATTTACAAAAGCTTTTCTTTTGATTGAAAATGATGTTTTGAAAGCTGGTTGATCAAACCCTTACGCTGCCATAGGAATTAAAGCGTATCGCTACTTTCAATTTTTTATCTTTATAGCCTTAAGGCTGCATGTGAATGGTGATTTGTCGGGCTGCGAAGCATCCTCGACCACAGAAATAGACAAGTGTTGGTCTCCTCATGGGTATGAAAACCATCGGAGGGACTCTGACACGACAATTGACATTTCACTATGATGAGACCTTAAATTCGGATAACCGTTTTAAGGTCTATGTATGTACATTTTACAGAAAAACTGGCAGGGTACATCTGTAAATTGAAGTTTGTCCATCATGGGAATCAGATCCCGATCGATTTGAACGTGAATCCAACAATTCCTAAGCTCACATATGAGTAGCCCATAAACCTGCACAGTTTAAATTTGCACAGAAATGGATATACATATCCTTACGTCGCAATGGAACCAAGTACTCATCAGTAAATCCTGGCTGCGAGTGGATAAAGCATTTCGTTCCCACTAGATAGCGATTTAAGGGACACGAGTTTACTTTTAAAGCTGAAACTATAAAAATAACTAGATTTAAAGAAATCTCAGCTATTATAGCTTTCAGGTTCTGTCGGGACCTGTTTGGACCGTTGAAAGCTAGAATTGGCGAGATTTGGATAAATCTAATCCGCCCGTAGATATGTCAGTGAAGATTCATATACAAATGAATATTAAATGAAGCAGTTGAATAAATTTGAGTAAAGCAATATATAAAATTATATATATACAAAAGCTGTAAAAGGGCGATGGATTTTCACTCGCAAGCTCGGACTAGAATTGAAATATATATATATATAAAAGAACTGTAAAGAGCCACGAAATAATCCAGGCTGTGACAGAAATGAAATATATATATATATATATATATATGTATAAAAATAGTAAAAAGGGCGATGGGTTTTTACGCCGGTGCCTGTACTGGAATTAAAATTGACAGAAAAGTAGTCAACCAGTGACTGGGGAGAGCACCTAATATGGCGAAGTGTGCAAAAGCAGTAAAATGGCTACGAAATAATCTAGGTCGGACTGAAAATATATAAATATTTATATATTAATAGAAATGTAGTCAACTAGTACTGATATGAGTACCAGTGATGGTAAAATTCGTTTATATATGCGTAAATATATATAAAAGTGGTAAACTACCTCGGATTTAAAATCCGGGCTTGACAAAATTGAAATATTAATACATTTGCAGATAAATAAGCACAAAAAAGGGCCAAACCTGGACTGGGAAGATAACCCAGCCCGACAAAGTTGCCAGAACGTGTGTGCTAGTGCATTGAAGCTGCTGGAGCTGACGGATCGTCAATCCAAGTTATAAAAATACAAAAAATTGCGTTTATGTACAGAAATGTACCAAATTTTGACAAAAACAGCCACTGAACTAAGTTCCAGACATATTTAGAAGATGAAACTTTGTGTGCATGTGTAAAACAGTGCAAAGTAGTAGTATTGACTTTCTAATCGTAAAAATACTTACAATGAACTGCATACGGGCTTTTTGCCAAATTGTAGGCTTTATACGTCCAAATTTACCGGTTATTTTCTGATATGTGGTAGTATATGAGTATATCTACGTGTTGGAGTGAAAATATTTGGGTTTGGAAGAGGTGTAAAAGTAAGAAAATCAAACTGGCAGAGCTTCGCTGCATTTCAAAAACTTGAAAATGAAGGGGGTGCACCTCTATATATAAGGCAGGGAGCCGCAGCTCTACCTAGGGCAGCCGTAGGTAGAGGTGAGGCTCCCCTAAGTGGGGCCCACATGCCAGGTTTGGTCATCTCGAGGTGCGTGCATGCCGGGCAACGCGATGTCAAGTTCGAAACTTCATAACTTTTGATCGGAGCGTCCGTTTGGGACGTGCTATAGCTTTTCAGAAAGCCCTCACCGAGAATATTGCAATGACATAGGATTTAACCCTTTTTAATTCCCCAAAGGTGGGTTCATAACCGGGTCTTCATTTCCCCGTAGTTTATCCATCGAGCCGTCTGGTGCTATTTTTACCCGGGATCACCGTTGTGGTTTTTTCTGACCTTGGTGGCATCAATTCAGCTTGATTTTGATTGAATTGGCTGAGATTTGGTAAAATAACCATTTTGCCCCTCCCGGGGTTGCCCTTGGTGTCGGCATGGCCTCTGGTTGACTTCCGGAAGCTGTTTCTAAGACTTGAATCCCATTCGAGTCTGTTTGTTCTTAGTGTTGCCTCTGTGGCTGACTGTGGTCATTCCAGGTTTTCTTCTAAAAGTGTTGTGATACTTCATGTTTATGTCTGATGTCGACCTGACTTCCCGGACTGATGTCGGGGCTGACCTTTACTTCTCAGGTTGCTGCTGGGGCTGATTTGTACCTCCCGGGTTACTGTCGAGACTGCGTTGTACCTTCTGAGTTACTGTCAGGGCTGCATTAACATCCCAATATGGTTGATCGGTATTGTGGTTGTCCCAATATCGATGACCGAGTTTTAGCTGATGTCCCAATATTGAGATCGGGGATGATCTGACGGTCCGATTGACGATCGAAATTGGATGAACTATCTGATTGACGATCAGAGCTGGATAGACGGTCTGATTGACTATCAGAGCTGGATTGACGGTCTGATTGACTATCGAAGCTGGATTGACTGTCCGATTGACTATCAGAGTTAGCTGGAGTACCGATATTGGTGATCGAATTTGACTAGAGTTGACTGACATTGGGGATCGAATTTAGGATTACCGACATTGAGGATCGGATTTAAGCTGAAGGACCGGCATTTAGATGGGATGTCTAGTGTCGGGACCGGGGTTGGCTTGATTGACGGTTTTGCCCTCCTACAGTGTTAGCATTGGGGCAAGGAAAATTTTGAGTGTCTACAGATGCCCCTCTTTATCATGTTTATGTAATGCAATGGAATGAACAGGATAAAGATTGCTAGACACTTGAAATATGAAAAGATATTAATGGTGCAAATTGCAATGTAGTGAATGTTAACATGTTTTAGCAAATTGCATCTCGCATCGCAAATCGCATCGCATATCGCATCGCATCGCATCGTAAATTGCATCGCACATCAATTACCTTTACCGGTGCCTGTGTTGGGGCTGATATCAACGGTTGACTTTCACAATGCTGTTGATGTCTTTGCTGGTATTGACTCCAACGGTCTGATTTCCATTGGTGTTGTTGATGCTTGTTTGATGAAGACAAACTGAAATGTTTCCCATATTTCTGCTGGGATAACGTTCTTTATAATAGCCTTTGCTGTTATCTTGGTTTTAAGACCAATGGTTTCCCCTAATCTGTCGATACTATCAGGGGGCAAATTTTCTTTTGGCTGATGTCGTTGTACTATCTGAAGGCTCCTCTGATGGGGATATATCTCTTTTGTCGAGTTACCTCATTGGGTGCTCCTGATGCCTATCCTGATGATAACTTACATCGGTAGTTTGCAACAGTGTCTACCCTAATGGTAGGAACAATGGTTGATCATTGGACTGTCCCAATGCCTACTCGAACGGTAGCAGACTTTTCATCGAGTTTGTGTGTTAAATGTGTATGCATTTTTGACTCTATTGGGTATGTATGCCTAATGTTTTAATGGAGATGTGCGCTGATGTAGCGCTTGTTGCACATGTGCAGACCAGACATGATAATATGATCTTAATTTATCCTAGGTTGATGCATATGCTTAATTGAATTGACGTAGAACCATACCTCACCCTTTTCATGTGCCATTTTTGGTGAGGATCTCATAGAGGATGCTATTTTTTGGATCTGGATTTGATGTTGGTCCCTCTAGTGGTCCAAACACTGATGGCTTTATTAGGAGGTATCCCGATATCTTCGCTGAAGTAGCATTCCACGGCCCACAGCACTGGATCTTTCTCAATGCCCCTTCTAAAGGTTTGTATAACAGATTCCATCATCTGCCCTCTGTGGGGATGGATCGGAGTTGGTCTGACAGCCCAATTGGAGATCGGGGTTGATATGATTTGATTTACCGATATTAGAGACCGAATTTGGGTTAAAGGACTGATATTAGGGATCGAATTTAGCTTAAAGGACCGATATTGGGGATCGAATTTGGATTAAAGGATCGATATTGGGGATCGGATTTGGCTTAAAGGATCGACAATGGGGATCAGATTTGATATACTGTCTTCGTTCTTGGATCATTCCCCGATGCTTTGCTGGGGTTGTGCCAACGGATAATCATTGAGTGTGAAAAGGGGCTAGCTCTTTACTTGCGACCCTACTGGTTTAGCTCTGGCTTGGCTGATGACCCGAGTGATGCTGACGTCCTGGAGGATGTAGCCCGTTCTTTCATTGCCTAGATTTGAACTCCAGTGTAGAGGCCTCGACTTGTGAGGACTTGGCACAGTTTAACATGTTTGATGATGCAGATTTCTTTCGCTAGATCTTTTTGTCATCGGGCATCTGTTCTTCCCGAGTTAAGGACTCGGTTGAGGATTTTTCCCTTTTTGTAAAGGGACAATTGATGTCGCCTTGATTTTTTTCAGGAATTCTCCCTCTTCTTTTAATGAGGAACTTGGTCCCGCCGTAGATCCTTTCCATTTCTTGGAATGGAGAAATGCCCCATCCCTTTTGCCGGTTGTTACTGGGGTTCATAGAAAAAAACTCGCTTTGTTGACCATGTCCACGGTGAGCAATATCCTGTACATTCAGACAAACAATAATATGTGCCGATAGCTTGATGGCTCGGGCCGTCGGGATTAGTATGATCTTGTGAATGAGGCATTTGAAGTTAAAGTTTCTGAAATTGAATGCTTGTATTCACCGACCTCTCATCTTATCGCTAAAGATTTTGAAAGGGAGTATGAAAATGAATTTTTCCTAAGAAAAACCAAATTTTCGCTTGACAAATTATGAAATCGTAAGAAAACTTTTAAGCGTCCATGGTCATTTTTCATGGGTAGGATTAGATTCAAAAGACTTATCTCCCTTCATCAGAGACACCTTATCTTCGCTCTAGACCCTGCTCTTCACAAGATTAAGATCATATGACATGTGCACTATGTGTGACGCAACCCTTAGCAGGGGTTTCTCTTCTATGATTTTTAGATGACCTCATTTTTATCTTGCAAAACTTTCTGATTTTCTCGCTAAACTTTGTCTCGTTTTCTTAGGCTTTTCAGTGTTACCCATGTAACGAGTTTTGGACCAATGACTCCCAAACCTAACGGCTTTAGGGCACTAGGTGTTGAGACACCCCTTAGGATTTACTAGCTCGAGTAACAAAGGCCACACTTCGAGATAAGTTAGATTGTCTACTCTCTTGATCTTCGCCTGAGCCTGTACAAGATTCATTTTTTTAGGCTCTACATTACCCGTGTAGCTAGTGTTGGGCCGGTGATTCCCAAACCAGACGACTTTAGGGCACCAGGTGTAGAGACACCCCTCGAGCTTAATTACTCGAGTAACTTAGGCCACGATTTGAATCTGCTTAGGTTTTGACTTCTTGTAATGCTCATTTTCTTAGGTACTGAGTTACCCATGTAACGAGCGTTGGGCCGGTGGCTCCCAAACCAGATGACTTTAGGGCACCAGGTGTAAAGACACCCCTCAGGCTTAATAACTCGAGTAACCCAGACCACGATTCGAGACATTAGGCTGGCTACTAATTGGCATCCTTGTCACCATAGTTTCATACCCCACCACTAAGAGTCAGGTCAATCGCAAGGTGCAGACATGCATATGAGGTCAAGTTTGCTCTAAAAAGTGCTTTGAACTAGGACGTCGTTCCTAGTCAAAAGGTTGAATAGTCTTAATTCTCTAATCGCTTTCATGATTCTTGCTCCACGGACGCTTATCAGAATTAATCCAATTCATAACAAGTTAAGCAAAAATCTCTTTTTCTTTTTCTTTTTTTCTCTTTTTCTAAGACCCTAATGCAGGACTTATGTGTATTATCGCTAATGCATGGAATTTGAAAGCTCACAAAGAGATGAAAGAGTCATACCTTATCAGCGGATCGCAGTATTATAAGAAAATTATGATTGGCAAAGGTCGATTGGTCATACCGGATGGCCAATGATGGAAGCTTGGATGATGATGGACCATGCTGATGGTGCCGACTGGTGCAGTTTGATTGGATGGTTAATAAATGCCCCAATATTGAATTGCGCATTTTCCAAAATTGGTCCAGTCTTGTTGTAACTGTCCTAACATCGGGTTGTCGTTGACTTTGAACTTGCCCCAGTCTTGCTTGTCATCTGGGAGGATTGCTTGGTTGTATTTGACCTATTGGGCTGATAAGATGCCAAGATCGCAAAAGTCTTTAATCGCGTGACTCCAATGGTTAACAAGTAGTGGATTCTATTGATAGAGGCGAGGCTCAAGCTACTCAAGAAGCTGCCTTTGATGAGAAGGACAAGGCCATAGTATGTAGATGGCAGTGGATGTTCTGGCTCGTATGGAGACCGAGGGTTAGGGGCTTGCAGCTGCTCCTCTATCTTTAGAGAGATGCCATGTTGGCACTGTTATCCCGCTTACCCATGGGTTCAGAGACTAGCTTTGATTTTCCTCAGCAAGGCCTGTTGACCAAGTGGTTTGATAGAATTTGGCTTTTATTTGTCTTCGGTGTCTTGGAACTGGTCTTTATTTTTTTGTTTTTTCTTGAAGGTCAAACCGCGCCGTAGATGGCTGCCTACGTACTCCCGGGTTGAGGGAGATCAGGTCATTCGTAGTTCTGGCTGTGTAGTTGGAGAGGCTTGAAAGGAGTTTATCTTGTATTTTGAGTCTGGTTTGATATATTTTTGAATTTTTGTGTTGGGATTCGAGGGTTTTTGAATTTTTTGTTTGGTTTGACCGCACCAAGATGGTTTCCTACGTACTCCTGGGTTAAGGGAGATCAGGTATTTCGTAGTTCATATTGTGTAGTTGGAGAGGTTTGAAAAGAATTTATCTTGGATTTTGAGTCTGGTTTGATGAGTTTTTGTGTTTTTATTTGGTTTGACCGCACCAAAATGGCTGCCTACGTACTCCTGGGTTGAGGGAGATCAGGTCATTCGTAGTTCCGGGTTGTTTGGTTGGAAAGGCTCGATTTTTGATTTTTTTTACTTTTTGATTTTTTGATTTTTTTTTGTCTTTTAATTTTGTATGCATGGAAAATAAAAGGCATAATGCTAGGAAAAGGATAGCGTCCAAACATCCTCTGGAACTCACAACTTTCCTCTAGATCTACGTCCTCCTGGCTAGCTGAGGCCTAATAGTCCAGTCATCCGTGATTATGTCGCCTTCGAGGCTTGTGATAGAGGTTCCCTCATGGCTCTGAATATCTACAATCCCGGCCATAACTTGATCACTTCCTGAATTGGCATATCCCTTAAGGAGGCTCAAACTAGACTCGTCGCAGAAAGGGATGAACTCCGGATTCCTCGAGGGGTTCTTTGAGAATTTCGCCACCTTTTTCTTCGCCTGCTGCTTCACCTTTCTCATAGCATTGAGAGGATTTGAGTATGAAATCCCCCTCGCACTAATGTTGTATCTCTAACAAGGAACTTTCCTTTTGGGCTTTTTCCATACGGGGAAGGATCAGTATCTCCTCCTCCTCTTCTAGAAGGATAAGGTCAGGCATGTAGTTGTTGGCTTTGGGCAACAAGATATTTAATGATGGTCGATGAACTTCATTAGGAGATTCTTTTGTATCCTCGATCGCTCCCAGTTTTAGGATCGGTCCACCTTGTGTTCTGTCAGGATTGGTGCTCATAGCCATCACATCCTTTGAACTACCCGCTTCGAGTGGACATCTTGAGTTCTTTATCTCTCTCTCGCCTTTTCTGGTTATGGGGAATTCTTTCTTCAGTTCTCCATTTTCAATGAGATCCTAGATTTTGTGCTTTAGAGACCAGCATTCCTTAGTTGCATGTCCAGGTGAGTTAGAATGATAGCGATATATCTTTGTGGCTTCATAATTTATCGATCCGGGCTTGTTAGGAGGCAGCAACTCAGTAATCTTTCTCTGCGCAACCATCAATGCTAGCATATTTTCCAATGAGTCCTCCAAAGGTGTGAATACCCTTCTCCGCCTACTCTCCCTGACTCTTGGTGCCATAGGATTTTGAGGGTTTGCCAGTGTTTGGCATGGTGATTGATATTTTGTATTTGGGAATTCGCATTCCTCTGGACTATTTTTCCTTTGTCGGGATCTTCTGGGAATTTTATCACTCCACCTTTCTTGTCTATTCAGCATGCTTTTATCTTCTTCAGTTAGCTGACTGATATTGGAGGGAGATAGGCTTACATTCTGAAGAACCTTCTCTTTCTCTTGGCTTTCTGATAGTTGAGTGAAAACCTACCTCGTATCCTGATGTTGGCGCACTACCAGATTAGCCAGCAGAGTTACTTGATGTTGGATCGTATCCAATTTTTGCATTATTGTCATACCCTCCTCTGTATTTTCCACCTTGAGGACATTTGTTATGTTCTTTTGGGGGTATTCCTCTATCCTTCGTATGTATTTACGATTTGGATACATTTCTTCGCTTCCTGACCCGATCATATTTACTTCCTCTGTATCATGCGGCATCAGAAGGTTGGGGTTGTCATTGGGATGGTCATGTTGTTGGACCACAATATCGCCGTTTTCGATCAGGTTTTGGATTTTATGCTTCAAGGACCAACAATCTTGTGTATCGTGTCCTGGAGATCCTGAATGGTAAGAACATCTCTGGCTAGGATTGTATCTTTTGCTTTTTGGATCCAGAGGTGGAGTCAGTTCGATAATTTTCTTGTGATCTATTAACATCACCAACATGTTTTCAAGGGATTCTCCTAGTGGAGAGAACACCCGATTTTTCATTCTTTTAAATTTTCTCTTTCTCTCCTGGCAATTGTTGAATGCAGTCTGTTGTGACGGCAGATTTCTTTCCCTCTTCCAAATGGGGGGACTATGGTTAGGTCTCCTAGACTGCCCCTGTACAATGAGGGATATATCTTCATCGCCTTCCTTGGGTACCCTTATGGGATCACTCGTATAACTATCAGATTGTATATGATCGGCGACTGCTTTTAAGGCTGTGAGATCTTTGTTGTTGCCTGCTTTCAGGCCCATCTCTGTCATTTTGCCATATTTGATCATCTCTGAGAATGGATTTCCTATTCCGGCCAGGATCCTCTCATAATAAGGTGCCTCCTGGATGTCTATGAAAGTCATCACCATTTCAGCTTCGGTCATAGGCGGGTTGACTTGTACTGCCAGACGTCTCCATCTTTGGGCATACTCACGGAAAGACTCGGTACTCTGATTTTTGACTTTGGACACTTGATATCGATCCGGAACCATCTGAGACTGGAAGCTGTATTGAGTTAGGAAGGCATGAGCTAATTCTTCCCAATTGTGAATTTTGGCATTGTCAAGTCGGGCATACCACGTCCTAGCCTCTCCAGTGAGACACTTTTGGAAAAGCTGCATTCGGAGGCTTTCATCTTCAACATAAGACCCTAGCTCGCCAATGTATACTTTCAAGTGCGTATAAGGATCGCCTGCCCCATTGTACTTTTCAAACTCTAGGACTTGGAATTTGTCAGGATATCTAGCCCCTGGGAATATGCATAGATCTGAATATGTGACACTTCCAAGGTTTCCAGTCTCTTTGATTGGTCGGATGGTTTCTTCCATTTGTTGGACTTGAATTGAAATATATATATATATATATATATATATAAAAGAACTGTAAAGAGCCACAAAATAATCCAGGCTGTGACAGAAATGAAATATATATATATATATATATATATATATATATATGTATAAAAACAATAAAAAGGGCGATGGGTTTTCACGCCGGTACCCGTACTGGAATTGAAATTGACAGAAAAGTAATCAACCAGTGACTGGGGAGAGCACCCAGTAAGGCGAAGTGTGCAAAAGCAGTAAAATGGCCACGAAGTAATCCAGGCCAGACTGAAAATATATATATATATATATACATATATATATATTGACAAAAATGTAGTCAATCAGAACTAATATGAGTACCAGTGATGGTGAAATTTGCTTATATATATGCGTAAATATATATAAAAGCGGTAAACTACCTCGGATTTGAAATCCGGGCTTGACAGAATTGAAATGTTAATACATTTACAGTTAAATAAGCACATAAAAGGCCCAAACCAGAACTGGGAAGATAACCCAGTCCGGCGAAGTTGCCCGAACGTGTGTGCTAGTGCATTGAAGCTGCTGGAGTTGACGGTCGTCAATCCGAGTTATAAAAATGCAAAAAACTGCTTTTATGTACAGAAATGTACCAAATTTTGACGAAAACAGCCACGGAACTAAGTTTCGAACATATTTAGAAAATGAAACTTCGTGTGCAGGTGTAAAACAGTGCAAAGTAGTAGTATTGACTTTCTGATCGTAAAAATACTTACAATGGACTGCAATACGGGCTTTTTGCCAAATTGTAGGCTCTATACGTCCAAATCTACCAGTTATTTTCTGATATGTGGTAGTATATGGGTATATCTATGTGTTGCAGTGAAAATATTTGGGTTTGGAAGAGGTGTAAAAGTCAGAAAATCAAACTGGCAGAGTTTCGCTACGTTTCGAAAACTTAAAAATGAAGGGCGGTGCACCTCTATATATAGGGCAGGGAGCTGCAGCTCTTCCTAGGGCAGCCGCATGTAGAGGTACGGCTCCCCTAAGTGGGGCCCACATTCCCGGTTTGATCGTCTCAAGGTGCGTGCATGCCGGGCGATGCGATGTCAGGTTTGAAATTTTATAACTTTTGATCGGAGCGTCCGTTTGGGGCATGCTATAGCTTTTCGAAAAGCCTTCGCCGAGAGTGTTGAAATGACATAGGATTTAACCCTTTTTAAGTCCCCAAACGTGGGTTCATGACCGGGTCTTCGTTTTCCCGCAGTTTATCCATCGAGCTGTCCGGTGCTGTTTTCACCCGGGATCACCGTTGTGGTTCTTTCTGACCTTGGTGACATCAATTCAGCTTGATTTTGACTGAATCAACTGAGAGTTGGTAAAATAACCATTTTGCCCATCCCGGGGTTGCCCTTGGTGTTGGCATGGCCTCTGGTTGACTTTCGGGAGCTGTTTCCAAGACTTGGATCCCATTCGAGTCTGTTTGTTCTTAGTGTTGCCTATGTGGCTGACGTGGTCATTCCAGGTTTTCTTCTGGAAGTGTTGTGATGCTTCAGGTTTATGTCTTATGTCGACCTGACTTCCCGGACTGATGTCGAGGCTGACCTTTACTTCTCGGAATTGCTGTTGGGGCTAATTTGTACCTCCCGGATTACTGTCAGGACTGCATTGTACCTTTCGGATTACTGCCGGGGCTGCGTTGACATCGCGATATGGTTGATCGGTGTTGTGGTTGTCCCGATATAGGAAAAGCTTAGGATGTCAAAGTAGACTTTTGCACCAGGCGGCTTTCACCCAGCACACCTCGTGAGATTTGAAAATTCAGCATTTACAAGCCAACAAAAGTGGGGCCCACCCATGTTTGTAATAAAAAAATATTTATTTTTTGAAACTTCAATAATTCATAATAAATAACCCTTTATCAGAAAAATACGAATTCTATGTTCTTTTTATAGGAAATTTAATTCTCTACAACTTTGCAAAAGAAAGTTTTTTCAAATTCCCAACCAAAATGGCCGAAATCCACAAACGGATGATTTTCCACACCAAAATACTGATAAAAACACCTCAACACTAATTCCTTCTTTTATATCCACAAAAATAAATATTTTCTTATCATATAAATCAATAATTAATTATTCACAAATAATATTACAGAACTACAATATTGACAACCAGGTCGTTCCCAGGAAAGAGGGGGTCTTCCGATAAGGATTTCTCCTTACTGGCGCGCAATTAAATAACCCCTCCTAGACAGAACTTCCTTAGACATTGTCAATAATGCTATCTAATAATATTATTCAAACAATATGAATTATTGATTTGATAATGTGAAATGCTGTGCAGTGACAATTATTGAATCAATAATACAAAATATCAATGGTAGCAATTATTGAATCAATCATATAAAATAGCAACATAGCAATTATTGATATAAAATATCAATGTAGCAATTATTGATATAAAATATTAACGTATCAATTATTGAACCAATAAAATATCATGCAATTATTGAATCAATAATATAAAATATTGAATAGTAATTATTGTAACAATTATTGAGTAAGTGACTTCTTACGTAAGAACCAATAATTCAAAATATTGTGCAATACCGTGTGCTGCTGTACAATAACGCGTAATACTGTATTTTTATCACCGGGTATTTCAACAGTTTAACCGTAATAGTTTTACCGTTATTTATAAAAAGGTTATTTCTGTCGCTTTCTATATCCGACAGTTATTCCGTTGTGGGGCTCACAAATAGCTGCGCTGTCGTACGAATATTTCCCGACAACAAGAATATTCCACGACCAAATGAATATTCCCCAACAACAATGAATATTTTATAACCACTTGCTCATTTTGAAATATTTGCACATTTCACCCATAACTTTTCACATTTATTAAATCAACACCTTACTATTTCAAAATAATATATAAAGAAAATTAAATATTTATTCATAAAAGTTAGGGTCTTACAACCTCCCATCCTTATGAAATTTTGTCCTCGAAATTGACGTACGTACCTGGTATGTCGAAAAGGTGAGTATACCTCGCTTTCATTTCCGATTTCAACTCCCAGGTCATTTCCTCAATAGCATGGTTTCTCCACAAAACTTTAACTTGAGGTATAATTTTCGAGGGTAGGACATGCTCCTTCCTATCCAAGATCTTGACTAGGTACCTCCTCGTACGTTAAATCTTCGGCTATCTCGTCTAGGTTCTAACTCAATAATATGGTTTGGGTCTTTCACATATTTGCGAAGTATGGATATGTGAAAAACGTTATGAACACGAGACAGGCTTGGAGGTAAAGCAAGTCTATAAGCCACATTTTCTACTCGGTCAAGGATCTCAAATGGACCAATAAATCGTGGGTTGAGCTTTCCTCTCTTTTCGAATCTCGTAACTCCTTTCCACGGAGCAACACGTAATAACACATGGTCCCCAACATTAAATTCCACGTCCTTTCGATGAAGATCCATGTTGTTCGAATTATGCAACGACAATTAACGCGCAAGTATACGCGGTCAACAAGTAATATAAGATAAGTAGGGTGTCGTACCCACGAGGACGAAGTCTTAAATGCAAATCAAATACTAATGTAAGTTATATACTATCTTATCTAAACAAATGATTGGAGGTGGTAGTTTAAACTATGCGAGTACAACTAAAGGAAACGGGAGAAATTGAAGTAATAGGGAGACAAGCTAGGATTACAATTTCCCTAATGCGTCGCCTAATCTCCTAACTCTCCACAATACAAACAAATCAAGGAATGGTCAGCCGAGAATAGAACTATACATATGCTTCTGTCGAAGGCCAAATGCACATCCCTAGCTAGATGAATCACAATATATCTATCGATGAAAATAACTAGGCTAGGGTCATTAAGCTCAGTCTCAAGGCTACACAAGGCAAATAGAGATATGTCTATCCTATTAAGCAGTTTATGCACACACTCCTTTAGGCAAGGGCATAACAAGTGTTATTGTATTTTAAAAGCCAGATATTAATGTCCAATATTCAATATCCATTAATATCACTGCCAAAAACTCTGTCAAGCATTTAGTCAATAAGCAAGAAATACAACAACCCATTCCCAAAATGATTCATTAATATAAATAGGAGAGAAAGTTAATTAGGCTAAACACTAGGTTACATTGCAATCCTAAAAAGGAATTAGTTCATAACCATGGTGCTAATACACATTTCTATGACATTCAACATTGCTCAGTAATACACAAATAACTGAGAGATTTAGAATAAGAAAACTCCTGTTGTAAGGTTTTCTGTCTCCAAGTCTTCTCTTCTCCGTGCAACTCCTGAGCTGTGTATGATGCAATAACTATTCTCCCCTAAAATACAGCTTCTTTCTGGTCTAGAATCTCCAAAAATATTCTCTGTTATCTCTCTCTATCTCGTATTTTTGCTGCCGTCCTCTCTGCTCTATCTATTCTCTTCTCCCCCCTTTATTTTTAGGTCATTAAACGCAAACCACTGGCTAGGCACCGGAGGTGACGCTGCGGCGCGGAGCCTATAACAGCTTAGTGGCGCTGCGGCGCCACTCACGCTGCAGCGCGAGAATAAGAAGGACCGGGCCGCTGCAACGCCAGATGACATCAGCATGAACCAGGAGTTGGCGCTGCGACGCGGGCTTAAGACTGAGCTCTGGCGCTGCGGCGCCAGAGTGTAGAAAATGACAATTTTTGCCCCTGCAAGCTGAAAATGATCCAAACAGCCCTGCATCAAACAGGAAGAGCATAACAACAACAGAATATATACAAAAGCACAACAAATAAAACAAAAAACAAGCAACGTCTTAAGCTTTAGAGAATCTGATATGCGATATAAATACCACACATCAGATAGCCCCAAACTTAAGCTTTTGCTTGCCCTCAAGCAAACTATCTAACATCCACACCTACATTACAGGAAGACGCGAAAGGAAACTACTACTATAGAATAAATACCACGGCTTCAAAGCGTACTTATAGAGCCTCTCCGAGAATAGGACAAACACTGACATGAAAGGGGGCTTAAAATCGAATTTGCAAGCATGAGACTGTACTTGATCCATTCTATGTGAGCGAAAACCAACCATCCAAACTAAACATAGCTCAAAAAAAACTCGCACAGTCGAAAGCTAAAACCAATATGCACACCACGCAACTTAAACAATCAACAAGCATTAAGACTAAAAGATGCAAGCACAGGAAAAGATCAAAAGGCTCTAGCATGAAGACAAAAAAATCTGACTCGGACAGTCCTTAATTACCTTAGGCTAAACAGAGCTACCCATAAATGAGCTTTTGATCAGTGACTCCCAAACCAGACGGCTTTAGGGCACTAGGCTTTGAACACCCCTATGAATCTAATCACTCGAGCAACAAAGGCCACGTAATCAACATAAGCCAAATTAGACTTTATGAAATCTGAAGATTATTTGACGAGTGCATTTTATGCTCCATCTCAACATCGGTCCTGCGTTTATGGGCGAGTGCATTTTACGCTCCATCTCGACCCACCGCAAGGCTTTCGATATTCAATCTCCTTTTTAATTAATTCTATTTTTATTTATTTTATTCTACAACATGCCAGAGTCTAAGATCCAAAACTGTAAAAGCACCCAAGCCCTTTATTACCTTGCAAAAATGAAAGATTATAAGAATGAACATACTCTCAAAGCAATCAACGTGCGAAATAAAATTGAAAAATAATTAGCTAAAACAGTTGATCGGTGCTTGCTAAGGACGGATCAAAAACTAGTCTCGACTTATCGATTCACAACCCCTAACACATACATGCTTGACACGACTCTAAGAGACAGCCATAACAACTAGGCACATGTCATTAGCCACGATCAAAAATTAACAGCTAAAACACCCTCACCCAGCATATTTACAGTTACAGAACGGGGTGAAAGGGGGGATCAAAATAAATTAGGCATGAAGCAACAAAAAAAATAACACCCTGCCCAAATAAGGAGAAGCCATAACACATGGCATCAAGTAAACCAATTATCTGCACATACCCCAAAATATGGCTAAAAGCATAACAACCAAAATAAAGCACAAGCATTTAAATATTATAAACCAAAACATACGTTTATATACTTAATAAAACCAACGTACCAATGCATCATACATGCATCCCAAAATAAACCGAAAACATCCACAAATGATAGTCTGGGGCTATACCGCCCAAAAGAAACATGACAGCAATTCATATATAAAAATACTTATAAAGGAAATCTCCCCCAAGCTTGAAATTTGCCAATGACCTCACTGGCCTTCACCCTCTGGAGCACCATCACCTCCGCCATCATCATCAGCCTGCGCTGGCTCCTCCTCGCGATCCTCTGCTCTGGCTGGAAATGGTGGAGGATAAGGCGCAAAAATTGGAGGCTCTGGAAATTGAAAGGGCATGGACTCTGCGTCGTCTCCTCCCTGAGCATAATAGATACTGGAGACTGTATTTGCGAACTCCGCATGAAAGTGATTGAATTGGCTCTGCCATTGAGCCACTGTATCAACCATGCAGTGGAGAAAATTAAGGCTGCTTAAAATCTCTGCCAAGGCCCCAGGTGGCATAGCCTCAGAAGATGGGGGCTCAGGCGCTTAAGCGGAGGTACCAGCCTCTGATGAGGGAGGCGGCAGAGGCCCCGGTAAATATCCCTGACCCTTTGGGTGTGACGGAGGTCCCCCATCCCATACTCCATAATGGGGTATAACATGATGATCAATGACAGCCATAGGCGGCTGAGTGATGTCGTCTTTCTCCCATACCACACCCGTCCTTTTGCATAGGCGTGTGATCAATGACGGGTGAGGGAGTCCAGAATTGACGTTGCTTCTAATGGCCTTTTTAATTGAATCCTGGATAAGAACCCCCACATCAACCTTCAGCCCCATAACAATTGCATACAGCAATACTGCCCTCTCTCTTGTTACATCACTCAGGTGGCATGTTGGCATGATATTAGCACAAATAAAGGAGTACCACGCCTTACCATAACGACTTAAGGCTTGATGGGGGAAAGAAGTCTTTTCACCGTGGAATTCATTGGTTTTCCACACGGTACCAGGCTTGCAGAGCTTGGTTATAATCTCATCTGTATTGTAACTCCGCATCCTAGACTCCAGATAATCCTTACCATCGTAGTTTGGAGTCCCATACACAGCATTAATGGTACGACTGTCAAATTTTATCAACTTACCCCGAACTGGTACCGAAGCAGGACCCTCAGCATTAGCATTTGCGTAGAATTCCTTTACCGCCGAAATAACTGCAGATTCGGGCGGCTTGGTGAAGTGAATCCATTTCATGGTCACAATCATGGAATTCATATGGCCGTCCATCTTGTCATCTGGCCTTAGCCCTCTCTCAGGCACCAAACTCCTCTTTGAAAAATTTTGGGCATATCGCTTCCAGGCTTCCTCACTTGGGAATTTTACAGCATCCCAAAGGGGAGGAGGGGTTCTGGAAGACGGAGGAGGACCTATGCTAGTGCGAGGACGCTTTGAACCCATAGCCAACAAACCCCAAGGACAATAAAAAGAAAATTAACAAATGAAAATCCAATGGTTGCTCTGAAGAAATCCTTTACCGCATATTGCTTATAAATAGGATGAATGAGAAGTAACTGCAGACGGTTGATGGCCCCAAACGGTGAGAAACCAAAAGGGTGTCGCTTGAATTGCCACACTCGTTGGAAGAAATGGAGATGTGTGTGAGAGAAAAGAGGGGAGAAACATAAACTGCTGCAAACTGAAACCCAAACGCCTTGCTTAAACTCAAAAACACGGCACTGGCGCTGCGGCGTGGCGCATGGCGCTGCGGCGTGAGATAGGTTCAACTTGGGGCTGCGGCGCCATTTTCGGTGCTGCGGTGCGACATCTTGGCGCTGCGGCGCGAATAATTACGAAGGCCTCAACGCTGCAGCGCAACTCTCCAGTAGCTTCCAGCATATGTTGGCGCCGCGGCGCGAGATTTTGTGAAGGGACTGGCGCTGCGGCGTGATAAAGAATTTGGAGAAAAAAAAAGCATGGCGCTGCGGCGTGAAAATTAGGCTAACACTTGGCGCTGCGGCGCGAGTACTTTGCTTTTTTTTCCCTGCATTCCTGCAGCAAACACCCAAAACCTGAACCAATGCAGAATTTAACTACTAGACATAGCAATCATACTAACCATTAAACTACATACTAACATACTAATTTAACATCTACAATAATTCTAAGGAAAACCAATTGCACTAATGATAACTAAAGAAAATAACACTAAATAAAACTATAAGGAAATTTTTTTGATACTGAGATGGGGTTGCCTCCCCATCAAGCGCTTGATTTAGAGTCGTCGGCTTGACTTTCGCCCCGTCTTACACCGGGTCTCCCAAGGTGATGGAGGTGTGTTGCCGGTCAACCTTCGCCGCCCCAATAGTGTTTCAAACGTTGTCCATTGACTTTGAAGGTTTTGTCTGAATGAGGGTCTTTGACCTCAATAGCCCCATGAGGATACACTTTAGCAATTGTGAACGGCCCCGACCATCGGGACTTCAACTTCCCTGGGAATAATTTCAGACGGGAGTTAAAAAGAAGCACCTTCTGGCCTCGTTCGAAGTTAATTTCGACAATTTTCTTGTCATGCCACCGCTTTGTCTTTTCCTTATACAACTTAGCGTTTTCATACGCGCGCAGACGAAACTCGTCTGATTCATTGAGTTGTAATAGTCTTCGTTCACCCGCTGCATCCATATCGAAATTGAGCTTTTGGATAGCCCAATATGCGTTGTGCTCTAGCTCCACAGGAAGATGACAAGCCTTGCCGTAAACAAGCCTATACGGAGACATTTTGATAGGCGTTTTATAAGCGGTGCGGTATGCCCACAAGGCATCATCAAGCTTCTTTGACCAGTCCTTCCGATTAGGATTAACAATCTTCTCCAAGATACGCTTAACCTCTCGGTTAGAGATCTCTGCTTGGCCACTTGTCTGCGGATGATAACCTATGGCTATTTTATGGGTCACCCCATACTTGGCAAGAAGGGCTTCGAAATATTTGTTGCAAAAATGTGACCCTTCATCACTGATTATTGCCCGAGGAGTGCCGAAGCGAGTGAAAATATTTTTCCTTAAGAAATTAAGCACCACCTTAGCATCATTAGAAGGCAAGGCGACTGCTTCTACCCATTTGGAGACATAATCAACCGCGACCAGAATATAGAGATTGTTGTAGGACGACGGGAATGGCCCCATGAAGTCAATACCCCATACATCAAACAACTCTACTTCAAGGATATTCTGCAGAGGCAATTCGTGCCTTTTTGAAATGGTTCCTACCCTTTGGCATCTATCGCAGTGTAACACATATAGGTGTGCATCTTTGAACAGGGTAGGCCAGTAAAACCCAGATTGAAGTACTTTAGCAGCAGTTCTTTGGCCCCCAAAATGTCCTCCATAATTAGAGGAATGGCAATGATGGAGCACACCTTCGATTTCCTCCTCTGGCAAACATCTCCGCAGAATCTGATCTGAACACTGTTTGAATAAAAAAGGCTCGTCCCAAAAGTATTGTTTTGCATCATTTAGGAATTTCTTCCTCTGTTGATAGCTCAAGATGGGAGGAAGCACTTGACAAGCGACGAAATTGGCAAAGTCCGCATACCACGGGGCTTTACTTTGGACGGCAAACAGTTGTTCATCCGGGAAGAAATCATTGATGTCTTTGATTGCATCTCCCGAATGAGGAGGGTTTTCCAACCTCGACAATTGATCTGCTACCTGGTTTTTTGTCCCCTTTTTGTCGCGGATCTCCAGATCAAACTCCTGTAGAAGAAGGATCCACCTTATCAGCCTAGGCTTTGCATCTTTCTTCTCTATCAGATATTTGATGGCCGAATGGTCTGTGTACACAGTCACTTTTGTTCCAATGAGGTAGGAACGGAATTTGTCAAAAGCATAAACCACTGCCAGCAGTTCCTTCTCGGTTGTGGTGTAATTTAACTGAGCATCAGTTAATGTTTTGCTGGCATAGTAGATCGTGTGGAACACTTTGTCCCTTCTCTGTCCCAACACTGCCCCAATTGCAAAATCGCTGGCGTCACACATGAGCTCAAATGGGAAAGTCCAATCAGGAGCTACCACGATAGGAGTCGAAATGAGTTTTTCCTTCAAAAGTTCAAATGCTCTGAGGCAGGCTTCATCAAACTGAAAAGGCATATCCTTTTCCAATAGTGAACATAGCGGTTTTGTTATCCTTGAGAAGTCCTTGATAAACCGCCTATAGAAACCTGCATGCCCAAGAAAACTCCTAACCCCTTTCACTGATGTAGGCGGCGGTAGACTATTGATGACATCAATTTTAGCCTTGTCTACTTCAATACCACCATCTGATACTCTGTGGCCCAGAATAATGCTCTCTTTTACCATAAAGTGGCACTTCTCCCAATTCAATACAAGATTAGTTTCAACGCATCTTTGGAGAACGGCAGTCAAATTCACCAGACAGTTATCAAATGAACTCCCGAATACAGAAAAATCGTCCATGAAAACCTCGAGGGTCTTTTCAACCATGTCAGAGAAGATGGACATCATGCAACTTTGGAATGTTGCAGGAGCGTTACACAACCCAAAGGACATTTTTCGAAAGGCAAAGGTCCCATACGGACATGTGAACGTTGTTTTCTCCTGATCTTCGGGAGCAATTAAAATTTGATTATAGCCAGAATAACCATCCAGTAGACAATAGAAGGCATGCCCAGCAAGTCTATCGAGCATCTGATCAATAAAAGGCAGCGGGAAGTGATCCTTACAAGTGGACTTATTCAACTTTCTGTAGTCCATACATACCCTCCATCCAGTCACCGTTCTGGTTGGAATCAACTCGTTATTCTCATTGGCTACTACTGTCATACCGCCCTTTTTTGGCACGCATTGAATAGGACTGACCCAAGGACTGTCCGAGATAGGGTAGATAATGCCCGCATCTAGCAGCTTAATGATTTCCTTCCGGACCACCTCTTTCATTATTGGGTTCAACCGCCTTTGATGTTCAATGGTCGGCTTGGATCCTTCCTCCAGTAGGATTTTGTGCATACAAAGGGATGGACTGATCCCTTTAATGTCTGAAATCGACCACCCCAGTGCCGTTTTATACTGTTTGAGCACTAGCAGTAGCTTCTCTTCCTGGCCTTCATCTAAAGATGCAGATATTATAACAGGTAAAGTGGATGAATTCCCCAAGTATGCATACCTCAGATGATTGGGCAGGGGCTTTAACTCGAGGACAAGAGGTTCTACAACAGATGGTTGGGCCTTGGAAGTAGATGCTTCTGGATCATTTAGCGACTCAAACTGTCTTTGGAACTGTGTAGATCGCTGGGGTGCATCCAGCCAGTTAGCATATTCAACATGGGTGGCCTCCTCCTTAGTACTGGTACCTCTTAGTGTAGCTTCTAAAGGGTCTGTCATGCATGTTTCTGAGAATACTTCCCTGACTGCATCATCAAGCACTTTAATCTGGAAGCAGTCTTCAGGGGTGTTCGGATATTTCATTGCCCTAAACACATTGAAAGTTACTTCCTAATCCTGCACTCTCATAGTCAGCTCCCCTTTCTACACATCTATAAGGGTTCTCCCCGTTGCTAAGAATGGTCTACCCAGTATTATCGGGACCTCCCTGTCTTCCTCAAAGTCCAGGACAATAAAGTCCGCTGGGAAGATTAACTTGTCCACCTTAACAAGCACATCCTCTACTATCCCCTTCGGGTACGTGAGAGATCTATCCGCCAATTGCAAAGTAACACTTGTGGGTTTGGCTTCATTCAGTCCAAGCTTTTTATATATTGACAGAGGCATCAAATTTATACTCGCCCCCAAATCACATAAGGCCTTGCCAATGAATTGGTCCCCGATAGTACATGGAATCGTGAAACTTCCAGGATCTTTCAGTTTTGGTGGGAGCTTGTTCTGTAGAATAGCACTGCATTCCTCAGTCAGAGCCACTGTTTCATAATCTCCCATTTTCCTCTTCTTTGACAATATGTCTTTCATGAATTTAACATAGCTCGGCATTTTCTCCAACGCCTCTGCAAACGGGATGTTTATGTGAAGCTTCTTGAACACTTGTAAAAACTTAGAAAAATGCTTATCAAGCTTTTGTTTCTGCATGCGCTGGGGGAATGGCAACTGTGGGATAGGAGGACTAGCTATGTTCACTATAGGGGTTGGTGATGAAGGGCTTTCTTGAGCATTTACATCACCCCCAGACTTATCATCACTCTGCTCCACAATAGGTTCCTCTATAGTCACTTCTTCTTGCACTACAGGACTCTCTCCACCCTTTTCATTTATAGTTTTCCCACTCCGGAGTGTAACTGCTTTGCAGTGTTCCTTCCCATCCCGTTTCGGGTTGACATCAGTGTCACTCGGCAATGTGCCTTGCGGTCGACTATTCAAAGCAGAGGCCAACTGTCCCATTTGGACTTCAAGGTTCCGGATGGAAGCCTCTTGATTACTGCTCCTTGTCTCATTTTGGGCAATATATCGTGACAAGAGATCTTCCAAACTAGGTTTTCTTTCCTGTTGAGGTGGTAGATGGTGAAACTGATTTTGAGAACTCTGTGGTTGTTGGTTGTACTGATTTTGAGCTTGAAAACCGGGAGGATTTGAGAAATTAGGCCTGGTGGTCGGAGGTTGTGGTTGATTGCTATTTGTGTTTCCCCAAGAAAAGTTTGGATGATTCCTCAAGCCCGGATGATAATGAGTAGGGAGACTTGCGTTTTGCTGCCGCCCGTAGTTGGAAACAAATTGAACTGACTCGGGGCTTATGGCACACTGCTCAGTTGTGTGGCTCCCTTGACACAATTCACACAACAATGAGACACTCTGGACATTCTGCACAGCTTGCACTCCCATGGTGTCAAGTCTTTTAGTTAGCGCTGCAACCTGAGCCGCTAATTGTGTGACTAGATCTACCTCATATATTCCTACTGCTCTTCTAGGGGCCTGCCTATCATTTGGCCATTGATAATTATTGGCCGCCATTGTTTCCACCAATTCATACCCCGCTGTGTGATGCTTAGACATGAACGCTCCTCCAGAAGCGGCATCAATACTCGATCGAGTAGCTCCGGATAACCCATTATAGAATGTCTGGATGGGAAGCCATTCTGGCAGTCCATGGTGGGGGCATTTTCTCAGAAGATCCTTGAATCGCTCCCATGAGTCGTACAAAGACTCTGACTTCAAACTGAATAAAAGAGGTAATTTCATGCCTGAGCCTGGCGGTTTTAGCGGGTGGGAAGAACTTTGCCACGAACTTTTGAGCCAAGTCATCCCATGTGGTTATGGAGCCTGACGGAAGTGAATGTAGCCAGCTCTTGGCCTTGTCCTTCAAAGTGAAGGGAAACAATCGGAGTCTAATGGCATTGTCAGACACTCCATTGCACTTAAACGTATCGCAGATCTCCAAGAAGTTCATCAAGTGATCGTTGGGGTCATCATTTGGTAATCCCCCAAACTGAATATTGGAGCACATTTGGATGGTGCCCGGCTTGATCTCAAAATTGTTTGCTTGGATTGCGGGCCTAAGAATGCTCGCTTGCAAATCTGCGATGTGAGGCATAGCATGCTCCCTTAAATATTTCTGAAGTTCCTCAGCCATTGTAACAGGAGTATGTATGTCCCGAGCTTTTTCTCTCTGCAGGCGTCTGTACGTTCTATCAACCTCGGGATCGAGAGGTATTATATTCCGACCCCTTCGAGGTGGCATACGCCGTTGAGATCACCTGAAAAGAAAATTAAACAGATAAAGTTAGTCTAAATTAAGATCGTAATGACATAGCTTTAATATTGATAACAAATAATACTAAGTCCCCGGCCACGGCGCCAAAAACTTGTTGTTCGAATTATGCAACGACAATTAACGCGCAAGTATACGCGGTCAACAAGTAATATAAGATAAGTAGGGTGTCGTACCCACGAGGACGAAGTCTTAAATGCAAATCAAATGCTAATGTAAGTTATATACTATCTTATCTAAACAAATGATTGGAGGTGGTAGTTTAAACTATGCGAGTACAACTAAAGGAAACGGGAGAAATTGAAGTAATAGTGTGACGCCCCCAGAATAGGTCCATTCAACCGAACCCATTCTGAGTCGCCAAATACATGGTACAGAATTCAAATACAAACTTTATATCATACGGTCGTGCAAAATACGACCACACAACTGTGAGTCTCAATACAAATATGTAGAAAATATTAATATTCAAACTAAGTCCTCATTACAATTATTATCACACTATTTATCAGAAATAGTGAGGACTACTACTGCTCTAACTCGGACCATCACTCTGTCCCCCGACTAGTTCCGCAACATTCTCATTTCCTGAAGAGGACAACAGATGAAAAGGGTGAGCTCAACTAGCTCAGTAAAGAATATTATGACTAAGATAATGGGAAACAAATTATCGTTAGTCTTCAACAAATAAGATAAAATATAATGGACAACCAATCTTAGATCAATATTCGCAGCGGAAATAACAATTCATTAGAAGAGTTAAGCAGAGAATCAAGTCTACTATCTTCTATGATTAAAAAGTCCATCATCAATATTTTATCCCTGTAACATCAATCAATATACATCTCGAATCAAATATTCATCTTTGCACTACAGGGCAAAGATATTCATTTGTATCATCAGTGGTCATATTTATCTCAACACCTGTCATCTTTGCACTACAGGCCAAAGATATTCATCAGGTAATCATTCATCTTTGCTCTACAGGCCAAAGATATTCATCAAGTAATCATTCATCTTTGCTCTACAGGCCAAAGATATTCAGTTACATCACCTTTTAGGACTGAGAATGATGAAAAATATTTTTAAAAAAATGAATCCAGTGAGATAAAAGACAAAGACTAAGGATTCGTATTTTAGTATATCCAATTCAAAAATACCTCGTAATAATCAATTATGGAGCAAAATTCAAGAATAAAGCTCAAAACTTGGATACAATCAAAGATAGTAACCTTAACAAGCAATTTGGACAAATAGAAGAAAATTTAATTTTTCCGTGAATAGTGTCGTATACGTGAATAGTACCGTATACGTGAATAGTAACCCCGACGGAAAAAGTAAGAATTTCAACATAAAATCCATGACAATATTTCTGTATAATGATATTGAAAAGAATAACATCATTTACGAAAGAAAATAGCATCCCTTACCATCCCTTACCTCAAAAAGATAGTACCTCTGACTGGAATATCGGATATAATACCGAAGGAAACTTGCACTGAATAGCAACACTCAAAGTATTGAAATACTCACAAAAATACGCTCGATATTATAGAGAGAGAAAACTTTTGATTCTGGTGTGATTTTCAATTCTAACCTAAGCACCCTATTTATAGGAAAAGCTTAGGATGCCAAAGGAGACTAAATGAATAAAATATTATTATTTTCAAAATAATTTTCACCGCCGCCGGCTGCTGCCCAAAATCAGATTTCAACAAAAGTGGGGCCCACCCATTAAATAATATATATTTTCCGAAACTTCAATAATTCATAACAAATAGCCCCTTTGTCAGAAAAATACAAATTCTATGTCTTCCCATAGGAAATTTAATTCTCTACAACTTTGCAGAAGAAAGTTTTTCCAAATTCCAAACATAAATTATCCGAAATCCATAAACAGATGATTTCTCACACCAAAATATTGATAAAAACTCACCAGCGCCAATTCCTTCTTTAATATCCACAAAATAAATATTTCCTTATCATATAAATCAATAATTAATTATTCACAAATAATATTATAGAACTACAATATTAACAACCAGGTCGTTCCCAGGACAGAGGGGGCCTTCCGATAAGGACTTCTCCTTACTGGCGTGCAATTAAATAACCCCTCCTAGACAGAACTTCCTTAGACATTGTCAATAATGCTATCTAATAATATTATTCAAATAATATGAATTATTGAGTTGATAACGTGAAATACTGTGCAACGACAATTATTGAATCAATACTACAAAATATCAACTGTAGCCATTATTGAATCAATCATATAAAAATAGCAACGTAGCAATTATTGAGTCAATAAAATATCAATGCAGCAATTATTGAGTCAATAATATAAAATATCAACGTAGCAATTATTGAGTCAATAATATAAAATATTGAACAGTAATTACTGTAACAATAATTGAGTAATGGCTTCTCACGTAAGACTCAATAATTTGAAATACTGTGCAATATCGTGTGCTACTATGCAACACCGTGTATCACTGTATTTTAACCACCGGGTATTTCAACAGTACTAACGGTAACAACTACGCCGTTATCTTGTAAAAAAGTTATTTTTGTCGCTTTCTATATCCGACAGTTATTCCGTTGTGGGGGCCCACAAATAGCTGCGCCGTCGTACGAATATTCCCCGACAACAAGAATATTCCACGACCAAATGAATATTCCCCGACAACAAGAATATTTTATAACCACTTGCTCATTTTAAAAATGTTTGCACATTTCACCCATAACTTTCATATTTATCAAATCAACACCTTACTATTTCGAAATAATATATAAAGAAAACTAAATCTTTATTCATAAAAGTTGGGGTCTTACAACCTCCCCTCCTTATGAAATTTCGTCCTCGAAATTGACGTACGTACCTGGTATGTCGAAAAGGTGAGGATACCTCGCTTTCATTTCCGATTCCAACTCCCAGGTCATTTCCTCAATTGCATGATTTCTCCACAAAACTTTAACTTGAGGTATAATTTTCGAGCGTAGGACATGCTCCTTCCTATCCAAGATCTTGACAGGTACCTCCTCGTACGTTAAATCTTCGGCTATCTCATCTGGTTCTAACTCAATAATGCGGTTTGGATCCTTCACATATTTACGTAACACGGATATGTGAAACACGTTATGAACACGAGACATGGTTGGAGGTAAAGCGAGTCTATAAGCCACATTTCCTATTCGGTCAAGAATCTCAAATGGACCAATGAATCGTGGGTTGAGCTTTCCTCTCTTCCCAAACCTCGTAACTCCCTTCCATGGAGCAATACGTAATAACACATGGTCTCCAACGTTAAATTCCACGTCCTTTCGATGAAGATCCGCATAACTCTTTTGTCGATCTTGTGCTGTTTGTATACGTTGTCGGATTATTTGGATCTTTTCTGTAGTCATACGTACTAACTCCGGTCCCAACAATGTTGTTTCACCCACCTCGTTCCAACATACTGGAGAGCGACACTTTCTCCCATACAACGCTTCGAATGGAGCTACGCCTATACTTGCCTGATAACTGTTGTTATAAGAGAATTCCACCAATGGTAAGTACTTATCCCAACTCCCTTTGAAGTCTAGAACACAAAGTCTCAATAGATCTTCAAGAGTTCGGATAGTCCTTTCCGATTGTCCGTCTGTTTGAGGATGATAAGCCGAACTGAATCGTAAATCCGTACCCATAGCTTTCTGCAAACTGATCCAAAATCGTGAAGTAAATCTGGGGTCACGATCCGAAACTATGGATACTGGCATGCCATGCAACCTCACAATCTCATTCACGTACATATGAGAAAGACGTTCAAGGGAATAAGTCTCTCGTATCGGCAAGAAATGAGCAGACTTGGTTAATCTATCAACAATAACCCAAATCGCATCTAAGCCTTGAGAAACCTTGGAAAGACCCGTAACGAAATCCATCGTAATGTGTTCCCACTTCCATTTCGGAATCTCCAGTGGTTGTAATGGACCCTTCGGCACTTGATGCTCCGCCTTTACACGTTGACAAGTTAAACATCTCGAGATAAACTCCGCGATCTCTCTCTTCATATTGCCCCACCAAAATGTATGTCGAAGATCACGATACATTTTAGTACTCCCAGGATGGATCGCAAACGGTGTGTTGTGTGCTTCCATCATGATTCTATACTTCAAGTCGGAATCGTTAGGAACACAAAGTCTGGAGTTGACTCGAAGTATTCCCTCTTCATCGATTCTTGCTTCTGGAATAGCACCTTCTTGCACCTTCTTCTTCATCTTCATCAGCTCCGCATCCGTAGCTTGAGCAGCTTTAACTTTATCAATCAAAGCTAGTTCTACGCGTATACTTGACATCATCGCACTCGTTCCCACATATGATTTTCTACTCAACGCGTCAGCTACCACGTTCGCTTTTTCAGGATGGTATTGGATGGTATGATCGTAATCTTTCAACAGCTCAAGCCAACGTCGTTGCCGCATGTTGAGTTCCTTCTGAGTGAAGAAATATTTAAGGCTCTTATGATCCGTATAAATCTCCACTTTCTCTCCGTACAAGTAATGTCTCCAGATCTTCAACGCGAAAACGACTGCTGCCAACTCTAGATCATGAGTAGGATAATTCCTCTCATATTCTTTGAGTTGTCGCGAGGCATAGGCTATGACTTTCCCATGTTGCATGAGAACACATCCTAACCCTTTGCCCGAAGCATCGCTGTAAATAACAAATCCATCCGAACCAGATGGTATTGTCAGAACAGGTGCCGAGATAAGTCTCCTCTTGAGCTCTTGGAAGCTCTTCTCGCATTCCTCTTTCCAAATGAATTTCGTATCTTTCCGAGTCAACTGAGTTAATGGAGTAACGATTCGAGAAAATCCCTCTACGAATCTCCGATAATAACCAGCTAAGCCCAGAAAGCTTCGTACTTCGGTCACCAACTTAGGTTGCTCCCAGCTTTGTATTGCTTCAATCTTCGCCGGGTCCACAGATACTCCACGTTTCGATACCACGTGCCCAAGGAATGCTACTTCCTCAAGCCAAAACTCGCATTTCTTCAGCTTAGCATATAGCTTGTTCTCACGAAGCTTTTGAAGTACTAACTTCAAATGGTGTTCATGATCTTCACGGCTTTTAGAATAAATGAGGATGTCATCAATAAAGACAACAACGAATTGATCTAAATACTCCTTAAATACACGGTTCATCATATCCATGAAAGCAGCAGGAGCATTAGTCAATCCAAAAGACATGACTAAGAACTCATAATGCCCGTACCGTGTTCTAAAAGCAGTCTTTGGAATATCCTCAGTTTTAATCTTCAACTGATGATATCCAGAACGAAGATCGATCTTTGAAAAGAATTGCCCTCCTTGCAACTGGTCGAACAGGTCATCAATACGAGGTAACGGATACCTATTCTTAATGGTGACATGGTTCAACTCCCGATAGTCAATACAAAGTCGCATACTCCCATCTTTCTTCTTTACGAATAAAACAGGAGCACCCCAAGGAGACGTACTAGGACGAATAAAACCGATATCTAACAACTCTTGTAATTGAACCTTTAACTCCTGAAGTTCAATAGGAGCCATTCGATATGGGGTTTTAGAAATGGGCTTTGTACCGGGCTCAAGGTCAATAAAGAATTCAACTTCACGTTCTGGGGGTAGACCGGAAAGTTCTTCGGGAAATACATCAGGAAACTCATTAACAACGGAAATATCATTCAAATCTGATGTATTCTAATTTAGATCAATGACATGAGCTAAGAAAGCTTGACATCCGTTTTTCAATAAACGAATAGCCTTGGGATTTGAAATGATATTGACTGATTTTAGTGGTTTGGTGGTTTGAATTCGTACAACAGGTTGATTAGGAATATAAAAACTAACAACCTTACGAAAACAATCAATTCTGGCATGGTAAGTGGTTAACCAGTCAATTCCTAAAATCACGTCAAATGCAAGTATTTTCAAAGATATAAGATCAACAGGTAAGGTAAGGGTACCAATCTGAATCAAGCAAGATTTGTAAACTGTAGATGTAACAAAGGTTTCTCCTAACGGAGTTTCAACAGATAAGTCAAAGTCTAATTTATCAGAAGTCAAGTTCAAACGTTGAGCACAAGCAGGTGAAATAAAGGAATGGGTAGCACCGGTATCTAACAAGGTATAAACTTCGCAAGAGTTTATTGTCAGCTTACCCGTAATCACCTCGTGTGGATTCCTGGCATTTTGGGCTGTCACGACAAACGCTCTTCCAGGAATCACCGACTTTGACTTGTCTGCAACCGCCTTTGGAATCACCACCCCCGCTGAACTTGGTTTCGTAACAGGACAATCTCGAGCTATATGTCCTTCTTTTCCATAGTTATAGCATCCTTTGAACTGTTGTGGGCAGTTTGGGCTGATATGTCCCTCTTTCTCGCATTTAAAGCATACGACCGGTGGTCGTTCTCCTCCCCTCGAAACAGTTGATGCTGGTGCTGATGTCGACGTCTTCACGTTCTCATTGTTGTACCTTCTCTTCTTGAAATCTCCTCCCGATTCGCTTCTTCTACTATCATGGCCACGATAACCACCGGAGTGGTTACCGCTTCTGTCATACTTTCCTCCTCGCTGGTTGTCATTGCTCCGATGACCGCTGCCACCGGTACGACCTTGGTTGTGGTCCCTCGGTTGAACATAATCATTATCTCGTTCTAATAACTGGGCCCTGTTTACTACATCCGAATATAAAGAAAATTTATGAGAAATGAGGTATTGACGTATTTCGGGTTTCAAACCTCTTAGAAACATCCGCGTCATACGTTCCTCATTCTCCACCAAATGAGGTGCAAACTTGGACAGGTCCGCGAACTTAGCCTCGTACCGGGATACCGTCATGTTATTTTGTTCGAGTCTAATAAATTCTACTTCCTTCATATGACGAATACTTTCAGGAAAGTACTTGTCATTAAACAGTTTCTGGAACGCTTCCCAAGACATCTTGAGTGCGGCAAGCTGGGTACGCTTCACGGATTCCCACAAGTAATCTGCCTCTCCACGGAACATAAACGTGGCGAATGGAACCTTCTGTTCCTCCGTGCATCCTAAGACATCAAATATCTTGGTAATTTGTTTAATCCACGTCTCCGCCTTGATTGGATCTGGGTTTCCCAGAAACTCTGGTGGTCCCAATTCTTTGAACTGCTTGGCAGTAACAACTCGCGTGTTGTTATTATCGCCACCTATATGTTGCACACGAGTCTCCCTCGTCTGGTTTTGCATGAACTGCAAAAAACTTCTAAACATCTCATCGTTTATCGTCTGACCAACGTTATTTTCAGGATGAACATTGCCTTCTTGTTGCACGTTCTCCTGGTTAACAATTAAAGGTGTCTCCACGGTCTCATTCACTTCGTTGTTAACATTCTCAGCTGCCATTCTCAAATACTGCCATAAAACAAGGGTTAATTAAACAAATTAACATATCACATATTAACCCTATGCTCCGATTGACCAATTAAATATCACATAAGCTTAGGTAGGACATACTAGCGAAGGATTTACTCGTCTCTCCCCTCCTAGTTCTATTCCCCGATCTCCGCCAGAGATCATATCCCTAAGCTCTGATACCAACTGTGACGCCCCCAGAATAGGTCCATTCAACCGAACCCATTCTGAGTCGCCAAATACATGGTACAGAATTCAAATACAAACTTTATATCATACGGTCGTGCAAAATACGACCACACAACTGTGAGTCTAAATACAAATATGTAGAAAATATTAAGATTCAAACTAAGTCCTCATTACAATTATTATCACACTATTTATCAGAAATAGTGAGGACTACTACTGCTCTAACTCGGACCATCACTCTGTCCCCCGACTAGTTCCCGCAACATTCTCATTTCCTGAAGAGGACAACAGATGAAAAGGGTGAGCTCAACTAGCTCAGTAAAGAATATTATGACTAAGATAATGGGAAACAAATTATCGTTAGTCTTCAACAAATAAGATAAAATATAATGGACAACCAATCTTAGATCAATATTCGCAGCGGAAATAATAATTCATTAGAAGAGTTAAGCAGAGAATCAAGTCTACTATCTTCTATGATTAAAAAGTCCATCATCAATATTTTATCCCTGTAACATCAATCAATATACATCTCGAATCAAATATTCATCTTTGCACTACAGGGCAAAGATATTCATTTGTATCATCAGTGGTCATATTTATCTCAACACCTGTCATCTTTGCACTACAGGCCAAAGATATTCATCAGGTAATCATTCATCTTTGCTCTACAGGCCAAAGATATTCATCAAGTAATCATTCATCTTTGCTCTACAGGCCAAAGATATTCAGTTACATCACCTTTTAGGACTGAGAATGATGAAAAATATTTTTAAAAAAATGAATCCAGTGAGATAAAAGACAAAGACTAAGGATTCGTATTTTAGTATATCCAATTCAAAAATACCTCGTAATAATCAATTATGGAGCAAAATTCAAGAATAGAGCTCAAAACTTGGATACAATCAAAGATAGTAACCTTAACAAGCAATTTGGACAAATAGAAGAAAATTTAATTTTTCCGTGAATAGTGCCGTATACGTGAATAGTGCCGTATACGTGAATAGTAACCCCGACGAAAAAAGTAAGAATTTCAACATAAAATCCATGACAATATTTCTGTATAATGATATTGAAAAGAATAACATCATTTACGAAAGAAAATAGCATCCCTTACCATCCCTTACCTCAAAAAGATAGTACCTCTGACTGGAATATCGGATATAATACCGAAGGAAACTTGCACTGAATAGCAACACTCAAAGTATTGAAATACTCACAAAAATACGCTCGATATTATAGAGAGAGAAAACTTTGATTCTGGTGTGATTTTCAATTCTAACCTAAGCACCCTATTTATAGGAAAAGCTTAGGATGCCAAAGGAGACTAAATGAATAAAATATTATTATTTTCAAAATAATTTTCGCCGCCGCCGGCTGCTGCCCAAAATCAGATTTCAACAAAAGTGGGGCCCACCCATTAAATAATATATATTTTCCGAAACTTCAATAATTCATAACAAATAGCCCCTTTGTCAGAAAAATACAAATTCTATGTCTTCCCATGGGAAATTTAATTCTCTACAACTTTGCAGAAGAAAGTTTTTCCAAATTCCAAACATAAATTATCCGAAATCCATAAACAGATGATTTCTCACACCAAAATATTGATAAAAACTCACCAGCGCCAATTCCTTCTTTAATATCCACAAAATAAATATTTCCTTATCATATAAATTAATAATTAATTATTCACAAAGAATATTATAGAACTACAATATTAACAACCAGGTCGTTCCCAGGACAGAGGGGGCCTTCCGATAAGGACTTCTCCTTACTGGCGCGCAATTAAATAACCCCTCCTAGACAGAACTTCCTTAGACATTGTCAATAATGCTATCTAATAATATTATTCAAATAATATGAATTATTGAGTTGATAACGTGAAATACTGTGCAACGACAATTATTGAATCAATACTACAAAATATCAACTGTAGCCATTATTGAATCAATCATATAAAAATAGCAACGTAGCAATTATTGAGTCAATAAAATATCAATGCAGCAATTATTGAGTCAATAATATAAAATATCAACGTAGCAATTATTGAGTCAATAATATAAAATATTGAACAGTAATTACTGTAACAATAATTGAGTAATGGCTTCTCACGTAAGACTCAATAATTTGAAATACTGTGCAATACCGTGTGCTACTATGCAACACCGTGTATCACTGTATTTTAACCACCGGGTATTTCAACAGTACTAACGGTAACAACTACGCCGTTATCTTGTAAAAAAGTTATTTCTGTCGCTTTCTATATCCGACAGTTATTCCGTTGTAGGGGCCCACAAATAGCTGCGCCGTCGTACGAATATTCCCCGACAACAAGAATATTCCACGACCAAACGAATATTCCCCGACAACAAGAATATTTTATAACCACTTGCTCATTTTAAAAATGTTTGCACATTTCACCCATAACTTTCATATTTATCAAATCAACACCTTACTATTTCGAAATAATATATAAAGAAAACTAAATCTTTATTCATAAAAGTTGGGGTCTTACAAATAGGGAGACAAGCTAGGATTACAATTTTCCTAATGTGTCGCCTAATCTCCTAACTCTCCACAATACAAACAAATCAAGGAATGGTCAGCCGAGAATAGAACTATGCATATGCTTCTGTCGAAGGCCAAATGCACATCTCTAGCTAGATGAATCACAATATATTTATCGATGAAAATAACTAGGCTAGGGTCATTAAGCTCAGTCTCAAGGCTACACAAGGCAAATAGAGATATGTCTATCCTATTAAGCAGTTTATGCACACACTCCTTTAGGCAAGGGCATAACAAGTGTTATTGTATTTTAAAAGCCAGATATTAATGTCCAATATTCAATATCCATTAATATCACTGCCAAAAACTCTGTCAAGCATTTAGTCAATAAGCAAGAAATACAACAACCCATTCCCAAAATGATTCATTAATATAAATAGGAGAGAAAGTTAATTAGGCTAAACACTAGGTTACATTGCAATCCTAAAAAGGAATTAGTTCATAACCATGGTGCTAATACACATTTCTATCACATTCAACATTGCTCAGTAATACACAAATAACTGAGAGATTTAGAATAAGAAAACTCCTGTTGTAAGGTTTTCTGTCTCCAAGTCTTCTCTTCTCCGTGCAACTCCTGAGTTGTGTATAATGCAATAACTATTCTCCCCTAAAACATAGCTTCTTTCTGGTCTAGAATCTCCAAAAATATTCTCTGTTATCTCTCTCTATCTCATCTTTTTGCTGCCGTCCTCTCTGCTCTATCTATTCTCTTCCCCCCCCCTTTATTTTTAGGTCATTAAACGCTAACCACTGGCTAGGCACCGGAGGTGACGCTGTGGCGCGGAGCCTATAACTGCTTGGTGGCGCTGCGGCGCCACTCACGCTGCAGCGCGAGAATAAGAAGGACCGGGCCGCTGCAGCGCCAGATGACACCAGCATGAACCAGGAGTTGGCGCTGCGGCGCGGGCTTAAGACTGGGCTCTGGCGCTGCGGCGCCAGAGTGTAGAAAATGACAATTTTTGCCCCTGCAAGCTGAAAATGATCCAAACAGCCCTGCATCAAACAGGAAGAGCATAACAACAACAGAATATATACAAAAGCACAACAAATAAAACAAAAAACAAGCAACGTCTTAAGCTTTAAAGAATCTGATATGCGATATAAATACCACACATCAATCCACATAACTCTTTTGTCGATCTTGTGCGGTTTGTATCCGTTTCCAGATTATTTGAATCTTTTTCGTAGTCATACGTACTATCTCCGGTCCCAACAATGTTGCTTCACCCACCTCATCCCAGCATACTGGATAACACTTTCGTCCATACAATGCTTCGAATAGAGCTATGCCTATGCTTGCCTGATAACTGTTATTGTAGGAGAATTCCACCAATGGTAAGTACTTATCCCAACTCCCTTTAAAGTCTAGAACACAGAGTCTCAATAGATCTTCAAGAGTTTGAATAGTCCTTTCTGATTGTCCGTCTGTTTGAGGATGATAAGCCGAACTGAATCGTAAATTCGTGCCCATAGCTTTCTGCAAACTGATCCAAAATCGTGAAGTAAATCTGGGGTCACGATCCGAAACTATGGATATTGGCATGCCATGCAATCTCACAATCTCATTCACGTACATATGAGCAAGACGTTCAAGGGAATAAGTCTCTCGTATCGGCAAGAAATGAGCAGACTTGGTTAATCTATCAACAATAACCCAAATCGCATTTATGCCTTGAGAAACCTTGGGAAGACCGGTAACGAAATCCATCGTAATGTGTTCCCACTTCCATTTCGGAATCTCTAGTGGTTGCAATGGATCCTTCGGCACTTGATGCTCCGCCTTTACACGTTGACATGTTAAACATCTCGAAATAAACTCTGCGATCTCTCTTTTCATATTGCTCCACCAAAATGTATGTCGAAGATCACGATACATTTTGGTACAACTAGGATGGATTGCAAACAGTGTGTTATGTTCCTCCATCATGATTCTATACTTCAAGTCAGAATCGTTATGAACACAAAGTCTGGAGTTGACTCGAAGTATTCCCTCTTCATCGATTCTTGCTTCTGGAATGGCACCTTCTTGCACCTTCTTCTTCATCTTCATCTTCATCAGCTCCGGATCCGTAGCTTGAGCAATTTTAACTTTATCAATCAAAGCTGGTTCTACGCGTATACTTGACATCATCGCACTCATTCCCGCATATGATCTTCTACTCAACGCGTCAGCTACCACGTTCACTTTTCCAAGATGGTATGATCGTAATCTTTCAACAGCTCAAGCCAATGTCATTGCCGCATGTTGAGTTCCTTTTGAGTGAAGAAATATTTAAGGCTCTTATGATCCGTATAAATCTCCACTTTCTCCCCGTATAGGTAATGTCTCCAGATCTTCAATGCGAAAACGACTGCTGCCAACTCTAGATCATGAGTAAGATAATTCCTCTCATATTCTTTGAGTTGTCGCGAGGCATAGGCTATGACTTTCCCATGTTGCATGAGAACACATCTTAACCCTTTGCCCGAAGCATCGCTGTAGATAACAAATCCATCCAAACCAGATGGTATTGTCAGAACAGGTGCCGAGATAAGTCTTCTCTTGAGCTCTTGGAAGCTCTTCTCGCATTCCTCGCTCCAAACGAATTTTGTATCTTTCCGAGTCAACTGAGTTAATGGAGTAGCAATTCGAGAAAATCCCTCTACGAACCTCCGATAATAACAAGCTAAGCCCAGAAAGCTACGTACTTCGGTCACCGACTTCTGTTGCTCCCAACTTTGTATTGCTTCAATCTTCGTCGGGTCCACAGATACTCCACGTTTCGATACCACGTGCCCAAGGAATGCTACTTCCTCAAGCCAAAACTCGCATTTCTTCAGCTTAGCATATAGCTTGTTCTCACGAAGCTTTTGAAGTACTAACTTCAAATAGTGTTCATGATCTTCACGGCTTTTAGAATAAATGAGGATGTCATCAATAAAGACAACAACGAATTGATCTAAATACTCCTTAAATACACGGTTCATCATATCCATGAAAGAAGGAGCATTAGTCAATCCAAAAGACATGACTAAGAACTCATAATGCCCGTACCGAGTTCTGAAGGCAGTCTTCGGAATATCCTTAGTTTTAATCTTCAGCTGATGATATCCAGAACGAAGATCGATCTTTGAAAAGAATTGTGTTCCTTGCAACTAGTCGAACAGGTCATCAATACGAGGTAGCGGATACCTATTCTTGATGGTGATATGGTTCAACTCCCGATAGTCAATACAAAGTCGCATACTTCCTTCTTTCTTCTTTACGAATAAAACAGGAGCACCACAAGGAGACGTACTAGGACGAATAAAACCGATGTCTAACAGTTCCTGTAATTGGACCTTTAACTCCTGAAGTTCAATAGGAGCCATTCGATATGGGATTTTAGAAATGAGTTTTGTACTGGGTTCAAGGTCAATAAAGAATTCAACTTCACGTTCTGGGGGTAGACCGGGAAGTTCTTCGAAAAATACATCAAAAAACTCATTAACAACAAAAATATTATTCAAATCTGACGTATTTTGGTTTAGATCAGTGACATGAGCTAAGAAAGCTTGACATCCGTTTTTCAATAAACGAATAGCTTTGTGACTTGAAATGATATTGACTGATTTTAGTGGTTTGGTGGTTTGGATTTGCACAACAGGTTGATTAGGAATATGAAAACTAACAACCTTACGAAAACAATCAATTTTGGCATGGTAAGTAGTTAATCAGTCAATTCCTAAAATCACATCAAATGCAAGTATTTTCAAATATATAAGATCAGCAGATAAGGTAGGGTACCAATCTGAATCAAGCAATATTTGTAAACTGTGGATGTAACAAAGGTTTCTCCCAATAGAGTTTCAACAGATAAGTCAAAGTCTAATTTATCAAAAGTCAAGTTCAAACGTTGAGCACAAGCAGGTGAAATAAAAGAATAGGTAGCACCGGTGTCTAACAAGGTGTAGACTTTGCAAGAGTTTATGATTAGCTTACCCGTAATCACCTCGTGTGGGTTCCTCACATTTTGGGCTGTCACGACAAACGCTCTTCCAGGAACCACCGTCTTTGAATTGTCCGAAACCGACTTTGGAATCACCACCCCCGCTGGACTTGGTTTCGCTATAGGACAATCTCGAGCTATATGTCCTTCTTTTCCACAGTTATAGCATGCTTTAAATTGTTGTGGGCAGTTTGGGTTGATGTGTCCTTCTTTCCCGCATTTATAGAATACGACCGGTGGTCGTTCTCCTCCCCTAGAAACAGTTGATGCTGGTGCTGATGTTGACGTCTTCACGTTCTCATTGTTATACCTTCTCTTCTTGAAATCTCCCCCCGATTCGCTTTTTCTACTATCATGGCCACGATTACCAATGGAGTGGTTACCGCTTCTGTCATACTTTCCTCCCCGCTGGTTGTTATTGGTCCGATGACTGCTGCCACCGGTACGACCTTGGTTGTTGTCCCTTGGTTGAATATAATCACTATCTCGTTCTAGCAACTGGGCCCTATTCACTACATCCGAATATAGAGAAAATTTGTGAGAAATGAGGTATTGACGTATTTCGGGTTTCAAACCTCTCAAAAACATCCGCGTCATACGTTCCTCATTCTCCACCAAATGAGGTGCAAACCTGGACAACTCCGTGAACTTAGCCTCGTACTGGGACACAGTCATGTTATTTTGTTCTAGTCTGATAAACTCTACCTCCTTCATATGACGAATACTTTCAGGAAAGTACTTGTCATTGAACAGTTTCTAGAACGCTTCCCAAGATATCTTGAGTGCGACAGTCTGGGTACGCTTCACAGACTCCCACCAGTAATCTGCCTCTCCACGGAACATAAAGGTGGCGAATGAAACCTTCTGTTCCTCCGTGCATCCCAAGACATCAAATATCTTGGTAATTTGCTTAACCCACGTCTCTGCCTTGATCGGATCCGACTTTCCCAAAAATTCTGGTGGTCCCAACTCTTTGAACTGCTTGGCAGTAACAATTCACGTGTTGTTATTATCTTCACCTGTATTTTGCACACGAGTTTTCCTCGTCTGGTTTTGCATGAACTGCAAAAAACTTCTAAACATCTCATCGTTTATCGTCTGATCAGCGTTGTTTTCAGGATGAACATTGCCTTCTTGTTGCACGTTCTCCTGGTTGGTGATTAAAGGTGTCTCCACGGTCTCATTCACTTCATTGTTAACATTCTCAGCTGTCATTCTCAAATACTGCCATAAAACAAGGGTTAATTAAACCAATTAACATATCACATATTAACTCTATGCTCCGACTGACCAATTAAGTACCACATAAGCTTAGGTAGGACATACTAGTGAAGGATTTACTCGTCTCTCCCCTCCTAGTTCTATTCCCCGATCTCCGCCAGAGATCATATCCCTAAGCTCTGATACCAACTGTGACGCCCTCAGAATAGGTCCAGTCAACCCAACCCATTCTGAGTCGCCAAATACATGGTACAGAATTCAAATACAAACTTTTATATCACACAGTCGTGCAAAATACGACCACACCACTATGAGTGTCAATACAAATATGTAAAAAATATTAACATTCAAACTAAGTCCTTATTATAATTATTATCACACTATTTATTAAAAATAGTGAGGACTACTACTGCTCTAACTCGGACCATCACTCTGTCCCCCGACTAGTTCCTGCGACATTCTCATTTCCTGAAGAGGACAATAGATGAAAAGGGTGAGCTCAACTAGCCCAGTAAAGAATATTATGACTAAGATAATGAAAAATAAATTATCGTTAGTCTTCAATAATTCAGATAAAATATTATTGACAACAAGTTTTAGATCAATATTCGCAGCGGAAATAACCATTCATTAAAAGACTTAAGTAGAGAATAAAGTCTACTATCTTCTATAATTTAAAAGTCCATCATCAATATTTTATCCCTGTAACATCAATCAATATATATCTCAAATCAAATATTCATCTTTGCACTACGGGCCAAAGATATTTATTTGTATCACCAGTGGTCATGTTCATCTCAACACCTGTCCATCTTTGCACTACGGCCAAAGATATTCATCAGGTAATCATTCACCTTTGCTCTACAGGCCAAAGATATTCAGTTATATCACCTTTTAGGACTGAGGATAATGAAAAATATTTTAAAGAACGAATATAGTGAGATAAAGGACAAAGATTAAGGATTCGTATTTTAGTTTATCCAATTCAAAAATACTTCGTAATAATCAATTGTGGAGCAAAATTCAATAATAAAGCTCAAAACTTAGATCCAATCAAAGATAGGAACCTTAACAAGCAACTTGGACATATAGAAGAAAATTTAATTTTTTTTTCGTGAATAGTGCCGTATACGTGAATAGTAACCCCGACGAAAAAAGTAAGAATTTTTTAATAAAATCCATTCCAATATTTTGGTATAATGATATTGAAAAGAATAACATCATTTACGAAAGAAAATAACATCCATTACCTCAAAAGAATAGTACTTCTGACTGGAATATCGGATATAAGGCTGAAAAAAAAACATGCACTGAATAGCAACACTCAAAATATCTAAATACTCACAAAAATACGCTCGATATTATAGAGAGAGAAAATTTCTGATTCTGGTGTGATTTTCAATTCTAACCTAAGCACCCTATTTATAGGAAAAGCTTAGGATGCCAAAGTAGACTTTTGCGCCGACGGCTTTCACCCAGCACACCTCGTGAGATTTGAAAATTTAGCATTTACAAGCCAACAAAAGTGGGGCCCACCCATGTTTTTAATAAAAAATATTTATTTTTTGAAACTTCAATAATTCATAATAAATAACCCTTTATCAGAAAAATACGAATTCTAATTCTATGTCTTTTTCATAGAAAATTTAATTCTCTACAACTTTGCAGAAGGAAGTTTTTTCAAATTCCCAACCGAAAATGGCCGAAATCCACAAACGGATGATTTTTCACACCAAAATACTGATGAAAATGCCTCAACACTAATTCCTTCTTTTATATCCACAAAATAAATATTTTCTTATCATATAAATCAATAATTAATTATTCACAAATAATATTACAGAACTACAATATTGACAACCAGGTCGTTCCCAGGAAAGAGGGGGCCTTCCGATAAGGATTTCTCCTTACTGGCGCGCAATTAAATAACCCCTCCTAGACAGAACTTCCTTAGACATTGTCAATAATGCTATCTAATAATATTATTCAAACAATATGAATTATTGATTTGATAATGTGAAATACTGTGCAATGACAATTATTGAATCAATAATACAAAATATCAATGGTAGCAATTATTGAATCAATCATATAAAATAGCAACGTAGCAATTATTGATATAAAATATCAATGTAGCAATTATTGATATAAAATATCAACATAGCAAATATTGAACCAATAAAATATCATGCAATTATTGAATCAATAATATAAAATATTGAACAGTAATTACTATAATAATTATTGAGTAAGTGACTTCTTACGTAAGAATCAATAATTCAAAATACTGTGCAATACCGTGTGCTACTGTACAACAACGCGTATTACTGTATTTTTATCACCGGATATTTCAACAGTTTAACCGTAACAGTTTTACAGTTATTTATAAAAAGGTTATTTATGTCGCTTTCTATATCCGACAGTTATTCCGTTATGGGGCCCACAAATAGCTACGCCGTCGTACGAATATTCCCCGACAACAAGAATATTCCACGACCAAACGAATATTCCCCAACAACAATGAATATTTTATAACCACTTGCTCATTTTGAAATATTTGCACATTTCACCCATAACTTTTCATATTTATCAAATCAACACCTTACTATTTCAAAATAATATATAAAAAAAATTAAATCTTTATTCATAAAAGTTGGGGTCTTACAATTCTCCTGCCAAAATATGCCACAACATTCATTTATGTGACAACCCGAAAATTTATAAGATTTTAAATTATTAGAATAAAGGTTAAAAGAATAAAACCTAGATGAAAATTTGAGGAATATTTTAAAAAATTTAAGAAGAACCTATAAGATTTACTATTTGAATAAGAATAAATAAATGTAACCTAATATATATATTAGGTAGGGTAATTAAATACTCTAAGAGATTTATTTTATACATTTTTAATAATTAATTTTATAATTTAATTATAGCAAGTCTAATTGGGTTATGAAATTAAAAATTTATGAGTAAGAGATTTATTTATAAAGGTGTGTAATGGAACCCTAATTAAATGATGGGAAATGGATAAAAATTAATGAGTATGGAACTAAGTTGGTATTATGGCCCAAAGATTTAAATTAGTAGCCCAATTATTTATTTAAGTATTGGACTTATAGATAATTTGATTTAATAGCACTTAAATTATTAAGCTAGTCCAATATATCATGTATGAGACAAGTATAGTGATGACCCAATTTAATTATGGGTGAAAGCCCAAGTTAGTTTTTGTTAGCAAGCAAAACAATCAGAAAAGATTAAAAGCCCAAGGGATTTTAATTAAAAGCCCAAGCTAAAGCCCATTTTAAAAAGAAGGGGCATGATAGTAATTGGGTAAGTATTTAATAAAAAGATGTGTGAAGAATAAGTGAAAATCATGAGAAGGAGAGGGAAATGATAAGATTTTGTAAGATATGGGATTGATTTGGTTGGAGATAAGAAAGATAGATAAGATAAAAAGAAGATATGATTAGATAAGAAACAAAAAGAAAAGATAAGAAAGAGAGAGAAAGGGAAGGAAAAGAAAGCACGGGAGATAAAGGGAGAGGGAAGAGAGGGGCGGCAGCCCTATGAAGGGAAGGAGAAGAAAATCTTCATAGAAGAGAAAAAAAAAGAGAAAAAGAAAAAGCAAAAGGTATAAACCTATTTTCTAAGATTTACTCTATTTTTTTTGTGATTTGATGAAAAGGGGCTTTTAATATGAAAGTATAAAACCCTTTTGTCTATGTTTTTTCCATGTTTGGATTTACCCATATTGGGTGTTGATTTGTTTGGAAATCAAAAGAAAAGAAAAATAATCTTTCTAGTTTATAAAACCCTAACTTTTAGTGCTTTGGATGTCCACCGTTTTTTATCTACACCTTCTTTTCGCGATCCGTCAAAGAGAGGTGCTAGATATAGGTGTTGACTAGTAAACTCAAGTAGTAGAACTCAAAAATCACATTTCTAAAAGTCGTGGTGTGGGTATTGGTGAAAATAGTCCCGTTTTCTTGAAATTATTTTGGACCAGTCAGAAACGGGGGCATTTTCGTCCACTTTTTATGTTTTAAAAATTCTAAAAACAATTGGAGTGTTAATATCAGAAGTTATAAAGGTCCTGTAAAAATTTGAGAATTATTGGCCATACGGTTTGAGAGTTATGGAATTTTACGGCTAAGGACTATATTTGGAAAACTACCCAAATAACTCTCTATGTGTAAGTCCAAAAATTACGAAATTTTTACTAGAAGTATATGTGTATAACAAGAGCCTACCTTGAAAATTTCAGAATTTTTGGAGGAAATCTCGATTTATGACAAATCTGAGAATATTTGGCTATTATGGACTATTTAAATATAGTAAATATATTTTAAAAATTCCGGAAAAAATATATGTTCAATATGGAACTATATTCTGCCTAATCCTAGAAAATAAATATTTTTGGAACTGATTTGGTATTTTTCATGTAAATAATAATTTATGGATAAATGAGTTTAATTAAATATATGATGTCCAAAAATATAGAAAATAAAATTTTACGACTTGAGACCCTTAAGCATGGTGTGGGCAAATTTGTGAGGGAGTTTTTGGTCGGTGATGAAGGGTTATGATGTTTCTGGCATTTTAAAATGCTTAAACGAGTTAGTTAATAAAAAGGAAAGCAAATAAAATAAATTGTTTATTAATGTGATTAATGACTTAAAATATTTTTACATGACTAATAATATTATATTAATATATTATTAGTAATATTTGACTTGAATGTTATTTAAAGGTATATAACATTACCTTGAAATATTATTAAATAATTAATAATATTCGACGGATAATTAGAATAAGAGATTTAAGTTATTTTTCAATATAGTGTTGAATTTGGTATTCAAGGAATTATAGAATGTATGTGATATGTTGGGAAGAAGAGTTCAGAGTACTGAAAATAATTTCGGATTACTGAAATGGTTTCAGTCTGCTGAAATATTTTATGGTCTGCTAAAATGAACAATTCAGGATGCTGAAATGGAAACTGAAATGTCAGGAATAGGAAACAGTTTGGTTTCAGATTACTGAAATGAAATATTAAGTCTTCTGAATTCATAAATAGTTTACCGAGTTATGATAAGAACTTATAAATGAACGAGTAAGTGTTAAGTCTAAGGTAGTGCAATCGTACCCTTTAATGGTGGATGTATAGTAGCTGGCTAAACGACTCCTTCATATGGGGAAGGTATCTACGAATTAGTAACCGATCTAACTCGCTGTGAAAACAGTGTAGACGAGACGGAAGCTAATTTGTTAGTTGTTTGTGGGAAACCACTCAGTATACTATATTGAATATTATTAAAGACTCGATGTGTGTTAGGTATAGACTTGTGTATATGTATAGTGTTAAGGTTATCTAATATTTGACTATGTGTTTAAATGTTAGATAGTTTACTTATAAAGTATGTTATACTAATTGAAAGATCAATCTTATAATTGATAGGTCTTTACAATAAAGCGATTAAATTAAATTGTGTAGCAATAATTGACGATACGGGCAAGTTCCTATACTCTTTTATTGAGCAAGTTCTCTAACTCAAATTCGAATTGTTATTGTAAAGCATGTTTGTGATTAATCATTGTTGATTATATCATATCTATGATTTATTAATTCGCACGTTGTGCATGCAGTATGTGTTCATCAGGTATGAAAGGCTGATCACCTTCATTACCATATTATTCAGTTGAATTTATTCATGTTCATTGTTGGCTATTCAGCATTATTGGTTCAGTCATTCAAGTTATGGAAATTGATTCATGTTCTTTTTCACAATTCTTATATTATTGAAAGTTTGTATGCTTATTATTCCTTTTCAATCATGATATATCTTCTTTTGAACTTAAACTTGCTGGGCAAAATTGTTGCTCACTCTTGCTATATCATGATAACAATTTCAGATTTAGACGAAACTTCGGATACAGGCAAAGACAAAGACAAACTCCAGAATTGAATTTGGATACATGTTAAACTTGTAATAGTATTGAATGCAAATGACATGGTATGTCGTATAGGATATTGAAGGCAGGTATTAAGTTAAGGTTACAGACCTTGGGGATTATGTTGTAATAAGTTATTGTATAAACAATTTATGTTTATATCTTCCGCAATAGTTATAGAAATGATGTATCGTAACGTACCAGGTCCGAGATTCTGGGGACCCGAATTTGGAAACGCTACAATTTCAATATGTTGATCATTAACCAGGGAAGCACATTCCATGTAGACCTTCAAAAAACAATCCCCCTATAATATAACTTACATTATAATCTATCTGTAAAACATCAATAAGCATTAATTGTTGGAAAAGACTCGACATAGATAAACAAACATATACTCCATTCATCCTAAATTGTGAGTCCAACTTTCCTTTTCTAAAACCCACAAAATAAGAGTTTACTTTCAAACTATGTATAGAATCTCATAACATTGAGCAAGTTCAAATCTAGCCAGCTAAGCACCTTTGATTTTACGTTGAGGTACAAAGCGATTTCCCGAGTCAAGTTTAAAGTCAAATTTTCGAAACCATACTTTTAAACCTTTAATAGCAATTGCTGCTGCAGGAGACGCGATGAAGTCGAACAACATCTACTCAATAAAACTACACTTATGTATAGAATCTCATGCTATTAAGTTCTAATCTTGGCCATTCATTACGTTGAATTCAAATTTTCCTATAAAATTACACTTCAAGAAAGTGAACTTTCATTTTGGAACGGAAGAAGTTAGAAAACACAAAGAGAGACACAGACAGGTTATAATAATTGCAGTGGACCCTCTACCATGGAACCACATTTTGACAGCAGACAACTCAACCCAAGTCAAATCAATGGCCAAGATCTTTTACTTAGATATTACAACCAAAAGCTACCATATAACTTACAAAAACAGTCATTACCCTAAAGAAAATTGGAAGTGACAAGGTGCGAGTGCATTACTATTTCGTTGCTGTTGCTAGTGACTCTGGCAGCTCTCACTCATTATCAACATGGTAATGCAGCTACAGTACCAACAGTATATTTGGCTGTGTCTATGGTAGACTTTTGGGTCAGCCTGGGCTCGCCTTCAAATGTCAGACTAGGTGTCGCCATGATGGCTATGGATGGTCTAGTCGCGGCTGGCCCTCGCGTTACTCTCGTAAAGAATTGAAAAAACAACTTATTATTAAGTCCTACACTCCTGGTTGAGATGGTTTGATCTGAACTGCTCTTCAGACACATTTGTGACGTGTTGGACTCTAACGCAAAGGAGTGGAGTTCTCCCATTCCCGAGGAAATGGAAAGGATCCTCTCCTATTTTAATATGGCAGAATATGCAACTCTAGAGTAAGGAGAGCTCAATTAACTACATATTCATCAAATGATGCCGAGAAGTTGGACGAAAATGAATTACATATAATATGTCCTATGTTCTTAAATCCTAGTACAAGGATTCCAACAATCTATTATAACAGAACCAAAAATATGTGGTGGTCTGTTGATGGTGCACTTTACCTAAAATAATTTGTACCGTAACAAGCTATTGCGCTGAATGATACCTTGATGATTGCCCAAGATTGTACAATGTTATGGGTTCTAGTGAACAATAAATATGTTGGGTTTTAAATACTGTGGAAAAGGAGAAATTGAAGAACCAGGTGCATACTTGAAGAGGATATCAATGTAATTATTTATTTATTATAAGTAGTATACTACTTATTTATTAGAACTTAGAAGCCTGAAAGGTCACATCAGGGCAGAATAGCACCTGTTGCTTCTCAACACGCAAGGCCATTGTCTTAATGCCTAGTAAACAGATCCAACAGTCAAATGGTGCTAATCCAGATCCTTCTGCATTTTGTAGGAAATACAAGTCCTTGACCAACCTGCTATATATTAAAGAGCAATATGATTCCACAAAGAAAATTATATGCAAAAACTAAATCATGCCATCACAGATGCAAAATTTTTACATTCCAAATATCATAACTATTCAAGAAAAGCAACAGTTGAGAAATATAGCAATAAGAACCATAACAATAATAAGGCAAAAAGGAAGTGAGGGACACCTCACGTTCTTGCGTGAGGTATCGGCGTCGTTTTGTGTAATTGAATACACTCCCTCCCATATTGTGTATAAAAGGGTATTTTGTAACTTTCCACAATAGTATTATTATAAAGGACAACTCACGCAAGAACGTGAGGTGTCCGTCACCTCCTGTGCCAACTAATAATAATAATAATAGAAGTTTACCAACCTCACAGAATGACAAAGTTATTTAGAATTATAGTTAATTTCCAAATGTGTATTGAAATATGAAAGTATTGTATACCAATTGTCCGACAAACATAACCGTAGTGTTACTTCAAATTTTTAGGTGGGTGGAGTTTGAAATTGATTCGAGTCAAAAGATGAATGGTAACAAACAAGTCTTCATATGCGTTACAACCTTTCCTCTTTTATGGCTAGCACGTCCGCCATGACATCACTGTGTCCAGAAATGAAATTAGTAGCTGAGTGCATTACAATGTCTACGAAAAGCAATGACCCAGCAATAAATAGCTAAAAATTATTTCAAATACTGCTTTTCAAAAGATCAGATGCATCAAGAGCATATATTTGTCAAAACCTGCTGCAAGCTCCAGGGGCTGAGACAGTACATGAGATATAATGATGTTATCCACTAAAACAAGAGCGCCATGAGCATGAGCTATCTCTGCTATTTTCTGAAAACAACAAGAATCTTATTTAGAAAATAGCAATTTTCCGCAATGATTCATTTTACCATTAAGACAAACTGTATATGCGGACACTTCTAAGTATACAAAGATTTAAAACCCTTTCCCTTTTCCTTCTACCTATAACATTGGTTGCACGCTACAATTTAGAAGAGAGAATGACAGAATAAGAATCTCAATTAATAAACATCAGTCACAAGTATGTTTTAGTACATATATAAGACAATTTCTAAAAAGTAGAAAGTATAATACAGAAAGAAGCAAAACAGGGCGGGAGGGGGTCCGGGGGGATACAGTATGTGTATACAAAGTAGGAAAACTTAATTGTCAGGAAAATAGATATATACACAGCCCTGCGATGTTAACATGACTTACACGAATATCAGTAATTTGTAGTCTTGGGTTGGTTGGACTCTCAAGCCACACAAGCTTAGTCCAGGGTCCAATTGCAGATACAACCTCATCTAAATCAGTTGTGTTCACTCGTCTGCACATAGAAACAAAAATTATCGCAGCACTTTGAAGGAGTGAAAATGAATCATAAATGAAAAGTAAAATACAACACACTCTTCAACAAACAATCAAAAAATATTCTGTTCTGACTTGACTACGGCTCCAGTCTTTGGGATGACTTGTGGCAGCAATCGATCAGAGCCACCATACAAGTCATCTCCAGCAACAATTTCTTCACCTATTATGACAACTTTGCTGATCAATAATGGACAAATAAAGCAGTGTATTGTGCTTGCAATAAGAAGGTTCAGCTCATTAGGAAACCCTTAATGAGTTGGTGACAGGATACTCATAATAAGACGTGTGTGATTTTTTTATTAGTCCTTCCATAGAACTCATAGAATTTTTTAAGAGTATGATATAAGATTCAGATGTATGTGATGCGCGGATTTTATATCCATGAATCATGTATTTTTAACTTAATTATTTTCTGAGCTAATTTTAGTTTAGTTTGATGCATTTTAATGTTTTTATGCAGGAATAAAAGATGCGATCTTGAACGGAGAAAGAACAATAAATGGTGTTTATTTAGCTTAATTATGATGCTAAAGGTGTTTCGCAAGGCTTGGAGCAAGGATGAAGGCTTGACAGTGGAGTACAGGATTAGTTGGGCGAGCAAGGAAGGAAAAAAATAAAACGACGGACAGAACTTAGAGAGCCGCAGCGCTTGACAAGGGGAACTGCGGCCAGTGTTCTAAAAATCACCGCCTAGGTCCGATTAACTCCCGCCTAGGCGCTAGGCCCCCCTGGCGCCTCGCCTAAGCTCCCCCAGGCGCCTCGCCTAGGCCCAAGGTGGCAAAAAAAATCCTCCAGAAAATTAGGCAGAGTCTAGGTGGAGAGATTTTTTATTTATTTTAATAACTACCCAAATCAGATCTTGATATATTTATTTTTCTAATAATTTACCATATCCATAATGAAGGTTGTAGCATATCAAATCACAACAAATGAACAAGATCAAGTCAAAATGGATAATTTTATTATAATTGTAATTTACTGAACTTATACCAACTTCAAATTATATAAATGATGATACATTTGTAATATTTAGTTTAATTCAATATAATTCTTAAATTTATGTTTAGTTTCTTAAGTTTTAATATTGAATTGAATTCTTAAAATTTTAAATTTTATTATTTAATAGCAATCTAATTTATGAATAAAACTAATACGTTAAAGATATGTTTGAACTTTGAACAATTGCATGTTTGTGTTTGAACTTTGACATTGGCAATATGGATATGTGTTTCAACTTTAAGCAAATGTCTTTATTATCTTTATTATAGATTATTTTGCTTTATATTATTGTTTTGTTTGAATAAATGTAAGATAAAATATTAAAATTGGCTTAAAATAAAAAATATCGCCTAACGCTAAGCCCCTTCCGACCGCTCGCCTCCCATCCTAGCGCCTTTTAAAACATTGACTACAGCGCTAGCTTAGAGCCGCGACGCTAAGAATGTTGAGTCGTGGCGCTGGTCCAATTATCCGAGCGTGTGGGGCGCGTGTGTGCGGTGAGGAGGAGACCTTTTTAGCTGTTAAGTCCCAATTTAAGACATAAGGAAAGAAGTCTTGGATATTAAGAAGTCATAATAGAAGGCTAAATACACATATTTATTATGATCAAAAGGGAGAGATCAAGAGAATATCATCAGCAGAGACTTTTTCTAAAGGAAAAAGAAATCAAGATCGAGGATTGAATGACTAAAAGAGAACTTGATCTCAGATTCTTTCTTTACCCTTATTCTTCTATCTTTGTACTTTGATTATGATGATGGATTTGATGATGACTATGTTTTCTCTTTTTAGCATGAACTAATTTCTATTCAAGATTACAATGAAACTCGATGATTGGATTTAATTGATTTATTCTCTATTTAATTATAACTAATTATTTGCAAGATTGTTTATCATATTTTGTATTTTACGTAATAGTTGTGTGACCAGCAATTAATCTATCAATCTAGATGATATGGGAATGTTGATTCTAGATTGGGTGTGGAATATGATACATGTGTTGGATTATTCTTCTTAGGAATGAATATTCAATTTGCAAGAGGGATAGAACTATACCTAATTGTCAAATGAACTTGAAAAAGAATTGGTAATTTTTGCCTTATTGTTAATTGTTCACATAGGAATATAATGAATTAATTAGAAATGGGGACACTTATCTAATCTTGGAATGAGTTAGATAAATACTTATAAATTATTGGTTAGCAATTTGCAACAATTGATTAATTAAATAGGGACTGGAGGAGTTGAGTACAACATCGGGGAAAATTGTGATCTTGATATTTCATTTTAATAGTTATTGTTCGTAGTTAATTTCATTAATTCAATTGGCTAATTCGAACCGTTAGATTCATTCGTTTAAATAGAGTTGGATTAATCAAGGATTGGTAATTGGGTTAATTAATTAATTATTAGATAATTCTTCGTGTGAACGATACTATATTTGCCACTATATTGCATGAGGGATCACGTATACTTGTGTGTAATTGCTAATAGTGTTTTAGACAAACAGTATGCCTAAAATATATGTAAGACGTGTAAAGTAAAAGAGGCAATGTGAAACAGCACCGGTTCCAACAAGATGACCAACGGCAACCAAAGCAGCCATTCCACTGGTAAAGCAAAATGCTCGATCTGCTTTATCAAGCTTTGCTAGGATGCTGAGAATATGGAGAGAAAAAACTTTCTTACAGGCAAAGGCACAGAGCAGTGAACAAATTATGTCAAAAGAAATAGCAAATAGATATTCAGACCTTTCTAATGCATCTCGGGTAAGATTTCCACTTCTAGTGTAATCACAAGGACCATTCTCTGTCGCATTAGGCTGCAGAAGAGTGAAAAACTCAGCTTTGGTGATATTACAACAACAGATAAGGGATGTCAGTATGTCACATAAGTAATGCCCAATACCAGAAGTGCCTAACAATAATAATAGAGAAAACTTGCCAAGTGCTTGAGATTCCAACTTAACACTTGAAATGTGTGCTACAACCTCTCAAGCAAGCGTCAGTTATGTGTGTGTGTGAAAGAGAGAGAGGGAAAGAGAGGTAATCTTGAACATGCATTAATATCCACTCAAATTATCTTTGTCGGTACAAAATACTACTCCTTTCGTTTCAAATTATAAGATCATTATTGACTTTTGAAAGTCAATTTGAGATATTCAAACTCAAAATTGAGATAATTTATTAAAAATTATGAAATAATAAATTTTACAATGAGTAATTTTTTTTAGATAGTTAACAATATTCATCTCATTGTACTGACTACAATTTTTAAAAAAAATATCACGTCAATTTTGAGTTTAAAAATGTTTTAAGTTGACTTTAAAAAGTCACTACTGATCTTATATTTTGGAACAGAGGCTATAAAGCCTATACTATATAGCAGATCCAACTGTACAATGAAACATTTGGTTGAAGCCACAAAATCAGTTTAAAGAACAGCAAAGCCCAAAAGACCTGGAAAAGTATCTTTTTATCTAATTTATATACTTAAATATCAAACTGAACGATAAAATAACCAAAATAATCTATTAGTTTTAAAATAATCATAAAAATTTAGAAAATGATCACAGAAATTACCTACTTGAACGAGGCTGTTTGATAAAGAGGTACACTCATTGAACCATAAATTCATCAACATTGTTGCGATACTTGGCTCTTCAGCTTCCTCCTCCGCCATAAAATTAAATGAAACTAATTAATAATCAGAAGTAAGCCCAAATCAAGCTACAATTAACACTATACCAACACAAACCTTTTTCAATTTCGGCAACACTATCAACTAATGACGATGCTTTCACATCCATTTCTTTGTCGCTTAAGCAGTTCAATAAAAATTTCTTTGTAAACAACACGGAATTACCCTTACCGATACCCGGTTTTTTGAAGCCGAAATGTAAACTCCTAGTAGTCATAACCCCCTACAAGTTTAACATACATCAGAATTAGAATAACCCCAAAAACTCCCTTTTGTAATCAAATAAAATCAGAAAGAGAACGCCAGTCGAATATTGTTTCATTGTTGCCTTGGAATCTTCCAAAACATAGTTCTATCAGATTTTCTCAGATTTCAAAGAAAATAAGTTTTTTTTATAACAAAATTAAGAATCAAAAGATAAAAACAAAAACTCAACACCCCTCGTTTGACAGTCCAAGAAACAAAAAATGAACGGAAAAACATTCAAGTACAATTGGAAATATAGTAATTTTGTTTTATATATTGGTTTTGCAAAATAGAGAAACCTAAACAAAGTCAAAATAGTAGTCGTAGCCAGCAGCTCAATTAATTTCAGTTCATGAAACATAAACAAAAGGGTCCTTTCAATAATTTCAGTATTTCTTCTTTAATTATTTATTCAAAAAAGAAAAGCACATAAATTTATTTATTATAATAAAGAGGGAGAGAGTTAGGAACTTGCATGATCGTTAAGCTCATTTGAAAGAGTAGTGAAGAGGGATTTTACAGAAGAAGAAGCCGTCGCCATAGCCAAGGACGTAGCTATACACGGGCTATGGTGGGCTACAGTCCATTCCAAATTAAAAATTAGCCCAGTAAGCCCACCTCAAATTTAAATATTTAGCAGTTAGCCCATATGTTGTTATAGTTCATTTATATTTTTATCAAATATAAACTATTTCTTTTTATTAAATAATTCAGTTAATAATTAGACTCGCTTTTTATAGAGAATTAGGTCAACGTTTCCTTTTCTTTTTTCTTTATCCGTTGCATTTTTAAAGCGACTACTCTTCTCTCTTCAGTGACCAGGTACGAATTGATTGATGGCCTTAAGTGAAATTGATTAATTTGATTTGAATTCAATAAGATATCATGATTCATTGATTCTCATTGCTAGTTGAATTGGGATTATATATCAATATATGGTCATATGGGTCTCAAGGTCTGTACATTTGTGATTTGTGAATTGTTGTTATACTATATGATTTACTTGTATGCTATAATACATGGTTGATTGAAAATTAACAATGATTAGGTACTCAAAACATGTCTGATCATGATCGACAAGCCAAGAAAGCAAAAAATTTTAGTACATGGTACAAGAAAAAAGATTCAACTCAGTCAAAAATAGCAGTGCACCTCTTGCATCTGATAAGCATCAACATGTTCCTTCTCCTATACTCCAGCCTAGAGAGTTTGTTCCTACTGGACAGTCTGGACTTGCATCAGATACTGACAGAGAATCTGTTCCTATAGTTGAATCAAGTCAATCAACAATACCAGAGACTAGAGAGAATGTCCCTACTTTTGATTCAACATCTAGAGAATTTATTCCTACTCCGCCAGTATGCAATATTAACAATACAATGGTCAATGAGCAACCTGATGTTATATCTGAGACTCTTGAAGATACAGATTTTGATGTTGGTGATTTAGAACGAGATCCGAGAAAACGAAAGCAAATATATTAATATCCTATTAATCAGCGTGATCGAATTCGACGTGCTTATATAAACTTGGGGCCATATCATTATAAACTTTTTGAGTATCCAAGAGTTCGGTCAGGAAACCAGTATCGTCGGTTCAATTATTCTTGGTTCAAAGATTGGCCATGGTTAGAGTATTCACCTCTTAAGAATAAAGTATTTTTCTTCCCCTGCTTTTTTTTGCAAAGGATCCAAAAGTTAATCCTGCACTAACTACTGATGGATTTAATGACTGGAAAAGAGTTCGAGATGGAAAGAATTGTGTATTTTTAAATCACATTGGAGGTCCATGCTTATTACATAATAGTTGTGAGAAATGTGTTGCGGATTTGATGAAAGCACCTTAACATGTAGATATAATTCTGAACTGACAAAGCAGAGATGAGATTTTGAAGAACTGGCTAAGACTCAAGACACCCATTGAATCTGTTCGTTATCTTGCATATCAAGGGTGTGCTTTTCGGGGTCATGACGAGTCTTTAGATTCCAAAAATCGTGGCAATTGTGTTGAACTTATAAAGCATACAGCAAAGTTTAGTCCGGAAGTTGCTAAAGTTGTTTTAGGAAATGCCCTAAAAATGCTACATACACCTCACCCACAATCCAGAAGGAGATTTTGAATATTCTAGCAAACAAAGTGAGAATGCACATTCGAGGAAAAGTTGGGGATTCTTTTGTATTCTTGTTGATGAAGCACAAGACTCAGCTCATAAAGAGCAAATGGCTATTATTTTGAGATTTGTCGACAAAGAGGGTTTTTTAAAAGAATGGTTTTTTGATATTGTGATGGTTGAAGACACTACTGCCGAGACACTTCATTAAGAGATATCTAAAGTTCTTCTCCATCATAATTTGCAAGTTGAAAGATTAAGAGGTCAGTGGTATAATGGTGCTAGTAATATGAGAGGTGAATGGAATGGGTTACATGCATTATTAATGAGGGATTGCTCATATGCATATTATGTACACTGTTTTGGCCATCAGTTACAATTGGTCTTGGTTGCAGCTTCAAAAAAAGTTGATCCTATTTGAAAATTCTTTTCTTCCTTGAGTTTTATTGTCAATGTCATTTGCGCTTCTCCAAAACGTCATACTGAATTTCATGTTGCTCAAGATATGCATATTATAGAATTGGTTATAGCAAGTGAGTGTGGAACAGGTAGAGAACTCAATCAGATTGGTACCTTACATAGACCTGGAGCTACTCGTTGAGGTTCTCATTTTATTTCAGTTTGTGACTTGATAGATAAATATGATGCAACTTGTACCGTTCTTGAATTTATTATAGATGATAAAATCACAAAGTCTTTACGTGCAGAAGCTGATGGTGCTTACAATGCAATTAGATCATTTCAATTCATATTCATCTTGCATTTGTTGAAAGACATGATGGGACTTACTGATGTCTTATGTCGAAAGTTGCAGCAAAAATCTCAAGATATTTTGAATGTTATGAATTTGGTGGAAATTACAGTGAATTCTCTTCAGAAATTAAGAGAAGACGGTTGGGAATATTTTCTTGAAAAAGTGATGTATTTTTGCAGAAAGCATGATATAGATATTCATGACATGGACGGTCAATTCAGTATGAGTTCACGTCGCCGTAATTGTCAACAAAGAAACATAACAACTGAGCAACATTATCGTGTTGGCCTATTTTATGCTGGAATAGATTTTGAGTTGATGGAATTGAATGGCAGGTTTTGTGAAAGAACAAAGGAACTTCTTATTCTTAGCTCATCTTTGGACTCTGCAGATGGTTTTAAGGCATTTAACATTGATAATATTTGCAAACTTGCAGAGAAGTTTTATCCTCGAGATTTCTCTAAACAAGAGTTGCATCGCTTGAGAAGCGAGCTGACAATTTATGAGTTTGATGTACCTCATGATGATGTGCTCAAGAATGTTACTACTCTTGCTGAGTTATGCAAGGATTATTTGAAACAAAAAAATCAACGACATATCAAATGATTGATCGGTTAATTCGTCTTGTTTTGACTTTGTCGGTTTCCACAACAACTACAGAGAGATCATATTCAGCTATGAAACGTATCAAAACAATGTTGTGCAACAAGATGGAGAATGACTTCTTAACTGATAACATGATTGTCCACATCGAAAAGGAGTTGACTGAGAACTATGATACAGACTCAATAAATACAGAATTTGCTTCTATTCAAGAGCGAAGAGTACAATTTGACTAGGTATGTTATTATGTTTTGGACGTACGTTCGTTATCAAAATTTTATTAATGTTATAGTGAATTAGTGATGATTTTGTTTATTATTCAATTAGCTACGTGATTTTATGACATATACAGTTATATTAATATATGGTTTAATTTTAAAAAAAATGAATGTAGTGAACGCTCACGAATTTTTTTTCTAGCCCACCTTAAATTATAATCCTAACTCTGCCCTTGGCCATAGCCACCTAAATTCACAATGTGATGGTCATTTCAAATGATGATATGACCAGGCTTTACATAGAGAGGAGAGCAAAGTGAAGAGAATTTTGTTATAAAAAAAAAAATGTAGTCTATAAATATTTTTTTATTTTATATTTTTACTAAATAAAATTTCTTATCCACGTCACTGCCTCTTATGTGCCAAACAAAATATTTCTTAATCCAATAAATTGATTGACTAGATCGATATTTTTTCATATAAAATGTGTTATATTTCCAAATATTGTTGAATAATACATAAACTATTAATTTCTAATATTCTTTAATGTTAATTGGTATATCGGTATATTGCAATACATAATTTTTCTAAAAAAAATTATTCCTCATAATTAGTTTCATTGTTTCATAATTTCTAAGGAGTCATCTCAATTTTGTGTTTGAAAATATCTGACTTTCAAAAGTCAATAATAATTAAATAATTTAAAACAGATGGTGTATTAGTAATTTTAATTATATAACAAAAATTAAATTAGCTATCTAGAAAAGATGTTTTAAATTTTCAGGCAAACAAGCTCAATTTAACCCCTATAAAAAGTAGGGTTAGAAATAGGCTGAGCTGAACTCAATATGAATCCCGCCTTCAAGCCAAAACTAGCTAGCTAGCTAATTCGGGCCAAAAACATGTTAGTTGTAACTGCTGCTATAAGAATTGAAAGAAAGTTTCAAAAAAATATTTAATTTGTAGATTAATCAATTTCACTGAATTAAAAATTGAAGGCTGTAATTAAAGTTAAATTTTAAAAAATTTGAATGGTGTCTTTTTGTGGGGTGTTTGAGTAAAAAAGAAAAGAGACTTTAAATTTTGTTAGAGAAGAGAAATGGAAGGGGAGTGAAATTGAATTTGATCCATGAAAGTAGTAAACTCAAATTCGTAAGATAAATTTTCAAATCCTCCTGTATTTCCTTTTTTAAAAAAAAAAAACTTGAAACTCAAATTGTTAACGTGTAAACGGGTCCAAATACTTTCACCGTTGAAACTATAAAAAAAAAAGGGTTAAGAACTCTTTGCAGTTTCCTTTAGATTGCAACAAAGTAGTGAGGCAATACAATCACTTAAGTAAATCAAAGGCTGCAACGTGAATTACATAATACAAATAATTTTCTATTAAAGATAGAAATATAACAACAATTTGTGCGAGTATATTTTTTTGAATGCCGACAAAAATTACCTAAAATAACACACGCACACGCACACGCACATTTACATTACCCAAACATAAGCTTCTGGCACTATCAAAACACGAGCCAAGTAATTTTCTCCTTCATTACCTTACCTGGAGGATAACAACAGTCAGTTAACTTCTATTGAGTAACGATATTATCATATGTTCTCAAGTCCCACAATCATAAAATAAAGTTCTTGGAAATAAATGCAAACAGTATATTCTCTTCACAGCAAGTCAAATAAATGCATCAACAACAATTATATCGCTTTAATCCTCCAAATAATAGAAAGTGCCCCGACAAGTAATGTAGCCAGTGTTAGATATCTCGACATGTAACTGCAAAACAGCTCAAGCACTGAAGCCCAAGGTATGTCCTGATGTATTTTTCTACCTCTAGCATACTACAAGTTGTCATTTGGATAGGGGTTGAACAGATTTTTCTTCATTTTCCTTTCCAGCCTTCTCATTTCTTAACAAATGGCCCCAAGTAACAAGTAAAAGGTGCAGCAATTTTGATAAAATGAACTGAGCAGATAAATAGATATGAACAGATGAGAAAGTTACCTTCCCCTTGACCTGGTACTTCTTCTAGTGGAGACTTGAGAATCGCCCTTTTGATCCTTCATGCTACTTTTCTTGACTCTGGACTTGGAAACTCCTGCAAGAATATTGCTAAGTATTTCGACTAACTAAGATAATCATAGTACGGCAGACCTAAAAGCTTAGACTAACCTCTGGAAAAAGCTTTGGGCGACTGAACCTCGTTGTCACCTGCTTCGAATTCTATCGCCTCGCTGGAAGCATGTGAATTCTCTTCTGACTCCACATATTTTGTTTTTGGTACACAAGATGAAGACTCGGCAATTACTTCCATTGATGGATCACTGACCTCACCGTCTGTTCTATGTTCAAGAAATTCAAGGTTAGAGCCAAATCATGGGAAAACTAGGCAACAGTAGAAAAGTGTATCACATAACCATCTATGCAATAAAAAAATCTTCACAAACAAACCACTAAACTAAACACTCAAAAAATTAGGGGACAAAAAAATATCTTTAAAATTTGTAAATTTTATAAACGGTACTCTTTTTGTGGAATAGGGGAAGTAGTAATCCACTTAATTTAGAGCTATATAGACGACATGGATTCAAGTGGGAGTAATAAGTACACCAACCTCTAGAGGTTTCGGATCATGTACATTCCTCACCATCTTCCTTAGAAACCCTAATGTTTTCCAAGATTTAAACTTTTTATTGATGGACTTCGGCATTTTTGCAGTAATTTCTAGCTTCTTCTTTTCGATATGAAACTTATTTATCTTCTCCTCAAACTCCTCAATGCCAGCTTTAAGCTCTGTGTTAAGAATATTCATGAGAATAGTATTCCTATTTATATAAGATTTGATTATGATATAAATGAATGAATATCCAAATATGTTTGCATTGATAAAAACTTTAAAGTCCTTTAATAGATAATAGAAATATATGTACAAGGACTTAGACTGAAATGATCAAATATGTTAGGTTGATCTTACATAAGCAAAACAGCTTTGTAAAGTCCTTAAAAAGAAATGATGTACAAGGACTATAAATATAGAAAGATCAAGCTTGTTAGGTTGATCTTATAAAAGTGTAATAGATAGGCTTGTCTGATCGTCGAGCACTGCACCAGCATCGTAGTCTGCCAGGAGAGACAAGGAAGACTCGAGAACTATCAAGGCGGAATCGTATTCTGCAAGATAGTAGATCTCGGAGTTCGTAGTCTGCCAGGAGAAACGAGGAAGGATCGTAGTGTGTCGAGAAGAACTTTCTCAGAGCCGTAGTCTGCTGAGGAAATCATGTTCAGAATCGTAGAGACAGTCTGTCTATGAGCCGACTGAGCGTCTGCCAGAGCTAAGTCAAGAATCGCAGATCACACTTGAAGTAGTGGAGTCTGCTGATCATATCAGAGGCAGAGATCGTAGTCGAGCCAAATCAGACGAGGACAGCAAGCATGAAGGCAGAAATTGTAGTCTGTCAAGGTCTGATCTCGGAGTCATAGTGTCTGCAGAAATAAGGCTAAATCGTAGTCTGCAGAACTAAGGCTTCTACAGAGGTTGCTCACAATGTCAAGGCAGAATCGTAGTGTCAACACGATTCTCAACAGATGAGCACTCCCAGAATATCCAAAGCATGAAGCCTCTGGTCTAAGCTGCAAAGATACATTCCACTTAAAGGAAACCAGATAGCACTCAACGAATGGCAGGCAAGCTAACAGAAGATCTAAGCACCAACTCAATCAGCATTCAGATTGAGTTGTGAGGCCATTCAAGATGCAGTCTTCCACAAGCCAATCAGAAGAAGACTTCAGAAAAAGTGACTGACTAGAGAAAATCAGCAAGTGCAGTAGTTGTCAAGAGAACAAAAGACAATGGTCTTAAGAATCACTCAGGATCGTAGTGTTTGCCAAACAAAGCAGGAACTGATGAAGTTTACATAGAGATATTGGCCAGCTTTTGAAGAACAAGACAGAAGTGATTAAGTATGGGTCCGACCATTGAAGATAGGTGAACGGGAGATCACCAGGAGAAAGAGAGCTGGGTATGCCACAAATCTGATGTGTCTTACTATCCAGAAGAGGCCAGAACAAGAAGTCAAGCTATCAAATCCTGAGATCAGTCAAGGTAAGCAGAAGTGTTGAAGCACTGCACAAGTAAAAAAAGAAGTGTTCTACATTGCAGATCCAAAGAACACTCTTCAGAATCGTAGTGTTGTCTCAACCAGTCAAAGAGCAACATTCAACAAGACACACTACGATCAAGGTCCAAGAATATCTGTATCAGAATCGTAGAGTTCGGGCATCTGAATATTGAAACACTGGCAATGTCTCAATATAAAGACTGGCATCCGAACGTTGCTAATTGAGAGCATCGATGCAAAAGGATAACTCCTAAAGATTCGAATCAAGGAATCAGAAAGGAGTAATAAAGGTGATTACCAGCCTGACACGGAATAGTGACATCTCTGAGGCGGTAAGTGAAAAAGCAGACTGCTGTGTCAGTAAAGTCAAAAAGGAGCTGTCACGTCACATCAGCAGTCTGCACCAAATAACTCGAGATCTGCGAAGCAATTCAAATAGCTCCCAACGACTATATTCCAACGAGAAGATCGTGAGGGAGTATATAACGGCTAGAGCTTCAAAGATCAAGAGTTGATGAGAAGAAGAATTGTTAAGTTGGTGGAATGCTATATTGTTGACTCTACGAGTTCCACCAGAGTTGAACAGAACAAGTCTCAGTGGCAGTGAGACTACGAAAGTGAAAGTGAAGCAGATTGGAAGAAGGACTTGAACATACTAAAAGCTTCACTCAACAAGGATGAGAATGCCACTGAAGATGGCAGCTAAGCTGAGAGCCGAGAAGGACATGAAGATAGCATTCAGGAAAGTGGCTGAGCATAAAGAAGATCAGAAGAGCCACTCTACGGATCACCATGAAGAACCAGAAGCTAAAAAGGAAAAGATGAAGAACCATGTCTACTTATCTATCAAGAAGGGTTCAAGGGCTGCTAAGGACCAGAAGAAGATGACCCATAATGAAAAGCCTTAGCAGTCCTATGTGGTGATGGTGCACAACTGACATCAGAAGAAGATGAGCTAAATAGAATAAAGATCAGCTGCACCTGAGAAGAAGAGGTCCAGACTCGAAGCAGAATGCTGAGGACCAAGCTAAGATGCTAAGTACAAGAGGTGATAAAGCTTCAAGTCATCTTAGCAGCAAAGCACAAACAACAACAACAACTACAACAACGAGTAGCCAGGGCCTGATGAGTCCTTGTTCGGAGGGACTAAATGAGTTCCAAGGCTGCTGGCCTTGAAGAGTTCTTAGTGAACTAGAGGAGTTGCAAGCCTGCTGGGCTTGAAGAGTTCTTAGTGAACTGAAGTGCCAAGGTTGCTGGCCTTGAAGGAATCTTAGTGATTCAGGGTGCTGCCCTTCCTTAGTGGATTTCCTGCGAGAGTGCAGAAGAGTGGATTAGGAGCTTGAGTCTCTGAACCACTTAAAACCCCTTGTGTCTTTTACATTCTGTCATTTACTTTCTGTCATTTACATTATGCACTTAACTACTATAATTGTTATGTGTGTATTAACTATTTACATTTAAATTAACTCCAAGAACAATGTATCAATATTTATCAATATATCAATGAAGGGGACATTTAACTTATTCCGCTGTGCTTGAAATGATTCTTATGTTTGTCATGTGCTAACTTCTTAGTAATACAAAATAAAATGGAAAAGAGTTTAAAAACACAAAGGATCTATTCAACCCCCCCTCTAGATCTATTATGTGTCTACTGGGAACTAACAAATTATTTTCGATAGGGATCCGCGCTTTACCTCGAACTTCTGGAAGCGACTACAGGAATGCATGGGGACACAGTTGAGAATGAGTACGGCTTATCACCCTCAGACAGATGGGCAGAGCGAAAGACCGATCCAGACTTTAGAGGATATGTTGAGAGCGTGCATCATGGATTTCAAAGAAAATTAGGATGATCATTTATCGCTCGTGGAATTCGGCTACAACAACAGTTACCACGCTAGTATTGACATGCCGCCTTACGAAGCGTTGTACGGAAGAAAATGCAGAACTCCGCTATACTTGGATGAAGTTGGCGAGAGACAATTACTAGGTCCAGAACTGGTACAGCAGACAGCAGAGATAGTCAAAGTGATCCGAACAAGACTGGTAGCAGCTCAAGATAGGCAGAAGAAATACGCCGATCCACACCGTAAAAATGTTGAGTTTGAATCGGGTAGCTATGTGTTTTTGAAAGTCTCTCCCTGGAAGGGAAAGATCAGATTCGAAAAGAAGGAAAAATTGAGCCCAAGGTTCATTGGACCCTTTGAGATACTGCGAAGGATTAGAGAAGTTGTGTATGAGGTAGCCTTACCTCCGGCGCTCGAGAATGTACACAACGTCTTCCATGTTTCAGTTTTACGACCCTACAAACCCGATTACAAGCATGTGATTAAATACGAACCCCTACATTTTGAGAAAGACTTATCCTATAAAGAAATTCCTGTTCAGATTGTTGACAGGAAAGAGCAAGTTCTCAGAAATAAAGTTATACCTTCTGTTAAGGTAATTTGGAGGAACCACAACGCTGACGAAACTACGTGGGAACTCGAAGAGCATATGATAAATAATTACCCATATTTATTTACTTAATTTTTGTGTAAGCGATTCTGGGGACAGAATCTTTGTAAGGGGGGGAGAATGTAACGAGACGAAATTTTTATTGAACCGTGATTCTGGGGACAAAATCCTTTTAAGGGGGGAAAGATGTGACGAACGAGATTTTTATAATTTAATTTAAATATTTATTGAATTAAATAAATATTTTTTGATGATTTAATTATTGAGTCAAATAATTAATTGATGAATTGTGGTAGATTAATTTAATTATATGTGTTGCATTGATTAAATTAATGTGGAGAATTGTATATTCAAAGTATGTATTTAATTGAGCTTATTTGATTAAATGAATTAATTGGTAAGCATAATGTTATTCAAATTAATTTAATAATTGATTAGAGATTTAATGATTTGACATAATTAATAAATGAGAATTTTAATTATGTGACTATGTGACTTAATGTGGATTTATTATATTTTATTTAATTGATTTAAATGAGATATTTGATTATTGGGTGTGACATTATTTAACTATATGGTAAGATTTAATTAAAATAAATGGAAATAGAGAATAAAGGAGCTAGCCAAACGAGGCCCTAATAGGAGTTGGAGTAGTAACCCATTATAGAGTAACTGACACCACCACTAGTAGAAAAAAGTAAATAAACAACGTTTAAAAAGCGTTGTAATAGGTCCCCCAAAAGTGTCGTGGTTAGCAGTGTCACTAACCCGTCAGTTTATACTTATATTATATACGTATACTTTTATATACTACCTGTGACACCCCAAAATTCCGGTATCTTAATTTTCACAGGATTTGGTGTTCACTGTTCAAATATCATAAGACTATCTACCCATAATAATAAAAATTTATTAAATAGATAAATAATCCATCATCTTACATCATCTGAAATAAATAATACATAATAAATCTCAGGTCATACTTAACCTTAAATCTCTGTTGCAGAAACGTAAACAAATAAGTCTTAATCACACACATAAGTCTTGAACTTTAACATTCTTAACATTAACACAAGTTTTCAACACTTGTTAGCTTTTCCTTTGCCCTTGCTACTAGAGGGTTCATCACTTCGTTCATTCTTAGCTGCAATGTTATTATGCAAGAGTGAGCATGAATGCCTGCAAGTATAAAAATATGACAATAATAACATGAAAGTGAAATTAAAGAACTCTGAATAACAGAAAGTTCAACTTTTGAATCAAGAATAATAATCAAGAGTCAAAATTACTTCTGAGGGTCATAAGACCTTGAACTCTGTCCTAGGTTGTCAAGTATATTAACCTTTAAATCTTTAACAGTCATAAGACTATGGACTTAACTTTGTACCTAGGGAGATCAGCCCTTCGCACCGATACTGTGCACAATACCTCAACGCTTAAAGCATCATCAATCCCATATATTAGGGTTGTTCATCTCAGTTTGACATCAGAGTCCGCACCAAAGAAAGTTTGGTTTGGATAAACTCAATAACAGTTCTCAAATTTAGAACGTTCATCAACTATGGACTAGTCAAAACAATAAGGGTTCGCTAGTCTTAAAGGATTCAACAATAAATGATATTCAACTTGAATAATAACTTCTCAAGAGTATACAATCGAATAAGTATTGTATAACTGAAGTGATACTTTTAAAAGAATCATAACATCTCATATAAAATCTTGAACTTGAATAATCAAGGATAAAAACTTGCTCGATATAGAATTTAAGTCTATAACTTGCTCAATGTAAAGATTTGAGTTTAGGATACTTGCTCAACAATAATAAGTTAGGGATAGAATACTTGCCTCGTGCGCAAGCTACAAATCTAGTTACAATTCAATTCTTCAACGTCCTACACATTACATTATGCATACGATGTCGATTAGTTTTATAATTTCTATGTTCAACTGTTGAACTTCTCATTTAAGTCAACTTACAACTTGGTTCCTAGTGTTAACTTATTAACTAACCACATAACATGAGTATCAATTCACAATATGTGTACCATATAAGTATAATCCTTCAAACAATCATAATCAAGTTTTACAATCACAATATTCAGTTCGCACTTAGGTTGTTAACTTGAACCTTCACATTACTTATATATGTCAATAACTTAGTTTATTAACATGAACTTCAAATCATATAATATTCATGTTTTATAAATTAGAACAACATCTTTTATCGTCGAGAGCACTATACTTGCGTATATGCATGTTCGACACCCTCCGATTGCCTCCGAATACGCATCAGTCACAAAGATGGCCAATTTGACCCCTCTTAACGACTTCAAATCGAAAAACTTAAAGAATGAAAGTTGTAGGTCTACTCGTTATCTTTCTGAATCATCCTGAATCGCCTTAATCAGAGTTCGTATGAAAAAGTTATGCTTATTTACTTCAGGAGGTCAAAACAGAAATTTTTCCTGCACTACCCCCGCTGGGGCGGGCATGGTGCTGCATGGGGCCCGCTGGGGTGGGTCTATAGCTGTTGGGGCTGGTGTGCCTTGGTGGTTCAGCCCCAGTTCGCGATTTTTGATAGATTTGGCCCAATAATCTCAATTAAATGCAAATCAAACTAGTACCGTGATTTCTATGAAGTCTAAACTTCATAGAAACATCATACAATGTTATTAACATGTTTTTAACATCTTAAATCATGCAATTACTCAAATCAAATCATGAAACTTCACCGTTCTTGGTGTTCATGATAGTTTTAAAGAAAAATATGAAATTTGATGTCACGGATTTGTTATAACTCCGAATCCGTCCGTTCAAAGTTTGTTTTCTTTGTTTTAACATATACAATCATAATCATGTGTCAATTTTAATTAAAACATATGATCACAATATATATTTCACCCATATTGGTTATTAACCCATATTCAATACTCTGTCTTTTATAAAACCCAATTATTAACAAAATTACTTGGTGTGATCAATGTAAATCACGTATACATGACATATAATATATCATGGACATATATTAATATATCTATATTGTAAGACCCCAAATTTTATGAATAAGATTTAATTTTCTTTATATATTATTTTGAAATAGTAAGGTGTTGATTTGATAAATGTGATAAGTTATGGGTAAAATGTGCAAAGTTTACAAAATAAGCAAGTGGTTATAAAATATTCGTTTGGTCGAGGAATATTCTTTTTGTCGGAGAATATTCGTACGACGGCGCAGTCATTGGTGGACCCCACAATGGAATGAATGTCGGATATAGAAAGCGACAGAAATAACCTTTTTATAAAAATAATGGCAAAACTGTTACCGTTAGTACTGTTGAAATACCCGGTGGTTAAAATACAGTAATACGCGGTGTTGCATGGTAGCACACGGTATTGCACAGTATTTTGAATTATTGATTCTTACATAGGAAGACACTTACTCAATTATTGTTACAGTAATTGCTGTTCAATATTTTATATTATTGATTCAATAATTGCATAATATTTTATTGATTCAATAATTGTCATTGCACATATTTCAAATTATCAAATCAATAATTCATATTATTTGAATAATATTATTAGATAGCATTATTGGCAATGTCTAAGTAAGTTCTGTCTAGGAAAGGGGTTGATTAATTGCGCGCCAATAAGAAAAAATCCTTATCGGAAGGCTCCCTCTTTCCTGAGAACGACCTGGTTGTCAATATTGTAGTTCTGTAATATTATTTGTGAATAATTAATTTTTGATATATATGATAAAGAAATATTTATTCAATGTGGATTTAAACGGAGAAATTTTTAACATGTGACATTTGTTGAAAGTGGTATTTTATCTTGTTTGATAAAATAATTTATTCAAAAATATTATTATAATATTATATTATAGTAGTATGATGTGATTATATAATAGTATGATTTGAATGGTAACATTATTATAGTAAATTCTTGGTATAAAAGTTAAACGAGGTGGAAGAGTGCAAATTGAATTTGAACTCTTATGATGCAAACAATGATGTCATCGGAGCGATGATGTAAACGATGATATCATAAATTATGGCGAAAAGACTATTTTACCCTTACTCTGTCGAGCCTATAAATAGAAGCTCATTTTTTTATTATTTCTCACCAATTCACTAAAGCTATAGAGAGAGAAAGTATAGAGAGAATAAGAGAGAAAGAAGAAGAGTATTCTGCTATTACGCTAGTGCAGTCTCCAAATTTTAAGGTAAGGGGTATTATTTCTTTCGTATTCATGAAGAGAGTTATTTTCTTTCAATACTCGTAAGGGCTGTTATTCCATTCTTTATTATTTTGTTGGAATAACCTGTCTACGCGGACTACCGCATGCAAGGTGAAATCCTGTTGTTATTCTATTCTTTATTATTCTGTGGGAATAACCTGTCTACGCGGACTACCGCATGCCTGGTGAATAGCCCTTCGTATTTAGCTGTTATTAAATTGTGGAAATAATCTGTTTGAGCGAACTACCGCCAGACGGGCGAAAATCCATTTGCAGTTTCGTATATTATTTCATTTCAGATTTATAACTCTAAACTTGTTACGGTAACTATTGCTTCTATAATTCCTGAAATGATTAGATATTACTTGAGATTTGCGCTTCATCTAATATTATTTCACTGGAATATTGGTCTGAACTTTCTTGTGAAATTTTTATCTTTTCATGTCGAGTTACTATTCATGAGTTACTATTCACAGGGTACTATTCAAGGTAAAAAATATATTTTTTTTCTTCCAAATCATCTTTGATGGGATCCAGGTTTTGATCTTCATTCTTGAACTCTAGATAAATTCTCTAATATTTATCCTTTATCTCACTGGATCCGTTATTCGTATTATTTTTCATCATCCTCAGTTCTAAATGGTGATATAACTGAATATCTTTGGCCTGTAGTGCAAAGATGAATAATTACATGATGAATATCTTTGGCCTATAATGCAAAGATGAATGATTACCTGATGAATATCTTTGGCCCGTAGTGCAAAGATGGACAGGTGTTGAGATGAACATGACCAACTGATGATACAAATGAATATCTTTGGCCCGTAGTGCAAAGAATATTGATTGATGTTACAGGGATAAAATATTGATGATGGACTTTTAAATCAAAGAAGATAGTAGACATCATTCTCTACTTAACTTTTCTAATGAATTGTTATTTCCGCTGCGAATATTGATCTAAAACTTGTTGTCCATAATATTTTATCTGATTTATTGAAGGCTGACGATAATTTGTTTTTCATTATCTTAGTCATAATATTCTTTACTGGCTAGTTGAGCTCACCCTTTTCTTTCATTGTTCTCTTCAGAAAATGAGAATATCGCGGGTACTAGTCGGGGAATGGAGTGATGGTCCGAGTTAGAGCTGTAGAAGTCCTCACTATTTTATTTATTTAAAATAATGTGATAATAAATGTAATGAGGACTTAGTTTGAATATTAATATTTTCTACATGTCTGTATTGACACTCACAGTTGTGTGGTCGTATTTTGCACGACCGTGTGATATGAAAGATTGTATTTGAAATTTGTTGAGTGTATTTAGCGACTCAAAATGGGTTGAGTATTGAACCTATTTTGGGGGCGTCACAGTTGGTATCAGAGCTTAGGGATATGATCTCTGGCGGAGATCTGGGAATAGAAATAGGAGGGGAGAGACGAGTAAACCTTCGCTAGTGTGTCCTACCTAAGCTTAATTGTTATTTAATTGGTCGGTTGGAACATAGGGTTAATATGTGATTATATTAATTTGTTTGATTAACCCTTGTTTTGTGACAGTATTTGAGAATTTCAGCTGAAAACTTTAAACAATGGAGTGAATGAGACCGTTGAGACACCTTTAATCACCAACGAGGAGAACGTGCAACAGGAAGGCTATATTCCTGCTGTAAACAACCCTACCGAAGAAATGACAAATGACGGGATATTTAGAAGCTTTTTGCAGTTCATGCTAAATCAGACGAGGAAGACTCGTGTTCATAATACTGGTGGAAATAAGAACTCGCGGCTTGTCACTGCCAAGCAGTTTAAAGAGTTGGGATCACCAGAGTTTCAGGGAAAGCCAGATCCAATCAAGGCAGAAAATTGGATTAAACAAATTACCAAGATATTTGATGTCTTTGGATGTACAGAGGAACAAAAGGTTCCATTTGCCACCTTTATGTTCCGTGGAGAAGCAGATTACTGGTGGGAATCTATGAAGCGTACCCAGCCTGCCGCACTCAAGATGACTTGGGGGGCATTCCAGAAACTGTTCAATGACAAGTACTTTTCAGAAAGTATTCGTCACATGAAAGAGGTAGAGTTTATCATACTGGAACAAAACAACATGACGGTGTCCCAGTACGAGGCTAAGTTCGCGGAGTTGTCCAGGTTTTCACCTCATTTGGTGGAGAATGAGGAACATATGACGCGGCTGTTTCTGAGAGGTTTGAAACCAGAAATTCGTCAATACCTCATTTCTCACAAATTTTCTCTATATTCGGATGTAGTGAACAGGGCCCAGTTATTAGAACGAGATAATGATTATGTTCAACCAAGGGACAACAATCAAGGTCGTACCAGTGGCAGCAGTCATCGGAACAATTACAACCAGCAGGGAGGAAAGTATCATGACAGAAGCGGTAACCACTCCGGTGGTAATCGTGGCCATGATAGTAGAAAAAGTGAATCGGGAGGAGATTTCAAGAAGAGAAGGTACAACAATGAGAACGTGAAGACGTCGACATCAGCACCAGCATCAACTGTTTCTAGGGGAGGAGAACGACCACCGGTCGTATGCTATAAATGCGAGAAAGAGGGATACATCAGCCCAAACTGCCCACAATAATTCAAAGCATGCTATAACTGTGGAAAAGAAGGACATATAGCTCGAGATTGTCCTGTAGCGAAACCAAGTCCAGCGGGGGTGGTGATTCCAAAGGCGGTTTCGGACAAGTCAAAGTTGGTGGTTCCTGGAAGAGCGTTTGTTGTGACAGCCCAAAATGTGAGGAACCCATACGAGGTGATTACGGGTAAGCTAATCATAAACTCTTGCGAAATTTACACCTTGTTAGATACCGGTGCTACCCATTCATTTATTTCACCTACTTGTGCTCAACGATTAAATTTGACACCTGAGAAGTTAGACTTGACTTATCTATTGAAACTCCGTTAGGAGAAACCTTCGTTACATCTACAGTTTATAAATCTTGCTTGATTCAGATTGGTAACCTTACCTTACTTGTTGATCTTATATCTTTGAAAATACTTGCATTTGACGTGATTTTAGGAATTGACTGGTTGACCACTTATCATGCCAAAATTGATTATTTTCGTAAGGTTGTTAGTTTTCATATTCCTAACCAACCTATTGTGTGAATTCAAACAACCAAACCACTAAAATAAATCAATGTTATTTCAAGTCATAAAGCTATTCGTTTATTGAAAAACGGATGTCAAGCTTTCTTAGCCCATGTCACTGATCTAAACCAGAATACGTCAGGTTTGAATGATATTTCTGTTGTTAATGAGTTTCCTGATGTATTTCCCAAAGAACTTCCCAGTCTACCCCCGGAACATGAAGTTAAATTCTTTATTGACCTTGAACCCGGTACAAAACCCATTTCTAAAACCCCATATCGAATGACTCCTATAGAACTTCAGGAGTTAAAGGTCCAACTACAGGAGTTGTTAGACATCGGTTTTATACATCCTAGTACATCTCCTTGGGGTGCTCCTGTTTTATTCGTAAAGAAGAAAGGCGGGAGTATGCGACTTTGTATTGACTATCGGGAGTTGAACCATGTCACCATTAAGAATAGGTATCCGTTACCTCGTATTGATGACTTGTTCGACCAGTTGCAAGGTGCACAATTCTTTTCAAAGATCGATCTTCGTTCTGGATATCATCAGCTGAAGATTAAAACTGAGGATATTCCGAAGACTGCTTTCAGAACTCGATATGGGCATTATGAATTCTTAGTCATGTCTTTTGGATTGACTAATGCTCCTACTGCCTTCATGGATATGATGAACCGTGTATTCAAGGAATATTTGGATCAGTTTGTGGTTGTCTTTATTGATGACATCCTTATCTATTCCAAAAGTCGTGAAGATCATGAGCACCACTTGAAGCTGGTACTTCAAAGGCTTCGTGAAAACAAGCTATATGCCAAGCTGAAGAAATGCGAGTTCTGGCTTGAGGAGGTAGCATTCCTTGGGCACGTAGTATCAAAACGTGGAGTATCTGTGGACCCAGCGAAGATTGAAGCAACACAAAGTTAGGAGCAACCGAAGTCGGTGATCGAAGTACGTAGCTTTCTGGGCTTAGTTGGTTATTATTGGAGATTCGTGGAAGGATTTTCTCGAATCGCTACTCCATTAACTCAGCTGACTCGGAAAGATACAAAATTCGTATGGAACGAGGAATGCGAGAAAAGCTTTCAAGAGCTCAAGAGGAGACTCATTTCGGCACCAGTTCTGACGATACCATCTGGTTCGGATGGATTTGTCATTTACAGCGATGCTTCGGGCAAAGGGTTAGGATGTGTTCTCATGCAACATGGGAAAGTCATAGCCTATGCCTCGCGACAACTCAAGAAATATGAGAGGAATTATCCTACTCATGATCTAGAGTTGGCAGCAGTCGTTTTTGCGTTGAAGATCTGGAGACACTACCTGTATGGGGAGAAAATGGAGATCTATACGGATCATAAGAGCCTCAAGTATTTGTTCACCCAGAAGGAACTCAACATACGGCAATGACGTTGGCTTGAGTTGTTGAAAGATTACGATCATACCATCCAATACCATCCTGAAAAAGCAAACGTGGTTGCGGACGCGTTGAGTAGAAGATCATATACGGGAACGAATGCGATGCTTTCAAGGCCTATTTTGTGTGATTTACAAAAGATGGAGATAGAGTTCAAGACTCCGGGGACCCATGCGATGATATCAAGTATACGCGTAGAACCAGCTTTGATTGATAAAGTTAAAGCTGCTCAAGCTACAGATCCGGAGTTGATGAATATGAGGAAGAAGGTGCAAGAAGGTGCTATTCCAGAAGCAAGGATTGATGAAGAAGGAATACTTCGAGTCAACTCCAGACTTTGTGTTCCTGCCGATTCTGATTTGAAGTATAAAATCATGATGGAGGCACACAACACATCATTTGCAATCCATCCTGGAAGTACCAAAATGTATCGTGATCTTCGACATACATTTTGGTGGAGCAATATGAAGAGAGAGATCGCGGAGTTCATCTCGAGGTGTTTAACGTGTCAACGTATCAAGGCGGAGCATCAAATGCCAAAGGGCCCATTGCAACCACTTGAGATTCCAAAGTGGAAGTGGGAACACATTACCATGGATTTCGTTACAGGTCTTCCCAAGGTTTCTCAAGGCATAGATGCAATTTGGGTTATTGTTGATAGATTAACCAAATCTGCTCATTTCTTGCCGATACGAGAGACTTATTCCCTTGAACGTCTTGCTTGTATGTACGTGAATGAGATTGTGAGATTACATGGCATGCCAGTATCCATAGTTTCGGATCGTGACCCAAGATTCACTTCATGATTTTGGGTCAGCTTGCAGAAAGCTATGGGCACGGATTTACGATTCAGTTCGGCATATCATCCACAAACGGACGGGCAATTGAAAAGAACTATCCAAACTCTTGAAGATCTATTGAGACTCTGTGTTCTAGACTTCAAAGGGAGTTGGGATAAGTACCTACCATTGGTGGAATTCTCCTACAACAACAGTTATCAGGCAAGTATAAGCATGGCTCCATTCGAAGCGTTGTATGGACGAAAATGTTGTTCTCCAGTATGCTGGGATGAGGTGGGTGAAGCAACATTGTTGGGACTGGAGTTAGTACGTATGACTACGGAAAAGATTCAAATGATCCGGCAACGTATACAAACTGCACAAAATCGACAAAAGAGTTATGCTGATCTTCATCGAAGAGACGTGGAGTTTAATGTCGGAGATCATGTATTATTACGTGTTGCTCCCTGAAAAGGAGTTACGAGATTCGGAAAGAGAAAAAAGCTCAACCCACGATTCATTGGTCCATTTGAAATCCTTGACCGAGTAGGAAATGTAGTCTATAGACTCGCCTTACCTCCAAGCTTGTCTCGTGTTCATAACGTTTTTCACATATATGTGCTTCGTGAATATGTGAAAGATCCAAACCACATTATTGAGTTAGAACCAGACGAGATAGCCGAAGATTTAACATACGAGGAGATACCTGTTAAGATCTTGGATAGGAAGGAACATGTCCTACGCTCAAAAGTTATACCTCAAGTTAAAGTTTTGTGGAGAAACCATGACATCGAAGAAATGACCAGGGAGTTAGAATCGAAAATGAAAACGAGGTATCCTCACCTTTTCGGCATACCAGGTACGTACGTCAATTTCGAGGACGAAAGTTCATAAGGAGGGGAGGTTGTAAGACTCTAAATTTTATGAATAAGATTTAATTTTCTTTATATATTATTTTGAAATAGTAAGGTATTGATTTGATAAATATGATAAGTTATGGGTGAAATGTGCAAAGTTTACAAAGTAAGCAAGTGGTTATAAAATATTCGTTTGGTTGAGAAATATTCTTTTTGTCGGAGAATATTCGTATGACGGCGTAGTCATTGGTGGACCCCACAATGGAATGAATGTCGGATATAGAAAGCGACAGAAATAACTTTTTTATAAAAATAATGGCAAAACTGTTACCGTTAGTACTGTTAAAATATCCGGTGGTTAAAATACAGTAATACGCGGTGTTGCACGGTAGCACACGGTATTGCACAGTATTTTGAATTATTGATTCTTACGTAGAAAGACACTTACTCAATTATTGTTACAGTAATTGCTGTTCAATATTTTATATTATTGATTCAAAAATTGCATAATATTTTATTGATTCAATAATTGTCATTGCACATTATTTCAAATTATCAAATCAATAATTCATATTATTTGAATAATATTATTAGATAGCATTATTGGCAATGTCTAAGAAAGTTCTGTCTAGGAAAGTGGTTGATTAATTGCGCGCCAATAAGGAAAAATCCTTATCGGAAGGCCCTCTCTTTCCTAGGAACGACCTGGTTGTCAATATTGTAGTTCTGTAATATTATTTGTGAATAATTAATTTTTGATATATATGATAAAGAAATATTTATTCAATGTGGATTTAAACGGAGAAATTTTTAGCATGTGACATTTGTTGAAAGTGGTATTTTATATTGTCCGATAAAATAATTTATTCAAAAATATTATTATAATATTACATTATAATAGTATGATGTGATTATATAATAGTATGATTTGAATGGTAACATTATTATAGTAAATTCTTGGTATAAAAGTTAAACGAGGTGGAAGAGTGCAAATTGAATTTGAACTCTTATGATGCAAACAATGATGTCATCGGAGCGATGATGTAAACGATGATGTCATAAATTATGGCGAAAAGACTATTTTACCCTTACTCTGCCGAGCCTATAAATAAAAGCTCATTTCTTCATTATTTCTCACCAATTCACTAAAGCTATAGAGAGAGAAAGTATAGAGAGAGTAAGAGAGAAAGAAGAAGAGTATTCTGCTATTACGCTAGTGCAGTCTCCAAATTTTAAGGTAAGGGATATTATTTCTTTCGTATTTATGAAGAGAGTTATTTTCTTTCAATAATCGTAAGGGCTGTTATTCCATTCTTTATTATTCTGTTGGAATAACCTGTCTATGCGGACTACCGCATGCAAGGTGAAATCCTGTTGTTATTCTATTCTTTATTATTCTGTGGGAATAACCTGTCTACGCGACTACCGCATGCCTGGTGAATAACCCTTCGTATTCAGCTGTTATTAAATTGTGAAAATAATCTGTTTGAGCGGACTACCGCCAGACGGGCGAAAATCCATTTGCAGTTTCGTATATTATTTTATTTCAGATTTATAACTCTAAACTTGCTACGGTAAGTATTGTTTCTATAATTTCTAAAATGATCAGATATTACTTGAGTTTTGCGCTTCATCTAATATTATTTCACTGGAATATTGGTCTGAACTTTCTTGTGAAATTTTTATCTTTTCATGTCGAGTTACTATTCACGAGTTACTATTTACGGGGTACTATTCACGATAAAAAAATATTTTTTTCTTCCAAATCATCTTTGATGGGATCCAGGTTTTGATCTTCATTCTTGAACTCTAGATAAATTCTCTAATATTTATCCTTTATCTCACTGGATCCGTTATTCGTATTATTTTTCATTATCCTCAGTTCTAAATGGTGATATAACTGAATATCTTTGGCCTGTAGTGCAAAGATGAATAATTACATGATGAATATCTTTGGCCTGTAATGCAAAGATGAATGATTACCTGATGAATATCTTTGGCCCGTAGTGCAAAGATAGACAAGTGTTGAGATGAACATAACCAACTGATGATACAAATGAATATCTTTGGCCCGTAGTGCAAAGAATATTGATTGATGTTACAGGAATAAAATATTGATGATGGACTTTTAAATCAAAGAAGATAGTAGACATCATTCTCTACTAAACTCTTCTAATGAATTGTTATTTCCGCTGCGAATATTGATCTAAAACTTGTTGTCCATAATATTTTATCTGATTTATTGAATGCTAACGATAATTTATTTTTCATTATCTTAGTCATAATATTCTTTACTGGCTAGTTGAGCTCACCCTTTTCTTCCATTGTTCTCTTCAGAAAATGAGAATATCGCGGGTACTAGTCGGGGAATGGAGTGATGGTCCGAGTTAGAGCTGTAGAAGTCCTCACTATTTTATTTATTTAAAATAGTGTGATAATAAATGTAATGAGGACTTAGTTTGAATATTAATATTTTCTACATGTCTGTATTGACACTCACAGTTGTGTGGTCGTATTTTGCACGACCGTGTGATATGAAAGATTGTATTTGAATTTTGTTGAGTGTATTTAGCGACTCAAAATGAGTTGAGTATTGAACCTATTTTGGGGGTGTCACGTATATATCCATGAAATCAAAATTATCAATATTTTTCATTCACAGTGAACTTTAACAATACGTAAATAAAACTCTGTAAATATTTGAAAATCCAATTAAGGCCAAATTAAATAAAATTGATTACTCTAAAACATGTTTATATGTTAGAATACATGTTATGATCACATACTCATATAGATAAAGCCATATCATAACTTAATTATGAAACCCAATTTTTTCACAGAAAAACTTAAAGTACGTATTTAAGAAATCTTAATTTTAAAAACTTGAAAAGAAGGGATTACCCTTTAATAGATGAAGATAATACACTCAAAGATAATATCAATGATATCTCAATCCCTCTCACAAACTTTCCTTCTTCTCTCTCAATTTTCTTCCCTCTCTGAAACTCTCTAGTTTTTCTCTGATATGAAAATGACAAATGCGTCTAAGTCTAATAATACGTATTTAATAAACGTCGGTTTACTTTAACCTCCCAACTTCCCTTAGGGCCTAGTTTGGCTAGCATCCCTAACTCCCTTTTCATTTATTTTAATAAACTAGTTTAGTATATAGTTAATTGTCACATTATTAATTACTCAATTAATTTTATTTAAATCACTTAAATAAAATATAATAACTTTACATTAAATCACATTGCCACATAATTAATATTTTTATTTATTAATTATGTCAATTCATTAATTCTTTTAATTGATTATTAAATTAATTAAAGTAACATTATGCCCTATTTAATTAATGCATTTAATCAAATAAACTCAATTAATTACATACTTTGAACTATTAAATTACTACATATTAATTTAATCAATGTAACACATATAATTAAATTAATCTACCAAAAATTCATGAATTAATTATTTAACTCAATAATTAAATCATTAAAAATATTTATTTATTTCAATAAATATTCAAATAACTTTACAAAATTCTCGTTCGTCACATTACATATATCAGTTTTCCTATATCCACTTCTTCCATCAGAGAGAAATTTAGAGAGAACTTTGAGAGAGAAAGAATTGATTTGAGAAGAGTTGGAGAATTCAAGTTTATATCACCTTCAAACAGAGAAAACAAGGGTAAATTTTCATCTAAGTTTTATATTTCACGTATTATGTTTTCTCCCAACTGAGTTTTCTGAAAAAGGGATTTCATGAGGTTATTGTTTATTATTTGATGTTAGATGTTTATTAACATACATAACTCAATTGTATGTGAATTATATCCGTTTTAGAGTAATTAATCCATGAAAGCATGTCTAAATTAGAATTTTTGAAAAGTTACAGAGTTTTTCATTTACATGTTTTAAAGGTTTTTTGAGAATGGGAAAATTTGCAATTGTTGATTTTATGGCTATATATATATAAATTGATGTTCATAACATGTTTTCTATACTTTATGTATGTTTAAAACAATCAAATTCATGAATGCATGCCTTAATTTGAAATTCAAAAGTCTCAGAGTATAAAAGTTGTATATATGGCCTTACATACAAATTAAATACTTTAAAATCAATGATTGTTGATCATATGGCCTTATGTATGTTAATATATGTTCATAACGTGTTTTAAACCAGATACGCATGAATTTACAGTGATCATACCATGAATTTTGGTTAAATTGGGATTTTATGGATTAAAGAGTATAAATGTTGTATGAATAACCCATATGAGTAAATTAAATGCTTTAATCATATGTTTGAATTAAATTGACACTTGATTATAATTATACATGTTAAAACGAAGGAAACAGAATTGGAATGAACGGATTCGGAGTTATAACGAATCCGTAATGATGAATTTCATATTTTTTTCATCAAAATTTGACAAATATTGAAAACAGTGAAATTAAATGCTTTAAATTGTGTAAGTATGTGATTTAAAGTGTTAGAAACATGCTAGAATCGATTTATAATGTTTCTGTGAAGTTTATACTTCATGGATAACATTACAAATCGTTGTATTAGTTTGATTTGGGATTTATTGGGCTGTTCTGTGTGTTCTTCGCGAACTGCAGAAACTGAGTTTGCGTCGCAGCGCGGCCGCGCCGATTCAAGGCACACTTAGAGCGCGCCCGCGCAGCTCTAAAGAGTAATTGGAGCGCCGCCGCGTCCTACCTGCAGAATTTCAGAATTTTTCTAAGTGTTCAAGTTCTAAAGATGTGTTTTAAAACCTAATGTAATGAACATGAAGACATGTTAAGCATATAATAAGATAGTAATAACTTACATTATGTGAATAATTAGTAAGTTAATTTCATAACTTAAAGCGTTAATTGTAAAGTCTAATAACGTGTTCAAAGACCAATGTTGTGATTCAATTAGTATATCGAACTTATGATTAATAGGTATTATGAATGTATTGATATGTAGGATTTAAAAAGAAATGTGAATTAGTTGTAGCTTGTGCAAGAGGCAAGTTTCCTAAACTCAAATCTTTAAATTGAGCATGTTTCTTAAATTCTAAATTATTCATTATCAAGTCTTAGACTTGTATTTTATATCGAGTAAGTTCTTGTTCTTAATTATTCAAGTTCAAGATTTCATATTAGATGTTATAACATGACTCAATTATACAATACATCTTCGATTGTATACCTCTCGAGAATTATTATTCGAATTGATTATCAGTTTATTGTTGAACCTTGTAAGACTAGCGAACCCTTATTGATTCGACTAGTCCATAGTTGATGAGCGTTCTAAATTCTAGAACTATTATTGAGCTTATCCAAACAAAACTTCCTTTGGTGCGGACTCTGATGTCAAACTGAGATGAACAACCCTGTATAGGGGATTATTTACGCTTTAGCATTGAGATATTGTGCACAATATGGTACTAAGGGTTAATCCCCCTAAGTACGAGAAGTAGAGTCCATAGTCTTATGACTGTTAAAGGTTTAAAGTATAAACACTTTACAACCTAGGACATAGATCAAAGTCTTATGACCCTTATAAATTCTTTTGATTCTTGTTATTCATTCTTGATTCAAAAGTCGAGTTTTCTTATTCAGAAGTCTTTGATTCACTCGCATGTTATTATTATTGTTATATTGTTATACTTGTGGGCAATCATGCTTACTCTTACGTAATAATAACATTGCAGTTAAGAACGAAAGATCTGACGAGCCTTTCACTAGCAAAGGCAAGGGAAAAGTTAACAAGTGTTGAAGACTTGTTATTTAATTTAAGAATGTTTATTGTTAAGACTTGATGTTGTTTAAGATTTATTTATTTGTTTATGTTTCCGCATAGATGTTTAAGGTTAGTTTGACCTGGGATTGTATTTATTATTCAGATGTTGTAACCCCTTAAGGGGAGGATTTATTTCTATCTATTGCATAGTTTGTATTTATTATGGGTAGATAGATAGATGATAATTGCACAGTGAACACCAAATCCCGTGAAAATTGAAGTACTCGGATTTGGGGGTGTCACATCTGAGCTTAATATTCAAACATCTCTGCCTACCTCTGAACAAGAACAACGTTCTCTAAAATCACCAAGAATGAAGGTAAAGAATGGGATATTAATTATTTAGAACGTGATCCTGGAAAACGTATCGAAATATGAAAATGTCGCGGTGTGATGAAGTTCGACGAGGTTACATCTATTACGATCCATATCAATACATTCTTTTCGATTACCTTTTTTCTGAATGTATATTATATTGTAAATTTTTTTTTTGCCCCCCCCCCCAAAAAAAAACAAATCCTGATTTCGTCCCTACGTGGGGATGGCTGAAGATGGATGGTAGTGGGAGTAGTATCCTCCGTCTTGTAAAAAAGAGTAGTAGTAATTGTATTTCAGATATTTTTGTTGTTTATTAATATTTTGTTTGTAAGTTTTTATTTGAAACGAAGAGAAGACAAGGGAAAATAATTAAAATCTCTTTAAATTTGAGTTTTTTAGGAAGGAATTAAAGAGATTTGGAGGTAATATTAATTTTATTTTTGACTCAAAATTTTCGTCAAAAATAAAATAAAATTTGGAGAGATGAAAAAGTAAAATATTTTACATTACCAAAATTATCCTTTTAAAATAAATAATATGACAATTTTGTTCCTAAATAATATAACTTTCAATTACATATTTTTCAGGATTTGAAAATATCATTTTTCTCTCTCTTCGCTTCGCCGCTGTGGTTTTGTTGTCCGCGGTCAATTTTTCCTATTTGTTTGTTTCTGTTGAAATCTCTGATAAGATTCCCCAATCATGTACCCTAGTTTTCTCACATTTGCTTCCGTGATTGATTTCGTTTCTGGAGAATAAGAATAATCTGGTCAAACCAACTTATAAGTAACTTTTTACTGTTTGAGTGTTCGGGAATGACTTATTTTTTAACTTATTTTTTGACTTATAAGTCAAAAAAATAAGTAACAATTTATAACTTAAAATAAAATGACTTATAAGTCATCCTTAATAAGTTATTTTGACCAAATGTAATGATTATTTTGCCCCCTCTCTCTTGATAAATTACATCTCTACCCCCAGCAAGCCTGATCTCTTCCATCTTCTATCGTAACAATTTCTATTCAGTCTCTGGCTCTCTGCCCTAACAAAAGCCTCCGCCTCCGCCCTCGCCCTCGCCCTCTCCCCGACTCTGTTCCGGCCTCTCCGGGTCTCCGCCTCCGCTCCCTCGCGGCCCCGCCCCTCTGCCTCTCAAGTCTCATCTCTCACCGGTTCCAAATTTCCAGTCTTCGACTTCCATCGGACCGTCTCTCACGATTTCTCTTTTGTTAACACAACTGCACAAGCAGCAAGCAGGTAATTCAAAATCTTCCATCTACTACCCAAATTAATGAGAAGCTTTCACATGTATGATTTATTTTATTTGTTATGAGGTTATGGATTTAGCTGTTTAGATGTGTAATTGGACCTATTTTGTCATTTTGTGTCATGTTTCTGTTATAGTTTCAATTGATCTTTATGAATTTTGAAAACATAGCTTTTCTCTACTCTTGTTATTGTGTTCCTAATTTGTGAATGGGTTAATTTTGTTGATTTTTTTTCCTCTTCATCTTCAGTCTTTTTAGGTTCTAAACTGTAAGCAATTCAGTAGCCAATGCTTAACTACTGATTTTTTTGACGGTCATATTAATTTTTCATGACATTAATCTTCAGTTTGTGGAAAGTGTTTCATTATTCTACTTCATACAGAAAACATCTTAAATTATTCTACTTCTTGAAAACATCTTCTAAACTCCAAAAGCAATTAACTAAACTTTTATACATTTTAGTTTTCAAAATTTGATAAATTTACAAAAAAGATTTTATATTTGTTAGATTTATTCTTTAAGTAATTGCTATTTGTGGACCTTGTGGTCCATGGAAATGCCAATATAGGAAAGCTGGAAGTGAAGCAAATTTTAGAGGTGGAGCCAGATAATGCCGGTACTTATGTTGTCTAATATATATGCTTCAAGTGGAAAAATAAAATTGAGAGAAGCTACAAATCTAATGCTGAAGGACAAGGGGTTGAAGAAGCAGTCATGTTGCAGTTGGATTGAATTGGAAATAGGTTCCATGTATTTGTAGTTGGTGATGGATCTATCTGTAAAACTGAGCTTATTTATGCTTTACTTTGGGATATTCATCTGAAAATAAAGAAGGCTGGTTATGTATCATATGAAGGGTTTATAATGGAAGATGAATTTTTAGACACGTAAGTTTTAGGATTACAAATCTTTTAACAGTCGATACAAGAATTTACATGTTGAATTTATGTGATGGTTGGTAGCTTTGTTCTAGTTGTCATCTATTGTTCGGAGAAAGCTGCATGCCTTTTGATATAGAATGAATTTTACTAGATCTTGCACTTTGTTCAGCCTTGTATGGCTGGATCCTGAAGTGTTGGTCCAATGTAAACTTTAACATTGCAAATTTATACATAAATTTAATTTAATTGAATTGGACATTTGATTGTCAAAGTAATAATAAAATTCGAGGGAGGGAAACCAAGTAAGGAGAGGGGTCATGCCTTCGTTACTCACTCTAGTATGCGTGTTTCTGTGTCAAGCTTGTTTAAAGATGTGATTGTTTTGTTTGAGATGTTGATGATCTTTGAAGTAGTCATCTATTTTTTCCATTACAACTATATAATACTCTTCATACGTCCTCTTAGCCATTTCTAATTTACAGCACAGATTTGTAGTTCCATGTCCTGGGTAGTATTAGTGGTTGGTTATTGACATATCCGTTGTCTGGTACATGATGCAAGAATTATAAATATTGAAGAGAACTACGAAGCTTGAAAGAAAAAAGAAAAAAAGAAAAAAAGAAAAAAGAGTAATCGGGCTAAAGTTGATACGGTAATACTAAATTATGGTTTCAGAATCTGGATTATGACCAGGCCAACCAATCCAATTAACATATGTAGAACAAACTGAATATTGTGCTAACGCTCTCCTATTGCACATGTTGTTGTAGCACCTCATAAGTAGAGATATATCTGGTTTAATTATTAATATCAATATTCTTTTTTGCTTGCTTATTAATTTTTGACGACAAGTGCAACATCTTATAGAACTATGCTTCAGCACTACATGAGCCAGAAGGAAGTTGTGGGTACGCTTTTACTGCACATAAAAATTGAACTTGGTTTCACTGAACTTAGTAGGTGTTATCAATCAGTATAACCTCTCATATCTACCATTTAATTTTATTATGAAATTATGGCACGTAGTATTGGGGCTTGGCTCTTTGTTGTTTCACAAACAAAATTAATGCATGTCTGGAAAAACTTACAAGAAAATGTTATAAAAAAAGTAATGTTTCCTTTAAGATTATTGGTTTAGATATGTGAAATAGGTATTAAATTACACATGGCAGAAGATACGTGGAAATAAATGTAGGATATTGGATGCTTCATTTTCAAATGTGTTTGTAGATGGAACCTTGACGTGTCTGATGCAGTTTGTTCTCTCTTTAGTTGAGTTAACACTCAGATAATTGTTCTATATGTTCTCATTAGCTTCTTTTGTTTTTTGTTGGTGCTTGCATCATATTATAACTCCATTATCTCTATGCTTGGGTTACTGGCTCTCCATCCCTATTTTTCCTTTCCATCTAGCATTCGTAGATATTTCCTGTTTATGCTACTACGATCTGTTGACTTTGACATTATAAATTCAAAGTTTATACTTCATATTTATTTATTGATTCAGCATTAACCTCCATTGTTCTCCCCCAGTGGAGCTGCTGTTCATCATTTAGTCACAGTTTATCACTGAAATCTTCCTTATAAGCTACCGTTGCTTATTGTTTTTGGTTGATTCTTCAACTTAATTGTTTATTACTTCGGACTAAGTCAGCATAAACTAGAATACTAGATAGCATCCTTATTAAAATGCCAACATCTGAGTCGTTCAAATGATCACTTGTGAGTGGCCATCTTAAAAAAAATAAGAGTAGAATAAAACGGACATAGCCATATTATAATGTCATAATAAGATTTCTTTATTTATTTTGGCTATAAACTCTTTGAGATTATAACATCTAGTATTTTTGTGTCCAGTTTGGCAAAGTCTTGGAAAACAAAATCAGCAATATCTGAGACTAGTGCTGAAAGAACATATATTGAATTCAATCAGTTGCTTGAAAAATAGGCTGAGTTAATGCGTCAGGAAGCTAGAGTTGCCTCCGTTCCTATATCTAATGGATCTCAAATTTCACCAAGCAAGTCAGGTTTATGCTTTGACAATTTTTGTTGGGACTGACTTGTTTTGGGAATTGTTTTCATCCATTTCAATTATTTGCATAATAACGCTATTATTATTTATTTTCATTTTTTTTAAAATTCTTTTTTTGGGGCATAAATAACAATTATAACCTGTATTTGCTGTGATGCCCCCAAATCCGGGTCCCCAAAACCTCGGACCTGGTACGTTACGATACATCATTTCTATAACTATTGCGGAAGATATAAATATAAATTGTTTATACAATAAACTTTTACAACATAATTCCCAAGGTTTATAACCTTAACTTAATACCTGCATTCAATATCCTACACGACATACTATGTCATTTGTATCCTTTACTATTACTATGTTAACCGTATAGTAATTTTATCTAGGAACTTGTCTTTGCCTTTGCCTTTGCCTTTGCCTTTGCCTTTGCCTGTGTCCGAAGTTTCGTCTTAATTTGAAATGTTTATCATGATATAGCAAGGGTGAGCAACAAGTTTGCCCAGCAAGTTTAAGTTCAAATGAAGATATATCATGATTGAAAAGAATATTAGCTAACAAACTTTCAACAATATAATAATTATGGAAGAATGTAAATCAATTTTCATAAATGAATGACCGAGTCAATAATGATGAATGGCCAACAATGAACAATGAACAAATTTAACTGAACCTTAGGGTAATGAAGGTGATCAGCCTTTCATACCTGATGAACATATGCAACATGCACTAAGTGCGAATCAATAATCAGTATAGATGTGAATAATCAACAATAATTATACACGAACATGCTTTGAAAATACAACTCAATTTTGAGTTAAAGAAAACTTGCTCAATAAAAGAGTATGAATTTGCCTGAACCGTCGATTACTGCTACGCAATCTAACTTAATCGCTTTATTGGAAAGACCTATCAGTTATAAGATTGATATTTCAATTAGCACAACATACCTTATAAGTAAACTATCTAACATTTAAACACATAGTCAAATATTAGATAACCTTAACACTATACATACACAAGTCTAAACTTAGCACACATCGAGTCTTTAATAATATTCAATATAGTATACTGAGTGGTTTCTCACAAACAACTAACAAATTAGCTTCCGTCTCGTCTATACTATTTTCACTATGAGTTAGATCGGTTACTAATTCGTAGATACCTTCCCCATATGAAGGAGTTGTTTAGCCCAGTTATTATGCATCAACCATTAACGGGTATGACTGTACTACGTTAGACTTAACACTACTATATCATACAACTTGTGAATTAACACTTAGTCTTTCATTTTATAAGTCCTTTATAATTTAGTAAGTCGAATACCTAATCCAGCAACCTGGATTCATATTGAATTTCAATTTAGTAATTAATTCTCAATCCAGCAGACTGGATACAACTGACCTCCAATCCAGCAAGCCTGGATTCAAACTGATATCCAATCCAGCAAGCCTAGATTTAACTAATCTCAAATCCAGCAAGCCTGGATTCATCAATCTTTCAATCCAGCAACCTAGATTATCTAAACAGACCAATATAGCATCCTGGATTATCAAAACATCTCATCCAGCAAGCCTGGATTCATTTATCCTTCAATCTTGCAACCGAATGGCCAACTAATAAACTAGATTGCAATCCAGTAAGCTGGATTCCCCTTTTTAACCAAATCATCTTATTATTTTTTTTATCTTTTGTCAATACATAAATACATGTATTTCATACACAACAATAATTTTTTCTGGAATTTTTCAATTTCTTTTAGTATTTTTTAAAAATCAATTTCTAGTTAATTCCTTAAGAAATTTGCTACATCACGCTTAACTCCAGAAATTTCCAACCCTTGGCGGGATCTTATACATGTTATCGTGAGCCTCCAGTTTAAATTTCGTGGCCATCGGAGTTATACAACTCCGGTTATACCGATTTTCGTCGGAAAAACGCAAATATTGAAATAGTCATAATTTGCTCATTTTAAGTCGGAATGAGCTCATTTTTGGACACAAGGTACTTTATAACATATATTTTAATGTCCCAAAAGATTGAAATTTATTACATTAATTAAATGGACGAAACTGCCCTTGGAATTTCGGGACAGATTGCTTTTTTGGGTTTTTCAGATTTGGCGTCCTTTGTTCAAAACAGTCCACACGGAAATGTACATAGAATTTTTCAGTGATTCCACTTGGATCTGTTAGAAGACTTATAGATCTAACTCTAGAAATTGACCATACTCAAAAATTCAAAATACACTAGGAGATATGGTTGTTTGAATTTCACATTCCGTTTTTCCAAAAATCTAATTTTCAAATATTTAAATTTTCTAAGAAATCTTTCAAGATCTCTTGATCAATCAAACATTAGCCACCATAAACCATCATAATACATACTAATACCTCTTGTACTCGTGGATCTATCATGATCCATGATCTAATTCACCAAAAATCACCAATCATAAGATTAAACACAGGTAAAGCTAGAAAAATTAGGTTTTCTTACTCTAAAAAACTTATTTCCTATTTCTTGATTTAGATCTAACTTTTGATACACCAAATGGTTAGATCTAAACACCACATACTCTAAATCATGTAGATCTAAGATTTTGAAACCTAGGATCTACATCCCATCAAAACAAATTAAATAGGAGGAATAACTAGTTTATGGTGTTATACTTTTGCTTGCTCATTCCTCTCCTTCCTAGTTTGATTATGGGGCTTGGAAATTTTGCAAAAGCTCTCTCTCCCTCTTCCTTGAGGCTGCCGAATTCCACCTTTCTCTCTCTCTCTCTCTCTCTCTCTCTCTCTCTCTTTGTTTGGTTCACAAGATAAGAAATGAGAGGAAAGAGAAAGAAAATAGATTTTAATAAAATGTATAGATATAATTGGTATATCTCACATTCATCTCCCATCTACTATCTCTTTCTCTTCCCTAATCATATTGTGGTTGCTTGCACTCTTGGTGATAAGTGTTGGCTTATTAGAAATTTGACACATGGAAGAGTTGGTGAGAGTTAGTAAAATAAATCATTACACCACATGCACTCTTTTTCCCATTCCTTGGGGGCCGAAATTCCTAGCCCATTTTTCTCCCCACTTTGGTTTAATTTATATTGCCTTATCTTGCTTAAATATCCAAATAAATCCCTTATAATTGGGCTAAAAATTTGGGCTCCAAATTAATACTTTTGGGCTTGCCAATAAAATAATTGGGCTATGTAAATTAACATAGTCCACTATTTATAATTCTATTCTACCCTAATCATTTAATTAGGATTTCTATTCACCACATTTGTAATTCAAATCCTTACTCATGTACATTTAATTACTTAACCCAATTAGACTTGCTTTAATAAAATTAATTAATATAGATATATAAAATAAATCTCTTAGTGTTAGTTAATATTTTAAATACCAACATCATTTTCTATTATAACCCTTAGGTTATTTAAATGTCCATACCTAATATATATATTAGGTTACCTTAGTTTCTTAATTCTCTTTATGTGTTAACTAAATATATAAATAATACACAAAATCATACAAGTCTTTCACAAAATTTTTAAATCCATACTCTTTTTCCAGTCTAGGTATTATTATTTAACCTTTATTTAATCATTTAAGATTTTATTAATCTTATAAATTCTCGGGTTGTCACATTCACCTCTTTTTCTAAGAATTTCGTCCTCAAAATTACAGCCTACTAATCCCTACTCTTTCTATTGACCAAAACTAGGTTTTCAACTTAACCTTTATCTGATTTCATTCTCATTTAATGAGTACTCACGGCTTCTTTCTATGAGGAATTATTCTATCATCACATTATACCCAGACTTCTCTCCAAGGAGTTAAAAACTTTTTAAATTATGCTGAGGGTCATATAGACCATGAACTCGGGTTTAACGGTATTCACTGTAATCAAATAATAGATATGTTTACAATCACGAAGAAGGTAAATTGCAGATGTTGGCCTTAATTATCTGAACGACTGTATGCGTTCAATGATTGGAATGTACGTTATCCAACCAATATATCCCCATTTTTTGGGGTTGTTCATACTCAGCCGGAAGTCCGAATGAAAACAATATGGTTCGGGATAAGTTCTCAAAGAGATACTTGAATTTTCATAAACATTTGTCTAGCTGAATCAATTAGCTTAGACATATACCAATAATTCTAACATCAATCGAAACATGTGTCTAACTAAATTTAATTGACACTTGACTTTTCTTTAAAATTATGAAAAATAATTTTATGACGTTATTATACCGCACTGTATTTACAATCCGTTGAAGGTTTCGTCATTTTTGTGACTTTGTCATAAAATAATATACCATAGTGGGCTGACGATCTTTAGATCATATCCAACACTAGACAATACTGCATTAATGACTCCATCGTTTTTATCATCCTTGCATCAGGTTCCATGATACATTGATGATATATAAAATACGTTTTGATATTTTAAATAATTTTTTATCTAGCCGAAAAAATTAGCGTAGACTCTTCTTTAAACCGTTCAAAACTATTGAAAATTATTTTTGAAATTATTATGTCGCAACAGGTAACGATGTGTCAGGGTCCCAAAGTCCACACATACACAATTGTAACCATGTTTTGATAATCAAAAATTCATTTTTGCTATTATCATGCCGCAACAGGTAACGATGTGATAATGGCTCAAAGTTCATCTCCACACCCTTATCACCATGTTGTGAAGATAACAAAAATTCATTTTATTTCGAAAAAGGTACATCAGTGCGAATTTAGCTTGATGTCAAAAATTTCGATGTCTAGCACAGCTAGAAGATTTGGAATACCTATGCTTCCACCATCAACTTCAATTCTTCTAATGATCAATTGCTTAATAACTCTATCTAGTTCTATTATCCTCAATCCTTCATTCACAATTTTACTATACCCCCGTATAGTTCATCAAACATACCACACGTTATGAGTTCAGGAACTTTTCATAATAATATGAGTTTAGGAACTTATTTTAGCAATACGTAGTTCAAGAACCAATCAGGAACTGCCCATACGCTTAGAGGTTCAAAAACATACCATACGATTATGAGTCACAAACTTACCATAAGTATGAGTTTAAAGAACTCGCACCTAATCTTATAATCTCTACCTATTCGTTATACAATGAGAAAAGAATTACCTTCTCAACATACATATAGCGAATAGCGCGACACCGACATTTCAATGATTATCAATGTGATAAACTAAGTAGTCGTTAGACAAAACACAAAACCCTCGCCCATACAAAGGTTTGTACAACTTAGCTATCACATGAGTCCTCAATTGAAATCCCACATAATCCTAGCTCCCTCAATACTCGATACGAATTTCATTTAATCCGTATCTACAATTCACAACTCTTTCCTGAGTTTTAATAGTACAATTTCATAGTACAACTGTTATACAACAATTCTGTTATAAAGTTTTCAATCATTTGATTGATCATCTGTCATTTTATGACGTCATTAGATCACGTTGTGATTTCATATTATAATCGTATTATATTACGATTCTTTCCTATCTTATGATCGTTTTGTTTTACGATCTTCTTTCCCTTTATACTTTTAGTCTTTTAGACTCTACCTATTCATTACTACTGTTCATCTTTATTATGAGAGTTAGGTAACTCTGTATCTTTATTACTTGTCATGATTCTTCTTTGAATCTTATTGACTTATTAATACATTGTCCAAATTCATCGTTTAGAACTTAAACTCTATTCGAGTTTATTCCTATTCCTTATCTCTGTGGTTATAGCCTAAAGTACTCCTACCTAAGGTTTATAACCTACAGCTTTGATACCAACTGTGACGCCCCCAAATCCGGGTCCCCAGAACCTCGGACCTGGTACGTTATGATACATCATTTCTATAACTATTGCGGAAGATATAAACATAAATTGTTTATACAATAAACTTTTACAACATAATTCCCAAGGTTTGTAACCTTAACTTAATACCTGCATTCAATATCCTACACGACATACAATGTCATTTGTATCCTATACTATTACCATTTTAACCGTATAGTAATTTCATCCTGAAACTTGTCTCTGTCTTTGCCTGTGTCCGAAGTTTCGTCTTAATCTGAAATGTTTATCATGATATAGCAAGGGTGAGCAACAAGTTTGCCCAACAAGTTTAAGTTCAAATGAAGATATATCATGATTGAAAAGAATAATAAGCTGACAAACTTTCAACAATATAATAATTGTGGAAGAATGTAAATCAATTTTCATAAATGAATGACCGAGTCAATAATGATGAATGACCAACAATGAACAATGAACAAATTTAACTGAACCTTAGGGTAATGAAGGTGATCAGCCTTTCATACTTGATGAACATATGCAACATGCACTAAGTGCGAATCAATAATCAGTATAGATGTGAATAATCAACAATAATTATACACGAACATGCTTTGAAAATACAACTCAATTTTGAGTTAAAGAAAATTTGCTCAATAAAAGAGTATGAATTTGCCTGAACCGTCGATTACTGCTACGCAATCTAATTTAATCGCTTTATTGGAAAGACCTATCAGTTATAAGATTGATATTTCAATTAGCATAACATACCTTATAAGTAAACTATCCAACATTTAAACACATAGTCAAATATTAGATAACCTTAACACTATACATACACAAGTCTAAACCTAGCACATATCAAGTCTTTAATAATATTCAATATAGTATACTGAATGGTTTTCCACAAACAACTAACAAATTAGCTTCCTCTCGTCTACATTATTTTCACAGTGAGTTAAATCGGTTACTAATTCGTAGATACCTTCCCCATATGAAGGAGTCGTTTAGCCCAGCTACTATACATCAACTATTAAAGGGTACGACTGTACTACCTTATACTTAACACTACTATATCATACAACTTGTGAATTAACACTTAGTATTTCATTTTATAAGTCCTTTATAATTTAGTAAGTCGAATACCTAATCCAGCAACCTGGATTCATATTGAATTTTAATTTAGTAATTAATTCTCAATCCAGCAGACTGGATACAGCTGACCTCCAATCCAGCAGATTGGATACAACTGACCTCCAATCCAGCAAGCCTGGATACAAATTGATATCCAATCCAGCAAGCCTGGATTCAACTAACCTCAAATCCAGCAAGCTTGGATTAATCAATCCTTCAATCCAGCAACTTAGATTATCTAAACAGACCAATCTAGCATCCTGGATTATCAAAACATCTCATCCAGCAAGCCTGGATTCATTTATCCTTCAATCCTGCAACCCGATTGCCAACTAATAAACTAGATTGCAATCCAGCAAGCTGAATTTCCCCTTTTAACCAAATCATCTTATTATTTTTTTATCTTTTGTCCATACATAAATACATTTATTTCATACACAACAATAATTTTTCTGGAATTTTTCAATTTCCTTTAGTATTTTTTAAAAATCCATTTCTAGTTTATTCCTTAAGAAATTTGCTACATCACGCTTAACTCCAAAATTCCCAACTCTTGGCGGGATCTTACACATGTTATCGTGAGCCTCCAGCTTAAATTTCGTGGCCATCGGAGTTATACAACTCCGGTTATACCGATTTTCGTCGGAAAAACGCAAATATTGAAATAGTCATAATTTGCTCATTTTAAGTCGGAATGAGCTCATTTTTGGACACAAGGTACTTTATAACATATATTGTAATGTCCCAAAATATTGGAATTTATTACATTAATTAAGTGGACGAAACTGCCCTTTGAATTTCCGGACAGATTGCTTTTTTGGGTTTTTCAAGGGTTTTTCAGATTTGGCGTTCTTTGTTCAAAACAGTCCACACGGAAATGTACATAGAATGTTTCAGTGATTCCACTTGGATCTGTTATAAGACTTATAGATTTAACTCTAGAAATTGACTACACTCAAAAATTCAAAATACACTAGGAGATATGGTCGTTTGAATTTCACGTTCCGTTTTCCCAAAAATCTAATTTTCAAATCTTTAAATTTTCTAAGAAATCTTCTAAGATCTCTTGATCAATCAAACATTAGCCACCATAAACCATCATAATACTTACTAATACCTCTTATACTCATGGATCTATCATGATCTATGATCTAATTCACCAAAAATCACCAATCATAAGATTAAACACAAGTAAAGCTAGAAAAATTAGGTTTTCTTACTTTGAAAAACTTATTTCCTATTTCTTGATTTAGATCTAACTTTTGATACACCAAATGGTTAGATCTAAACACCACATACTCTAAATCATGTAGATCTAAGGTTTTGAGACATAGGATCTACATCCCATCAAAACAAATTAAATAGGAGGAATAACTAGTTTAGGGTGTTATACCTTTGCTTACTCCTTCCTCTCCTTCTTCCTAGTTTGATTATGAGGATTGGAAATTTTGCAAAAGCTCTCTCTCCCTCCCTCTTCCTTGTGGCTGCCGAATTCCACCCTTCTCTCTCTCTCTCCCTTTGTTTGGTTCACAAGATAGGAAATGAGAGGAAAGAGAAAGAAAATAGATTTTAATAAAATGTATAGATATAATTGGTATATCTCACATTCATCTCCCATCTACTATCTCTTTCTCTTCCCTAATCATATTGTGGTTGCTTGCACTCTTGGTGATAAGTGTTGCTTATTAGAAATTTGACACATGGAAGAGTTGGTGAGAGTTGGTAAAATAAATCATTACACCACATGCACTCTTTCCCATTCCTTGTGGGACGAAATTCCGAGCCCATTTTTCTCCCCACTTGGTTTAATTTATATTGCCTTATCTTGCTTACTTAAATATCCAAATAAATCCCTTATAATTGGGCTAAAAATTTGGGCTATAAATTAATACTTTTGGGCTTGCCAATAAAATAATTGGGCTATGTAAATTAACATAGTCCACTATTTATAATTCTATTCTACCCTAATCATTTAATTAGGATTTCTATTCACCACATTTGTAATTCAAATCTTTACTCATGTACATTTAATTACTTAACCCAATTAGACTTGCTTTAATAAAATTAATTAATATAGATATATAAAGTAAATCTCTTAGTGTTAGTTAATATTTTAAATACTAACATCATTTCCTATTATAACCCTTAGGTTATTTAAATGTCCATACCTAATATATATATTAGGTTACCTTAGTTTCTTAATTCTCTTTATGTGTTAACTAAATATATAAACAATACACAAAATCATATAAGCCCTTCACAAAATTTTTAAATCCATACTCTATTCCAGTCTAGGTCTTATTATTTAACCTTTATTTAATCATTTAAGATTTTATTAATCTTATAAATTCTCGGATTGTCACATTTCAATATCATGATAAATTTCTTGATATATGATGCTGGATCACTGGTTGATTGATATAAATTTCTTGATATATGATGCTGGAACACTTTGTTCCTGAACACCAGTGTAGGTAATACTGCAACTGTATGTGCTTGAACCTTAGCTTGTTGTGGTATAATATGTGTATTAGTATATTACTATTTCACATATCTAAACCAATAATCTTAAAGGAAGCATTACTTTTTTTATAACATTTTCTTGCAAGTTTTTCCGGACATGCATTAATTTTGCTTGTGAAACAACAAAGAGCCAAGCCCCAATACTATTTGCCATAATTTCATAATAAAATTAAATGGTAGATATGAGAGGATATACTGATTGATAACACCTATTAAGTTTAGTGAAACTAGGTTCAATTTTTGCCTGCTGTAAGAGAGTATCCACAACTTCCTTCTGGCTCATGTATAGCTGAAGGCAACGTTCTATAAGACGTTGTACCTGTCGTCAAAAATTAATAAGCAAGCAAAATAGAATATTGATATTAATAATTAAACCAGATATATATTATATATATATCTCTACTTATGAGGTGCTACAATAGCATGTGCAATAGGAGAGCGTTAGCACAATATCGATGCAAGTAGTTTTACCAAGAAGATTAAAGATTGATTTAAGCTCAAAGTCAAACTTGCCCAGTTTGTTTTACATATGTTAATTGAATTGGGTGGCCTGGTCATAATTCAGATTTTGAAACCATAATTTAATATTACCATATCAACGTTCTACAAGAAGAGTATATGTTTGTTTATCTATGTCGCGTCTTTTCCAACAGTCGATGCTTATTGATGTTTTACATACAAATTATAATGTCAGTTATGTTATAGGTATTGTTGTTTGAAGGTCTACTTGGAATGTACTTCCCTGTTTAATGATATTGAAATGAATGCTGTGGCATATTTTGGCAGGAGAATGCACAAAGATCGCAGAGATTCTCTCTTCCCATCCCCGGGTGACGAAGGTTAATTAGGCAGGCCTTCCTAACCATCCTGGGCGCTCTTTACACTATTCTCAGGTATAGCTTTCGGATCATATTATTTAATACCAACTGAAATTTATTCACATCACCATTGTCCACCACCCACTTCCTCTTTTTTATTGGGTATTTATATGCTTCTTACAGGCAACGGGGGCAGGATACGTGCTCAGTTTCCTTATAGGATCATTGGCACTCTCTAAACACATAACTGAGACCACCAAGTATTCCAGACCACAGTTATGTATCAGAAACTGTTAGCTTCAAAATTTTGTCCATTAACACGTTAGAATTGAAGGACATATGAACAATCAACGGAAACTTGTATTCCTCATCATCAACCAATCCACTTCTTCCCACCATTTCCTACAAAAATCACTTCATCACTTCTCAACTGCCTCTCCTCGTTTGGCAAGACTCACCACCAGAACGTGTATTCAACTCCTCAAAAACTGCAAATCCATGATAGAACTGAAACAAATCCAAACTCAGCTTTTCAGAATCTGTATTCACCAACACGACGACGTTCTCAAAAAGCTCATGGTCGTATGCGCAAACCCATCTCAAGGAAATTTACGTTACGCCCAGAAAATCTTTGATTACATCATCGAAACCCCGTCTTTGTTCATCTACAACGTGATGATCAAAGCTTACGTGAAGACCAATTGTTACAAAAAGCAATCTTTTTGTTTGATGAATTGAGATTTTATGGGTTGTGGCCGGATAACTTCACGTACCCGTTTGTGTGCAAAGCGGTTGGTTATTCAAGGGAGGTTTCTGTAGGGAAAAAGATTCATGGATTTATTGTGAAATGTGGGCTGGAGTTTGATTGTTTTGTTTGTAATTCACTTATGGAAATGTATGCTGAATTGGGTTTTGATGGGAATTTGAAGAAGTTGTTTGATGAAATGCCTGAGAGAGATTTAGTTTCCTGGAATATTTTGATTTCTGGGTATGTTAGGTGCAAGAGATTTGAGGACGCTGTTCGGGTTTATTCAAGGATGCAAGAGGAGGGAAGAGTGAGACCTGATGAAGCCAGTGTTGCGAGCACTCTTTCAGCTTGTACAACATTGAAGAATTTGGAACTTGGCAGAGAAATTCACAGTTATGTTGCCAGTGAACTTGGATTTACCACTATAATTGGAAATGCATTGTTGGATATGTATTCTAAGTGTGGATGTCTAGATGTGGCCCGCAGAATTTTTGATGCAATGCCGAGAAAAAATGTCATTTGTTGGACAAGTATGGTGTCGGGTTATGTGAATTACGGTCAGTTGGATGAAGCTAGGTTCTTATTTGAGAGGAGTCCAGTGAAAGATATTGTTCTCTGGACTGCTATGATTAATGGGTATGTGCAGTTTAACCACGTCGATGAGGCAATGTTCCTGTTCAGAGAGATGCAATTCAATAGGGCTAAGTCGGATAAGATCACAGCGGTTGCCCTACTTACAGGTTGTGCTCAGGTGAGAGCCTTGGAACAAGGGAAATGGATCCACACATACATGGAGGAGAACAGGATAACAATTGATGCAGTTGCCGGCACTGCTCTGATAGATATGTATGCGAAATGTGGGTGCATAGAGAAATCCTTGGAGATTTTTTATAGCTTAAAAGAGAAAGATGCGACTTCATGGACCTCAATTATCTGCTCCCTTGCCGTGAATGGGAGGACCAGCAAAGCACTTGAGTTGTTCTCTGCCATGAAACAAGCTGGGTATAAACCAGATGATATCACCTTTGTTGGTGTTTTGACTGCATGTAGTCATGGAGGATTGGTGGAGGAGGGCCGTCAGCATTTTTATTCCATGACAAATATGCATCAGATTGAACCAAAGCTGGAACATTATGGTTGCATGATAGACCTACTTGGCCGTGCTGGATTGTTAGACGAGGCAGAAGAATTGATGGAAAAGATGCCTAGTGGAAATAACAATATTCTAGTTCCACTTTACAGTGCTTTACTTAGTGCTTGTAGAATACACGGTGATGTTGATATGGGTGAACGTCTAGCTAAACGGCTTGTGGATATCGAGTCTGGTGATTCCAGTGCTCACACTCTTCTGGCCAATATTTATGCTTCTGCTGACAGATGGGAAGATGTTACCAAGGTGAGAAGGAAAATGAGAGCTTTGGGAGTCCGGAAGGAGCCTGGTTGCAGTTCTATTGAGGTTAATGGCAATATCCACGAGTTTCTTGTGGGAGATACATCTCACCTTTATATGGAAGGAATTTTATCCATGCTGAATAATAACATAGCTAAACCGTTGTCAGATATTCCAGAAAACGAAACTGAATATGATAATCCAAATTCGTTGATTTTTTAGTAATTGCATTTTTCCTAGTAAATAAAATTGAAATTTAATAAATAAATATTTATTTTTATTTTAATAAATTGTATGTGTAATAGGTATTTTGTTATTACATGTATATATATGGGATATACTCTGAACTAAGAAAGAGAGGCAAGCTAAGAAAAAAATAAATAATAATAATAATATAGCATGAGCTGTAGAGCTCATTATAAAGAAGGCATGAGCTGTATGAAGAAAGGAATGTTAAGGAAGAGGTGGAGAAGTTTAGCAGGAGCTGGTGTTTAGTAAGAGGAATAGACTTTAACCGTCAGCTAATAACAAAGTTAGGAGAGTAAAACAAGAATTGTTGTATAAAAAAAATATAACAGAGCTTTTCATCACCACTCCTCCCTGCACTCTCCTCTTCAACTCGGTTCCATCACCTTCTCTTATCTCCTCAAAATTCCTTCCATGTCCAGCCATATTACCGAACCCCTCTTTTCTTATTACAATCTCATAGTTCGAGTATAGCAAGCAGTAAAGTCAAAGAAGGATTACTAAGGGAATACAGTGGAGCAACAAGGTAAACCAACTTTCATATTCTGTACCTTGTGTTTATGGAGCTAGTTAATAGTAAGGATAATTAGTAGTTCGATAAGGATAGTTGGTTTGGTTAACTAATTGATGCTATTTGACTTGAACTGGAATATGAATGATGGGTAAAGTATATTACGTATGATATTATATTACTGCACATTGAATGTGAAGATCCAAAATTCAATTTTTTTAAGAATAAGGAAACTAGTTAGTTGTTAAATACTTGAAAATATTTGAAGTTGATTTATGTATTGGTTATGCATATTTATAGCTGATCAATAAATTGCTATGGCTGGATCAAGAATAGAGGAGATAGGTTGGTTGTGTGGAGGCATAAGGGTGATTAAGAAACTCAAACAAATAGCTATGAAAGCAAGGAATTAAAACTGTGCACACCACATGTTTGTTAAAAGTCCCAAGTGGACTATTTTGGCTAAAAATGGAATTCTGGATAGAATTAAAGCTTGGCCTGGATATGTACACCATATATGATGATAATTAGAGTGTTTAAGAGTTTTAAATGGAAACAAAAGTAAATTTAAGCTAAAAACCAAATGTTAGAATTTAGTATGTCAAGCACCTTTGCACACTGTTTTGGGGCACCTATTGAGACTGAAATGAAGGTGTTATAAATTCTAAAAATATTTCTATGTGCTGTGTAATATATCTAAATTTGGGTATAACCAAGCTTATGTTTAAAGGGTTACAAAATTGTAAAAGGGAGAGCTGAGAAGGGGATATGGCTGCTGTCTTAGACAGCAGCAGTGCAGCGGCTGGGCTGGGGGCTCTCTTTTGAGCTCTCAGTCGGTATAGCTAAGTTGTTTTAATGAGTTAGTTAACATTCTATTTAAATAGGAAAATATATCAGCTATTATGTTTCCAAAGTGTAGCATAATAGTGTATAATTGGAGTTTAGAAATTGAGCAGGGGAAGGTAAAGCTGCTGCTCATTTGTAGCAGCAGTTAATAGTTGACTGCTGTGTTAACAGTTTTTGGGCAGCAAAAGAAGGCAACAGAGGGCAGTTGTAACAGCCATGGGCAGGTCCAGTTAAGTGCCTGTTGGTCTGTCTTTTACAGGCTAATGTGTTGAGTTTGTATAAGTTATATATTGTTACATCTTGTAAGCTATCTTAAGAATGAATATTGGGCATAAACAAATTTTATATCGAGGATTATGAAATTGGAAACAAAAAGGGGCTGAGTAGGGGGGGACAGGGCTGCTGCCTGGGCAGCAGCAGCAAGCATGAGTGGCATGGACTGGGAGCTCTTCCTAGGCTTTCAGTCATTGCACTTATGTTGCTCTAGATGCCCAGCTATTGGTATACTATTATAGATGTATAAATCATCCCTAAATTATTAAAAATGTAGTTGTATAAGAATGTAATGGCATGAACTAATGGGCAAGGGATGGGGGCTGCTGCCTATGGGTAGCAGCAGTTGTCAACAAGTGGCTGCTATAGTAGTCTTGGACTAGTTACTTTATCTCTAAGAATAGGTTGAAGATCTATCCATAAAGTTTGGATTTAAAACTTTCTAATTAACAAATGAAAAGATTAAATTTTAATGGATGAAACATGGAGGGTGCTGTTTGGTGGGATGTTAATACATGTTAGCTTTAACACACTAGATTATATGAATAAATCTAGAATGAGCTCAAGGGTTGTATAAGTAAGTTAATAAGCTCTGAAATAGAAGTAAGCATGAATGGACATCTAAGATTGGATGTATTAAGCCAAAATTAAAACTATTAGTACCTTAAAGGGTTGCTAATGCTACAAGAGGGCTGTTTTAACATAACTAAGAAATGCAATAATTGTGAGTAGATAGTTTGTCAATATGAATTGCAAAACAAATTGAAAACTATAATTCTATTCCTATAATATCCAATCATGGTCAAGTTATGAAATACCTTATGTATTCACTCTGAATACTTAGGTTATGAAGAAAATTATGAAATATTCATATGGTAAAATACGAGAGGAATATGAAATAAAAGTATACGAGATTCATGAACTGGAGTTATGACAAACTCTATTAAAGAGAAAAATGGCTATTGAAAGAGCATGAATGAGGTATTTGAAAAATGTATAGAAATATCTCAAATGTAGAAATACAAACTAAAAATATAATCAATGTGATTATATGATTATGTGATATATGAATATACAAGCTATATGACTTGGCTATTTGGCTAATATACTTGTACATGCAAATATAATTGTGTAGGCTTTGTGAGAACGAGTTAAGCTGAATTTTTTTCAATAGTCTACGAACGAGGCAAGTATCTAAATCTTACTCTTTAATGAGCAAGTATTTTGGAATTATTCATATATGGACAGATTCTCTAAATTCTGAACTGTCTCTCATTATTTATGAATAATACAAGGTGAAATAACCTTAGAATTGTTTTAATTGATTTATTCACAACCGGTTTAATATGGAGAACCTAAAGGGTCACACCATAAAAGGAAGAAGAATTATTTAAGAAGAAAATGGTATGATAGTAATAATACATTAAGTGTAATTAATTTAGTCTATGGTGATAGAATAAATTAAATAGCTTAATGTTTATTATTTAATATTTTAGAAATATTAAATATAAATTAATAAGAGGAGTCTTATTATTATTATTATTATTATTATTATTATTTTAATTCTAAAGGAATTTAGGAATGAATATAATATCAGTACTCTCTCTCAATCCTAATAAGATTAGGATATAAATTAATTAAAAGTGTTTAATTAATTAATTAAATAAAAAAACCTATTCTAATTGGATTAGGAGGGTTAACCTAATATCTATATAAGAGTCTTATATTAGAAATAAGGTACGTGAATTTTTTCAAAGGTTGGGAGTACACATATTCTATAAAGATAGAAACAAGGGTTAAGCCAATAACCCATCTTCCTGAGTTCTTCATCTTCCTTGGTGGATCACCGTTAGAGGCCAAACATTTGGGTGGCTGACATTGATCAAGGGAAGGAGCCACTATAGAGGAATCAAAGGAGTAGAACTTGTACTTGAGGAAGCTTGGATCTTCAAAGGTATAATTTCATCCTCTTCTTCTATGTATTGACTGATAATTGATGCACAAGAAAGATCATGGTTAAGGGTTTGTAAGAAAATTTTAAAATCTGATTTTTCATCCCTTCCGCTGCGATTATGTAATTTGATTGCATGCTTATGTTTCTAGCAAACCCAACATCTCTTGGCCAACTGCCATCACTTCAGGAGATATCCGGGGGATTAAGACCGGTGCCCCCACAGGGTTGTATCGCGGATTACTTATCTCGAAGGCTTGAAAACTGGTGGGCTCGATACCTTCATTCACGCCTATCAGAGGCATGTCTCCCAGATCATGAACAGGATAATCAAGTTCTGCACTGACAGTCACCAGATTGTCGTTGACGATATATTTCAGTTGTTGATGAAGAGTTGAAGGAACGGTGCCAGCCATATAGATCCATGGTCGTCCTAACAACAGATTATACCCGGTAGTGATCTTTAGGATCTAAAAAGGTATTTTGAAAGTGAAAGGGCCAATTTCCATAGGAAGTTCAATCTCCCCCACGGTATCTCTTCTTGATCCGTCGAAAGCCCGTACCACCACATGGCTTTCCCGAATCCGGTTTGGGTTGATCTTCATCTTCTCCAGAGTATCCTGTGGACAGATGTTTAAGGACGATCCTCCGTCAATTAGCACGCCACCTACCACATATCCTGATAAAATGACAGCGATATGCAATGGTTTGTGATGCCCAGTTCCTTCGGCTGGTATATCATCGTCAATGAAGGATATCACATTACTGTCCAGTACATGGTTGATCAGGTGCTGGAATTTCTCAGTATCGATAGTCTTGGGTAAGTGTGCTTCCTCCAATACTTAGATCAGGATTTAACGATGGTCGTCAAAATCTAATACCAAATCCAAGATGGAAATTTGATGTGGTTCTGTTTCCAATTACTTCACCGTCATGGCTTCACTGTGCCCCATCTTGTGGAGGAACTCTGTGATCTTTCCAATAGATACCTTCCCCAATACCTTGGTTGTCGGTTTCGCCAAACGCCCCGGGAGGTAAAATGGATTCTCCCTAGGTATGATGGCGGTACAATCAGGTGCCAACTTAATGCCTTCTCCGTAATTCCACGGTACCTTCTTCAGGCTCAGAATTGGGAGCTGCGACCAAGGAGCCAACATCAGGGGTTTCGGTGCTGGTATCTCGAGAGTGGCCTTGTTTCTCTGCTCAGATATTCCTTTGATGGTTATGGGTCCGCCGGATGTTCCTTCCATGCAAAGGATAACGGCTATCATACCCTCTAAATTCCTCGATCCTCAAGGGTAATTCATCTCTTCCTCGCAGAAGATCTCAGCTTTGTTTATCAATTTCAGTTCTTCTGATTCAATCTAATTCTGGATTAAATGTCGCAGGGCCCAACATTCCTCCGTGGCATGTCCAGGAGCATTCGAATGGTAAAGGCAGTGTAAGGACTGAGAATTTCACATGATCACATGTGTAATTTTTACGAATAAAAAAAATTTAAAGGAAGTATTTGAATCATATAAGTGTATGTGTGAGTTAAGCATAAAGTTATGTAACCTAATACATATATTAGGTATGATAATTAAATAACCTAATGGGTTATAATATAAGAGAATGTTAGTATTTAAAATTTTTACTAACCTAAGAGATTAATTTTATTATCTCTATTAAAGCGAGTCTAATTGGGTTAAGTAATTAAATATATTTGTGTAAGTAATTAACTTACTAATGTGTGTAAGAAAACCCTAATTAAATAATTAGGGTAAAGATATAATTAAAATTAGTGGACTATGTTAATTTACATGGCCCAATTATTTTATTAGCAAGCTTAAAAGAAATTAAAATAAAAGCTCAAGCTTAGTCCTATGGGAGAAAGGCCTTAGTGGACCTTAATTAAGTTAATTGAACATTAAAAAGAAAACCAATATTTGGGCCAAAGGAGGCCCAATTCAGCTAAGTTAGGAAGAAATGGGCATGAGAATTAAATCTTGTGGATAAGGATATTTGATAAGATTTGGAAAGATATTTGATAAAATTTGGAAAGATATTGGATATATTTGGGAGGATATTTTACAAGATATGGAAAGATATGGTAGATATGGAGAGATTTGGTGTGATATGCCAAGATATGTTGGGAGATTTAGTATAAATATATGATTTATATCTACACATATTGCTAGCCTATAAATAAACACATCTCATTCGCAAATAAAGAGTTTACTCATTTTTCATTTCATTCTCCCAAGTTAGCTAGCAAAAGAAAATCAAGAGAGAGAGAGAGAGATGTTCGGCAGCCATTAGAGGGGGAAAGAGAGAGATTTTTATGCTCTTAGTTCCATAAACAAACTTAGGTAGAAGAAGAGAGAAGCATACAAGCAAAGGTATAACTTTAAACTAGTTCATGTAATTTGTGTTTGATTGTTCTAGATCAAAACATGGATCTATGGTTCAAAACTTCAAAACCTTAGATCTAGATGTTTTTAAGTGTTATATATTTGGATCTATCACTTTTAAGTGTTAAAAAATTGGATCAAAAGTAAGAAGAATGAAACTATGTTTCAAAAGGTTGAAAACCTTAATTTTCTTAGTATAAATTATGTTTTGTTTGTGTTTGGTGGGTTTTGATGTAATAGATTATGGATCATGATAAATCCATGAATTTATGATATATGGGTATGTATATTGATGGTTTATGGTGGCCAAAGTTAGATTAATCAAGAGATCATGCAAAATTTCTTAGAAAACACAGTTAAAAAAATTAGATTTTCGAGAAAACGGAACCTGAAATTCAAACAACCATATCTCTCTTCATATTTTGAATTTTTGAGTGTGATCAATTTTTGGACTTAGATCTATAAGTCTTCTAACATTTTCAAGTGGAATAACTGAGAAAGGAGTTGTAGATTTTCGTGTGGACTGATTTTAACAAAGTAGAAAAAATCTGAAAAATGATAAGAGTAGGCTGTCTGGATTTTTGAAGGGCATTTTCGCCCACTTAAATTATGTAATAAATTCTGGACTTTTGGGAGATGAAAATATATGGAATGAAGTAGCTTGTGTCCAAAAATGAGCTCATTCCGACTTAAATTGAGCAAGTTATGGCCATTTCAATTTTTTTGAATTTTCCCGACAAAAAATGTTATAATCGGAGTTGTATAACTCCGATGGCCACAAAATTTAAACTGGAGACTCACGTTAACATGTGTAAGATCAAGCCAAGAGTTGGGAATTTCTGGAGTTAATCGTGAGGTAGCTATTTTCTTAAGGAATTAACTATAAATGGATTTGTGGAAAATACTTAAGGAAGTTGAAAAATTTCTGAAAAATTAATTTTGTGTATGGAATACATGTATTTATGTGTGGACAAAAGATAAAAAAATAATAAGATGATTTGGTTAAAAAGGGGGGAATCTGGTTTGCTGGATTGCAATCCAGTTTACTGGATTGGCCATCAAGTTGCTGGATGAGATGTTTGGATAATCCAGGATGCTGGATTGGTCTGTTAGATAATCCAGGTTACTGGATTAGATCTGAGTTGAATCCAGGCTTGCTGAATTGAAGGTCAGTTGAATCCAGTCTGTTGGATTGAAAAATAGTTACTTAATTGTAAAGGACTTATAAAATGAAAGGCTAAGTGTTAATTCACAAATTGTGTGATATAGTAGTGTTAAGTTTAAGGTAGTATAGTTGTACTCTTTAATGATTGATTATATGATTACATGCGATGAGTAAGATATGTGATGCTAATTAAGAGATCGATCTTATTAATGATAGGTCTTACAAAAGAAGTTAACTTAAATTGCGTAGCAGTAGTCGACGAATCAGGCAAGTTTCCTTAAATCAATCTCGAGTTATTACTTTTCAAATATAGTGGTGGTTAATTATTGCTGATTATACCACGTCTGAAAATTATTGTTGATTATTCGCAGTTAGTGCATGTTTATTAATTCAAATTGAATTTTTGATTTTGAGAATATGCTTGGGGAATAACTGTTGTTGGTTATTCACATCCATAGAAGTTATTATTGATTGCAAATAGTACAGTTAATTTCTGTCTATTATTGAATCGTTTTGAGATATGTCGTAGCTAATTGTTTTGGCTAGACAAACATTTGTTGAAACTTGATAGGTTCGAGAAGAGAACTCAATTATTATTGACAGGTCAATGCCAATTATTCCGAATAGATCGAGAAAGCGATTAGATATTGAAATCATTGTATTTCGTTGTTGTGATTCGAATTCTGGTTATAAGACTGAGAAGAACAACCTTTTTATATAAAAAGGGGCTTTGTGGTCGTATATTCGGCCGTTGCGCGCGTGTAAGTATTATGCATAATATAGGGTATAATGAAGCTGATCACTTTATATACTTGCGGAGGGGTATGATTTAATCTTTATGGTTATCTGATACACCTGGGTACTTCAAAGTAAAACCTTTGATAGTTACTCGAGAAGTTCAAGATCCTGTGGGGTCGCTCAGCTTACAAAAATCTGGATAATATTCCACTTTGTTATTGCGTAGAATTGATTCTTGTTATTCAATTGAGAAATTTCAAAAGCGTTTTACTCTTTCACTATCTAATTATTGTTTTGCATAAAATGCGAGAAAGTCTTGTTATTGATTAACTCTTTATTCAGCTAATTCAAAGTCCTTTGAACTTTGGTGATATTCTATCGAATTGATAGTCTTATATTCTTGATTCTTATACTTTATTGTATGATTTAACTTGCGGAGCAAATTTGTTGCTCACCCTTGCTTAAATACAATATTTCAACTAGGAACGAAGTAGCCGGAGGGGCAGAGAAAGACAAAGGCAAAGGTGTATTACTGGAGTAGTTATAATGAACATATTTATTATTGTGTTTAGTATAACCCTTTTTGTATATCTAAGGGTATATTTGTTATGTTAAGGTTAGAAAACCTAGGACAATGTATTATAAATATCAGTTAATGATATGTATATTTCTATTCATAAATAAATGGATAGTTAGATGATATTTAAATGTTGGATCGTGAGCACCAAACTCGGGAGTCAGGTAACTCGGATTTGGGGGCGTCACAAGTTGGTATCAGAGCTATAGGTTATAAACCTTAAGTGGGGGGGAAACCCTAGGATTATAACCATAAGCGAGATAGAGAAAACTCATTTAGAGTACTAAGTAAGGGATTGCTGAAGTACATCAATAGAAAGATGTGTGGACACATAGTGAGTATGAAATTCGTACTTGTAAAGTATTAATCAAGTTGTTTAAACTGATTGTAGGATGTCAGGAGAAGATGAAATGAGTACAGAAGTGTTGGCAGCTGTTGCACCAATGTCAGTAGCCGAGGTGCCAGCGCAGAGCGAGTCAGTTGAGGAAGTTGGAAAAGATGAACCCGTGGTAAATCTGGGGAGTGATCATGATGAGTATCCCGAAATGTATCTAAATGAAGATGAGGAGGCAGAGTCCGAAGAAGTTAAGGTGGAGACAGAGATTAAGACCAAAATTGGAGAAAAAGATCAAGTATCTGCAGAAGTTCAAGAACTCCGGAGTAAAGTATTTCTCTTGGAGGAGTTGTGGAAGACGGAGCGAGCATTACGCGAGATGATCGAAGAACAAAACGAACTGAAGGCACAAGTAGAAAGAATGTAGGCTAAAGGTGGTGGATTATCTAAGGGAGTAGTCAAGCAGATGAAGAGAATCAATAAGCGGAACAAGGACAACGACAGTGATAATAACTCAGGGAACTCAAACCCGAAAAAGAAGAAAGTCTGTGGCAAGTGTGGAAAGACTCACTTGGGAGCGCTGGCATAATTTCCCGACTATATGTGCTCGGCGCGGCTTCCAAAGCAGTGAGGTCTTTGATTTTTACAGACTTCAAACCCATTTTCATTATTTCCCGGTGTTTAATCATTTCGGAGAAGGATTTTCCTAACCCGGCGAGGACTCTCTCATAGAAAGGGGCTTCTTGTATATCAATAAAGGTTGTCACCATCTCACCCTCATCCATTGGCGGGTTGACTTGGGCCACCATTCGCCTCCACTGCTGCACGTATTCTTTGAACGATTCATTGCCCAGCTTTTTGACTTTGGTAACCTGGTAGCAATCAGGTGCCATCTGGGATTGGAAACTGTATTGGTTGAGGAAAGCATGGGCCAAATCTTCCCAACCTCTGACTTTGGAATTGTCTATCAGTGCGTACCACGTTAAAGCTTCACCGATAAGGCTTTTCTAAAACAGTTGCATCCGGAGGTTCTCATCCTCGGCGTAAGTTCAAAGTTCACCTATGTAGACTTTCAAGTGAGTGTATAGGTCTCCTAGTCCGTTATATTTCTTGAACTCGAGGACTTGAAACTTATCCGGGTATCTCGCCTTTGGGAAAATACACATATCCGAATAATTCACGCTCCCATGGGATCCTGTCCCTTTCATAAATCGGATAGCGTCTTCCATCAGTCTAACTTTCTTCCTAATGTCTCCATGTGTCTCTGTCCTCCTGGAGGTCTATGATTTCCCGTGTCGTCTTCTGGATCGGGGTCTTCTTGGGTACTTCAACATTGAGGGGAGAGATAGGTGTGGACGTATGGGTATCACCTTCCTTCTCGGGGTACTTTTATGTCTCCTTGCACAGAGAATTCAGTCGGACTCTTGTGCTTAGATTCCTGAGATACTTTGCACTGTTCTTTTAATAGGGTCGTCATCTCTGTCATCTATTTCTTAAACTCCTCAAATTCATCTCGAGATACCAGGGTATGTTCAGATGAACTTCCTTCAGCCATATCGAATGGTGATGAACATGCCTTCTTGGCTCGAGATCGGGTTCTAAGACCAATATGCACAAAATCGATATCTAGTTTAGGCTGGATATTGGTGGACAGGGATGCATGATATGTTATGCATCAGTTTAATGGTTTTTTAATCTCTTCCTACAACACAACAGGTTAGTCGAATTGATGACAGGATGTGAAAGATGTATGTATGACAGTTCAAGATGTCGGTCATTTATATACACGAAAGATTAAATAGGTCATGAAGAAGCACACCACGCATTTGGTTTATCAGAGGCTGACCTATCTTAGGGTTACTCTCACCGGCTGTTTGAAATTGGTTCCCAAATCTTCGTAATTTACTTAATGAAAACATCTATTTTTCAATTGGAGCGGATCTGAGTAGTGCCTTTCTTGAGCCTCACAATGGAAACACCCAAAGGAGTCCAGTAATAAACAACCGATGGGATTGCCTCCTAATGGAGGTACCACACAACATACATTCACATACATTCACGTCCTCACCGCATGTAATATGATGACATTGTGCGAAGCACTAATATATTGTGCGAGGCACTAATACAAAATGATAAAAGATTGACACACACAGAGATCATTCACACAAAATGCATATGCAGAATGAAAATCAAAAAGTTTGATCGCGGCTTAAACCTTCTTTGATCCCCAGCAGAGTCGCCACCTGTCGACTCTTGGAAGAATTTTGTCCTCGCTTGCTCTCCTTTTTGTTGAAGGAGGAGGTCTTTCTCTTCGGTTTGGTTTTCCATCCTCTCTTATTCGGGGAAAAAGAAAGGAATGCCCATAGTCCCTAATTTGATATTATTCGACCCTTTCGCTTTCGCTTTATCTTTGGGGTTCCGTTTAAAGAGTGAATTTTGTAGGAAACTGGTACCGATATGTGTCGACGATTTGAAAAGATCAATTTTATTTTGATGATTGGACCGTAAGAGATAGAGTCGCCAGTTGGTATTTTGGAAATGGATGTACCAACTCATCCGAGTTTTAATGGTTTTTTTGCAAGATGGTCCAATGCGTGACTCTAAAGATTGGTCTTGAAACCCGAGATTCGTGGAATTTAGGGCTAGGTTAAGCAGAGGGAAGGTGTTAGGCACCTCCCGACTCTCGTGCAAGCACGGTACCGCATCTTATTGATTTTCTATGCATAAAGTGTGTGTGTGTGTGTGTGTATGTGTGTGTGTTTTATTTTTGAAAGCTTTATTAGTATGTTTCTAAGTCTTTATTTTGGGTGACTTGAAAGTAGTGCTGTACCTCTTTTGCGCCTAGGTACGAAGGATTTGATTTAATGAAAAGTTCACTTTTAACAAGATATATGATTTGAAATGAGGTTTTAGAAAGTAGGGTTTTCAAATCCTTTGCCCGACTAGGAATCGAGGACTTTGATACTTCCTTTTATTCTTTACGTTTATTACGTGATCTACCCCGAATCGCTTTAGTGTTCATCAAAAGCTCTTTGTGGTTTTATTAGAAATTATTTTGATGATATGTATGCAAAAGCGTTAAAAAGGAGTCAGATCTTCGTCGGGCATGTAAGCCATCTCGATGAACCGAGCTCCCGCAATAACGGTTTTCACTATCACAGGATCTTGAATCCGACCGCTCGAGACTAACCCCTTGAGTTCATTTTCAAGATCCAAATATTATATGTATAACGATATTTACGTTATTTAAAGCATTTACATCATAAAAACCGGTCCATCGTGAGAATCAAGTCGAATCCATTCGGGGATATCAACATCGAGATTCCTAGGCTCACATGATTTGTACAATATTACATATATATAACATCCACGACTTCGATATTAGATGATTTCATCGATTGAAATCACCGTTTAAGCCGTTTCGGCCCCCCTTTCACCTCTAAATATAGATTTAGGGTTATACGGGTTAACCGGGACCGTTCAAAATAATAAATACATAGATATACCATGAATCTAAGCTGTTATAGCCCACGGGTTAAAGCTTCATACTTAATAACCTCGCAGGGGCTAGATTAGGCTTAAACTTAGGTATATCTAGCCTCCGCGGTCGATTTACAACGTAATAAGCATAATATAACAGATAAAAATGTAAAATCTATCAACTATTATATAATATGCTTAAAATACAACAAGTTTAGCTATATTCAAACAAGATATCTCATTAATCTATCATTTAAAAAACATTTACAAAGAAACAAAGCTTGAAACTGCGTTATTTTACCCTGGGGGACGCGTGAACAAGCGTTTTAACTCCCGGGATGAATTAAGAACACTAGTTGGGCTCCAAGTAGATGCTAGATGGGATGATTAAGCTTCAAAGAGGTGTAGACAAGTTCCACCCGAGCCTTTCTCTCTCTAAAATGTTTATTCTCTCTCTAAAATGTATCTCTCTCTCTTCTAAAATGAACTAGTGTGGGTGTTATAAGCTGCCGGAGGCCACCGCAACCATACATGAGGCTAGCCATAGATATGGTCAAGGCTGGCCTAAGTGGGCCCCATATGCTCGGCCGGTGGTCCTTCGGTCTCAGTTCGGCAGAAGTTGACGTCCGTCGCTTGACTTTTCGGACAGTCTTTGAGGAATGCAGAGGGAACAGATTGATTCTGACTGGATTAGGGTTCGGGAAGTTGATACTCATAGCCAAGATATATCCACCAGGTTCGGATATCAGTTAGCTGACTCGTCTTTGATGGCACATCGTTCGAGGTTTACTATAGTGGTTTTTGGTAATCACTGTCTCAGCTAGTCAATCCTTGATCGGTTCGCGGTATGTTCGGACGTCTTTGGTCCTTTGCATCACTCTCGGGGTTGTCTCCGAGATGACCCGGCTCTTTTGCCCTACCTCAGGGTTGTCGCCGGAGTAAAATTATGCCTTTGCCCTTCTGCAAGGTTAGTACAAAGAAAGCAAAATTTTGAGTGTCTACAATAATATTGCTCACTAAAAAGTTCACAAAGTCCGCAAACCATGGCATTTCGCCTTGCACCACAAATAATTGTTCATCCGGGAAGGACTCATTAATCATCACTTTGTCATTTATGTCCTTTCCTGGGTTCTCCAATCGAGATAAGTGGTCAGCCACTTGGTTTTCGATCCCCTTTTTGTCTTTGATTTCCAAATCAAATTCCTACAAAAGAAGTATCCAGCGAATGAAACGGGGCTTTGCATCTTTCTTAGATATCAAGTATCGGATTGTAGCATAATCGATGTATACAACAACTCTTGTGCCAATCAGATAAGACCGGAATTTATTAAATGCATATACCACCGCTAGAAGCTCCTTCTCTGTGTTAGTGTAATTCAGTTGGGCATCAGTCAGGGTCTTACTAGCATAGTAGATAACCTAAAAAACCTTATCCCTGCACTGCCCCAAGATAACTCCCACAGCAAAGTCACTCGCATCACACATTAGTTTAATTGGAAGAGACCAGTCAGGTGCAGTGATAATGGGTGTCGTAGTCAACCTCTTCTTCAAGTGCTCGAAAGCGACTAAGCATTCATCATCGAATCTAAATGGAATATCTTTCTCAAGCAAACTGCATAGTGGCTTAGTAATCTTTGAGAAGTCCTTAATGAATCGGCGATAAAATCCCGCGTGCCCAAGGAAGCTATAAACCCCTTTCACAGAAGTTGGTGGAGGTAAGCTCTCAATAGTCTCCAGCTTCGCTCTGTCCACCTCTAATCCTTTCCCGGTAACTTTGTGCCCCAATATAATGCCTTCCTATTCTATAAAATGGCATTTTTCCCAATTCAGCACTAAATTGGTCTCAACACACCTCTTTAATACCAGAACCAAATTCTCCAGGCATATGTCGAAAGAGTCTCCAAAGATTGAGAAGTCGTCCATGAAAACTTCTACATTTTGCTCGACCATATCGGAGAATATTGCCATTATACATCTCTGGAATGTGGCTGAAGCATTGCATAATCTGAAAGACATCCTCCTAAATGCAAAAGTACCGTATGGGCACGTGGAAGTAGTCTTCTCCTGGTCTTCTGGAGCTATTACAATCTGGTTATACCCCGAATAACCATCCAAGAGGCAGTAGTAGTCATGCCCTGCTAACCTATCCAACATTTGGTCAATAAACGGGAGAGGGAAATGGTTCTTTTTCATAGCTTTGTTCAATCTGCGATAGTCCATACAGACCCTCCACCTTGTAACTATTCTGGTAGGTATAAGTTCATTGTTTTCATTGGACACTACTGTCATGCCCCCCTTCTTCAGAACGCATTGCATCAGGCTCACCCATGAGCTGTCAAAGATTGGATAAATGATTCCTACATCTAACCACTTTAGGATCTTCTTTTTGATGACCTCTGTTATAATAGGATTTAATCTCCTCTGTTGCTCTACCATCGGCTTACTGTCATCCTCCAAGAGTATCTTATGCATGCAGAATGAGGGGCTGATCCCCTTGATATCCGCTATGGTCTAACCAATAGCCGATTTGAATTCTCGTGGAACTCGCAGCAACTTCCTTTCTTGGCCGGATGATAAGGCAAAAGCAATAATAACAGGCAACATGGAAGATTCCCCCAGAAATGCGTATCTCAGATGATCAGGAAGAGCTTTAAGGTCAAGGGTGGGAGGCATCTCAAGAGAAGGCTTGAGTCGCTCCGATGTCTCCCCAGTATGTCCAAGTGGTTCAATGGGAATCTTAAATTTTCTCATCTGTGGCACTGTGTTCAAAATTTGTACATAATCCACAACATCTGCATCATCCATGTCAGAGTCTCCCAGTAGAGCACTCTCTAATGGATCTATGTTCATCACTTGCTCAGCTTCTTTTTGTAGTACCCTGTCGACTACATCAACCCGAAAACACTCTTCTTCGTTAGTGGGGAACTTCATAGCTTTGAAGACATTAAACGTGACCTCTTGGTCCTGAACCCTCATTGTCAGTTCTCCCTTCTGTACATCTATGAGTGTTCGCCCAGTAGCTAGAAAAGGTCTCTGGATTCTATTTTATCATCAATCCAATCCTAGGATCTATAATTGCCTTATAAGGTCCAATATATATACATTATTGGACCTTTTGTATGTCTTTGTCCTCCTCGTAGTCCAGAATAATAAAGTCGGCATGGAAGATAAACTTGTTCACTTTCACCAAGACATCTTCTACGATACCCCTCGGGTATGTGATGGACCTATCGGCAAGCTGCAATGATATATTTATCGACTTAGGAGCCGGCAATCCCAACTGTGTGAATACCGATAGAGGCATCAGGTTTATACTCGCTCCCAAGTCACATAAACACTTACTGAAGGACAATTTTCCAATGGAGCAAGGTATCGTAAAGCTGCCTGGGTGATGAGTGAGTTTTATACTTACGAATCAGATATTGTTTAGCTTAATTATTGTTATCCTTAAGTGTTTTTAGTGTCTTTTTATTAGTTTTTGTGTTTATTTCTTGTAGGATGGAGCTGGAGGGATAAACTGGTCATTTGGGAGAAGAAAATAATTAAAAATCATTAAAATTGGAGCTGAGTGGCATTTTTATAATTACCTGGTCATTGCCTAGCGCACAGTGCGCTTGGATTGCACTAAACCTAGCGCCTGGTGCGCTAGGCCACGCCTAATGTGGGTTATTTTTGATGCTAAATTGATTTGGAAAGAAGGAGGACTCTGGAGGAGGGTTTGGACTAATACAAAAAGAAAGAAGACTTCAGAAAAGAGGTATCGTGGAATTTTTGGACGACAAGGATTTGCAGAGAGAACAACGAAGGAAAACACGAAGGATGATTACAAGGGCTCAAGATCAAAGAAAGAGTATTGGAGCAAATTCAGAGTTTCTTCTTCTCTTCTCTTCTCTAGTTTTATCTTTTGTAATTACCTGGGATGTTTGGATTATTAATCTGGTTGATGTTTTTCTTTATTATTATCATGTACTAAACTTTAATTAAGATTGCAACGGAACTTGGTATGTAGTTTAAATTAAACCTTCCCATTGAATGAAAGTTGGTTTTTATTGAATTATTTATTATATTTTTTGCTTATTGATTAATTGTTTGGCCAACAATTACTGTGATAATCTATATAAAATTGGAAGATGGAGTATAGATTGAGGTCTGGATATAATAACATCTGTTCATATAATCTAAATAGGGTTAATATGATTAGCATGTAGGATAGGAATATACCTATGTGTCTTTTGTATCCATTGAAAGAATTTGTACATAAAACCCTAATTAACTTAATTCACATAGGAATATAGTGAATTAATGAACTAGGGTGTTCCTGATAATTCTGTGTCTTAAGGATCAGATTTAGGAGGATTTGTTCACATGTTTTGGGAAAAAGTGTGTGGATTTTATAAAGCATTCTTGGATAATGATTCGTACTAATTAATTGAGTTAAATGGGAAGTAAATTGATTTAAATGAAATACCAAGGGAAGTTGTAATCTTAACCTGTTAAATCTGCATTAATCTTGTGAACTTTGATCTTAGTTATTAATTTTGCTAAGTTAGATTTTCATATCACGACCAATATTTCGTAGTTTAAAATAAGATTAATTGAATTAAAATTTATAATTGATAAAGGTTAATCTATTTCCTCGTGGGAACGATATCCTTGCTTGCTGAATATTACAATTGAACGCGTATACTTGCGTGTTAAAGTGCTATTAATAAATTAGGCAACACTGGGTCTTTGAGCTATGGAGGTAGTTTTCGGCAATACTGCACTGCATTCCTCTGTCAAGGCAACTGTTTCATAATCCTCTAGCTTCTTCTTCTAGGACAGTATGCCTTTCATAAACTTCGCATAGCTTGGCATTTATTCCAAAGCTTCAGCGAAAGGAATGTTAATCTGCAGTTTCTTAAACACCTCCAAAAACTTCGCGAACTGTTTGTCTAATTTCTGTTTTTGAAGCCTTTGAGGAAATGGTGCAGGAGGGTAGATAACTTGTGGTGTAGCATTAGTTTTCTCAGCTTTTTCATGCTTCTGTGACTCCACTACAGGCTTCCCATCATCCCCATCATTCAAAACAGCATCAAGTTTTTCTGAACATGGGCGCGTCCGCGCCAAGTTCTCTTCATCCTGAGGCACGACCGCGCCAGTCCCCAGATCTGCAGTTTGCTTCCCAGACCTCAATGTAATTGCTTGACATTGTTCCTTTCCATCCCTTTGATAATAGTGTGCATACAAGTCAATCATATATGATGATAAAGCACATACTTTGTAAACAATATTATTTATTTATTAATAAAATATTCATTTAAGGTATTTAATTATCTACATGGTGCTGTTTTTAATAATATGTAAATAACCCATAGTTTTAAGCAATGATTTTAGAATCATGATGAGATTATGCTAATGAGATCTAAATTCTTAGAAAGCTTAAAAACTAAAATAGTTTCTAATTGTGGGATTACTAAAATGGGGATTAGTAAATTCGAATAGATTGGTACATATGTTGCTTGCTCATTAGATGAGGATGACTGATCTCATGGTCATTTGTGTGGAGACACTAAAGCAAGTATGTAGGTGCTTATTGGAGAATAAGTTCACTGAACGTGACTCGCTATGGAATACCTAATGGAGTTTTACTCGCCTGTCAATAAAAATTCCTAATGTGATAGTAGTACAAGTGATCCTTGGACTTGAGATCATCATAGTATCTTGTATGTAACAAATTATACTTTGACTTATTCCTTAAGGCCTATTAAGGCATATATAGAGTATGCTTGGGTATAATGAGTTGTATATGGAGATATTGTATGATCAATAAAGAATCTAATTAAGTATAATTAATTTAAGAAGAAAATGACATGATAGTAATAATGCATTAAGTATAATTAATTTAATCTATGGTGATAGAATAAATTAAATAGCTTAATGTTTGTTATTTCATATTTTAGAAATATTAAATATAAATTAATAAGAGGAGTCTTATTAATATTATTATTATTATTATTATTTTAATTCTAAAGGAGTTTAGGAATTAATATAATATCAGTACTCTCTCTCAATCCTAATAAGATTAGGATATAAATTAATTAAAAGTGTTTAATTAATTAATTAAATAAAACTCTATTCTAATTGGATTAGGAGGGTTAACCTAATATCTATATAAGAGAGTCTTATATCAGAAATAAGGTACGTGAATTTTTCCAAGGGTTGGGAGTACACATATTCTATAGAGATAGAAACAAGGGTTAAGCCAATAACCATCTTCTTGAGTTCTTCATCTTCCTTGGTGGATAACCGTTAGAGGCCAAACATTTGGGTGGCTGACATTGATCAAGGGAAGGAGCCACTATAGAAGAATCAAAAAAATCAAAGGAGTAGAACTTGTACCTGAGGAAGCTTAGATCTTCAAAGGTATAATTCCATCATCTCCTTCTATGTATTGACTGATAATTGATGCACAAGAAATATCATGGTTAAGGGTTTGTAAGAAAATTTTAAAATCTAATTTTTCATCCCTTCCACTGCGTTTATGTAATTTAATTGCATGCTTATGTTTCTAGCAAACCCAACAGTGGTATTAGAGCCAATCTTGTGCTAATTATCAGTTTATGTGATTCCATACATGTATGAGATGCGATTGCATCGAGTTCTTGGGTAACAAAATTTTTTCTGATTTTGCGCAGCTGCGCCGGTGCAAGGCTTTCTTGCTGCGCAGCTGCGCCGGTGTCTTGTCCTAGTTTTCATGTTGTGCTGTTGCGCCGGTTCCCTTTATATTTCTGGCACAGCTGCGCCACTGGACAGGAACTGAAAAAAAAATTATTTTATTTAATTAAATGAATAGTTTATTTAATTAATAAATGTTTAAAATAAAAATATTTATTTTATATGAAATGAGATTTCAGAATTGCTAAAATTAAAGAGTTTAATTTGGAATTGTTTTTGAATGAAATAAAGGAGTTTATTTTTCCAAAAACAAAGTTTAGCAAACTTTTGCCCATTAACTGATATTAATACATATATGGAATGAATTTACTATCATGAGATGAATAAGTTTTATTGATACGTATGATGATATGTATGTTAATAAAAGGGATTGATTATGGACTATGACCAATGTGATTGAATTTTATTTTAGATGAATGCTTGAATGTATATGTTTTATAAAATGCTTTCTGCATACCTCGTCTTTTCTAGTTTTCTTCTTGGTGTAAATTCTATCTCCCTCCTATGTACTTCCCCTTGACTGTTGATCAAGGTTTCTATTTAATTATAAATAGTTTATGTAATAGAGATAGTTAGAATTATCTTGAAGAAACTGGAGACCAAGGAGCAAGGAGCGCGTGAAGATCCGTTTGTATGGAGCCCGGGTTTAAATGTAATAGTTACATTTAAAATTTAAATTCTTGCACTCTTAGGTTTGACCTTTTGGTTCACTTGGTGGCTCTAGTGAACCAAACTAGAATAAAAGTCCATAATCAATCCGGGTAGAATATAGTATTCTATATTGCATGTTATATATTATATATATTATATTTTATGCAAACATGCTTCGCATGTTTAATAAAATAACGCGTATTTTATATATATGTGTGGATGCGCGCTAAACAAGATGAGACAAATAATAACAAACCCCTCAAAGAAATAATATTAAGTTTGAAGCGTTCAAATGATATTTGGAATATCGAACGTCGCCTTCTAGTATGATTAATTAATAGAGTATTAAATATTTAATATGAGTTTGTTGTGCTATCCACAAGGCGAGTATTGAGTATTTAAGATGTTAATTAATCACATTTGATGCTTATCAAGAAAATTGAACGATCTAGTCTTGTTGTGCTATCCACAAGGACGAATATTTTTCTTTTTGAATTTATGGAAGTGCTAGGCTAGACTTAACTTAAATCATTTTAGTTCGGATGTGCACACACATGACCATTATGATTTGAGAGGCAAAATAAAAGGAGTTACATGGTGATGTAATTGACAAGAGTTGTCTACCTATTTATTTGTATATCGCTTGTTGTGCTATCCATAAGGTTATATACATTTGAAATGGGATCCTTAATCTCACTAGCAAATCTTTAATTAGATGTTGTCGAACTATATAAGTGAGGGTAATATAGTTTGATAAAAATAGTGGGAGATACCAATTTAAAATAAAGACCTAAATTTATTTTGGTATGCAAAGTTAATAAAATGAATGTTTGCTAAAAAATGTTGTCTTTTCACATGCAGAATTTTAAAAATGTCAAAATCACTAATCTTACTACGAAGCATACTTGATGCAAATAAGCTTACCGGGCCGAATTATGAGGACTGGCTAAGAAATCTGAGAATTGTTCTCACTGCTGAAAATATTTCTTATGTCCTAAATTCAACTAACCCTGAATCTGTTTCGGAAACAGCATCTGAGGAAGAGATTGCCACTTTCAATAAATGGCAAGATGATGCATCTGTGGCTCAATGCATCATGCTCGCATCCATGAATAACGAGCTTCAGCGTCAGCACGTAAATATGGATGCTCCTGCTATGCTACTTCACCTCAAGGAGTTGTATAGTGAACAGAGTAGGACTGCTAGATATGAGATATCTAAGGAGCTCTTCCGATCTCGGATGACCAAAGGCACTGCCGTCAAAACTCATGTTCTGAAGGTAATCAATTTAATTGAACGCCTTGGACAGCTTGGGTTTGTCATGGATGGGGAGTTGAGTCAAGACTTGGTCTTGCAGTCACTCCCTGAAATCTTCTTGCAGTTTGTGGTTAATTTTCACATGAATAAGCTAGATGTTAGCTTGCCTGAGCTGCTTAACATGCTGAAAACTGCAGAAGGTCACTTCTCATCCAAGAAGAACCATGTCTTGATGGTGGATTCTTCCAATAAAAGGAAGAGGCCCAAGGTGTCTTCTGAAAAGAAGAAATTCAAGAAGGCTAAGGGAAAGGGGAAAGAAAAGGAACAAAAGAAACCTGAACCAGCTAAAGGAATGTGCTTTCATTGCAACGAGCTGGGACATTAGAAGAGGAACTTCAAGAAGTTTCTAGCAGAGAAGAAGCTTGGAGAAGCTTCGACTTCCAATCAAGGTTTGTTTATGATTGAAATTAATTTTTTTGAAAGTCATAATTCTACTTGGGTATTGGATACTGGCTGTGGGTCTCACATATGTAACACTGTGCAGGGACTGATCAAAATTAAAAAGCTGAACAATGAAGAGGTGATCCTACGAGTGGGGAATGGAGCAAAGGTTGCTGCATTAGCTGTAGAAACTTATTGTTTAGCAATGCCTTCGGGCAAGTTTATTTATCTTAATAACTGTTATTATGTTGCAAATATTATTTCAATTTCTGTATTGGATATGGAAGGTTTTGACGTTATTATAAAGAACAATGGTTGTTCTATTTATAAAGACGATGTTTTATATGGTATTAAAAATTTGCGAAATGGACTTTATACACTTGACTTACAAGAAAATATATTTCAAATTTAACAAACTAAGAAAAGAAAAAGAGATGATATTAATTATACCTACATGTGGCACTGTAGACTCGGTCATATCAATGAAACAAAATTATCCAAGTTACATATGGATGGGCTCCTAGAGCTATCTGATTATGAATCATATCCAACTTGTGAATCTTGCCTCATGGGTAAAATGACTAAATCTCCTTTTAGTGGAAAAGGAGAAAGAGTTACAGAGTTGTTGGCATTGATTCACACAGACGTTTGTGGACCTATGACAACAAGTACACGGGGTGGGTATTCTTATTTTATTACTTTCTGTAACGACCATGAATTTTAAACTCCTTATTTATTAAATATGTGATTTAATTTTAACAAGTTAGTTTTGTGAGTTTATTTAAACCTTATGTGGTTATGTGAATTTGTGAAATAATTAAGGAAATCACTAATGGTTTATTTAAATTAGTGGACTAGCCCTGAGACTTTAACATCAGAAAATTGATAGGATTATTAACACTTAAATATTCAATTTATTTGAATATAGTGGCAAGATTTGAACCTATTGATTAATTTTAATGATGATTAATTAATCGATAATGTGTTGTTTAATTATTATTATGAATAAATAATAATTAATGAGTAAGAGAACTGATAATATAATATTATTATATTTACTTGATTTACTGTTATAAACAAGCATGCGATACTAAACCTTTACTATATGGTAGCTATCTATATTATACATAATGCAATGTGACATATTAATGTGGTGAATATTATATATATAGACTATATAGTAAGCTTTACTACATTCATGTGAATTGCATGATAACATTTCTGATGTGACTTGAAGGGTGTAAGTAAACATTCATGTATGCCTCATCAATATATAGCAATATCAATAAACATTATTAATTGATAATGATTTCATTAAGTTATTAGGGTTATAATAATAACAGTTATGGTAATAAATAATGAGCAATACACAATTATATTATATTTGGTGTTAATAGAAAATGTACATGGATTATATGTATATACACTACTTGATACCTTGTAAGTAAGAAATAACATTGTAGCACCCATTTAATTGTATAACTTAGGTATATACTATTTGTATATATATAGTATACAACTTAGTGTATTAGCAAGTGCTGAGTTTACATTGTTCCATAATAAGAGCCCAACTTCTTCTCACGTGAACAAACAAAGCTAGCTACACTCTACATTTCTCTTTCAAATTCAACAAACATAGCCATAATCATGAGATGGGGAGTGGGATTCATGAGTGGAATCACCAACCCTCACCAACTCTTTCTTATCTATTGAACATACTTGCAATCCTTTGGTTTGATTTGGTGAGTAAATATTTTGTCTGTATTTTCAAATGCCTATAAGAGTAACCTCTCCTCCTTGTAGTTTCTTTTGCTGAGATATTGTCTAGTAGAGTTAGTATACTGAGTTCCCATTTGAGTTAAGGAAGAATTGGTATAGCAGCAAACTCATAGTTACAGAGGTATAACATTTACCTTCATGTTCTTCATTTTCTGATAAAATGTTAAGCTCTTGATTCTTTGAATTAAGCAGGTATTAGTTGATATTTGATTTGAGATATGTTGATAAGTGTTATACAAACTTCTTAATATGTTAGAATTGCAATATGTCATGATAGAAACAAATTTCGTAATTGTTTTCTAAGTTGGGTTTGCAGAACTGCCAAAGCAGTTTAGCTTCTGGTCTGGCCGACAGCCTGCGCAGCTGCGCCAGTATTATACTGGCCAGCGGCGCAGCTGTGCCACAACCTGCTCTTGGATTGGCCAGACACCGGCGCAGCTGCGCCGGGTTTATACCTGGTGCCTGCGCAGCTGCGCAGGTTCCTGTGGCCAATTTTTGTTTTCTGCTTCTGTTAAGCTGCTGTGATATACTAACATGTGATATACTATTGAAACAAGCTTGTGAACATGATTTAAATGTAGATATTAGTACAATAACATGATATAAGTATGTATTCGTTGATGCTAAACGTATATGCCATGACCATATATTTTAAAAAGGGAAACTTGTAATTCAAAAGTAAACCTTGTCATGGACGTATCACGTGAACATTCTGATTTTGTAAATACAATAGTGTGGTTTATATTGTCATGAAATGCGAGTCTAAAGTGTGTTCACACACTAGCCTACGTGATAGCAAGATTCTAGCGATTTTGAAATAAGAAACTTAAGAACTTTCAAGTTAACTTGGCTAAGGTTAATATCTTTTAGATTCTGACTATTTGAGAGCATATATATGGTTTATATATGAGTCCTAAGACATACGAGTTATGAGCACAAGGCACTTAACATGTATTATGATACCTTATTGGCTTAGTGTGATTTTTCAACGAAAAGCTTAGAACGTGAAAGATTATATCATCGATCACCATGTGGATTACGTATTGATCATACAAGCATGTACATTAGAGTTCGTTATGCCTATAAGCATATTAACATGGACCTCGTTGAGTTAACGTATAGATTTCACATATGCACGTATTCATAGAAAATGAATTTCTAAGGCATGAAATAGGTGGATTAAAGTATACATGTATAGTATACGCATGAGCATGCATGTTATGTTTAACCTTGTTATGTGATAACATGAAGCATGAACTTGTATTATGTAAAGTATACAAATTACCGACATGAGAGCATATGACTTTAAAATAGGATTAGGTTGAGCATGCTAGGTTTTCAAAAATTATAATCATAAACATGTATGTTGATTAAATATAAGTAACTTGAAGTATTATGTGTTCAAGTCTATATTGATGCATAGAAACTAGATAATCTAAAGTTATTAAATCTATGACATGATTAGATTGACTTACGTGAATTATGGATAGATTGATATGATAAGCAGATTCTTGTAAGTGTAGACTCGTATTAGTTTACACATGCTAATTGGAATACCGACTTATTAATGTTAGGTTATTTCAGCGAGATTTAATTAAAGCCAGAACTTAATTGTAGCTGAGCAATCAGGCAAGTCTCCGAACTTCACTCTTTGGTTGTGCAAGTTCTTTAATTCTTATTGTGCAAGTTCCTATCCTTCTCATATTGTATTGAGCAGGTTACTATCGTATTGACAGTTAATTATTTAAAGCTTGAACTTTATTTCCAAGCATGCTATTAGGTGGTTTAATTACTTTACAATTATTCCACATCGATATTATTGTTATTCGCACTTGGTGCACTTGAGTTCGTACAGTCTTGGACTTGTACATTATTTAAAGTTCTACAATTCTTGAACTATGTCAGATAGAGTCTGAACCCTTGTTCGGTCAGACAATTGTATAAAAATTTTATAAAAGCTATCCAAACCAATTGATGGTAAGGATTCTTAAACTGAAAGAACACCCCTTGTATATATAGGGGAGTACCCCAGGTATCTAGTATAAAGATACAAACAGCAGAGTTGAATGTTATGCATATACATAGCGTACGCGAGGCTGATCCCCTCAAGTACTTATTCTGTAGCCAGTAACCAAAGGGTCAATCAGCTATTGATTTCGTTGGAGTTTTATAGTTCAAAAGTCTACTTGACTATTAGTTATTCTAAAAGCAATTATTATTCTTGCTTCCGATATTCATATTGTTGAATTCATTATCAGATATATTCCTTTCATCATGATATATCCTTTATTATTGTATTTCAACTTGCTGAGCAAACTTGTTGCTCATTCTTGCTATATCATGACTTATATTGCAGTTAAGCCCGAGACTTCAGAAAAGGACAAGGGTAAAGGGAAGATGTAGGATTAGTTTGCAAGGAGCAGACTTTATCTTTATGTTTAATTAATTTACGGTTATGTAATATGAACCCTATTGACTATTCTAGGGTATGTTTGTATGTTTTGTATTTAAGGTTATCGAATCTTGGGACTACTAGCACCTTTTGAATGAACGACGTACGTTTATTATATTCCGCATTTTAGTTATCGTATGTTGTTTAGAGGTAGATGTTTATGTTAGATCGTGACGACCGAACCGGGGTCAGAGGACCCGAATTTGGGGCTGCCACACTTTCACTAATGATCACTCAAGATTTGGATATGTGTATTTAATGAAATACAAATCAGAATCATTTGAAAAGTTGAAAAAGTTCAGAAGTGAAGTAGAGAAACAAACGGAAAAGAGTATTAAGATACTTCGATCAGATCGAGGTGGAGAATACTTAAGCGGTGAGTTTCTCAATTGTCTCAAAGAAAATGGTATAATCTCACAATGGACTCCTCCAGGTACACCACAGTTAAATGGAGTATCTGAAAGGAGAAATTAAACACTGTTAGACATGGTTCGATCCATGATGAGTTTTACCGACCTTTCAATTTCTTTCTGGGGTTATGCCCTAGAAACGGCTGCATACCTACTTAACAAGGTACCTACCAAATCTGCCCCTAAGACTCCATATGAGATGTGGAAAGGGAGGAAACCAAATCTTAAGCATGTTAAAACTTGGGGTTGTCCAACTTATATCAAAAAGTTTGAAAATAATAACCTACAGACTAAATCTAATAAATGTAGATTTGTGGGATACCCTAAAGAAATCGTAGGGTATTATTTCTATCATCCTACTGATCAAAAGGTGTTTGTTGCGAAACATGCTACCTTCTTGGAGAATGAGTTTATACATGAAGGGGTCAGTGGGAGTAAGATATATCTTGAAGAAGTTCAAGAACCACAAATTACCACGGATCAAAGTCAGGTACCTAACCAAGTTGAAAAACCTATTGTACCATACCCTGTTCGTAAATCTGGAAGAGTACCGAAGATACTTGAGAGGTATGGATTCGTTATAGAGGATGACGATGAGGTGCACATCATGAATGATGATGATCCATTGAATTACGAACAGGCTATGAGTAATAAAGACTCAGGGAAATGGCTTGAAGCCATGAAATTCGAAATGGACTCCATGTATGAAAACAAAGTATGGACTTTGGTTTCTCCACCTGAAAGTATTAAGCCTATTTGGTGTAAATGGGTTTTTAAGAGAAAGACTGGAGCAGATGGAAAGGTAGAGACCTATAAGGCCCGATTGATTGCAAAAGGTTTCAAACAAAGTCAAGGAGTTGACTATAATGAAACCTTCTCACCAGTAGCCATGCTCAAGTCCCTTCGGATTTTGCTTGCAATTGCAGCTTATAACGACTATGAGATCTGGCAGATGGACTTGAAAACGGCCTTCCTCAATGGGAAACTTGAGGAGGATGTGTATATGACACAACCAGAGGGATTTATTTCAAAAGTTGGAACAAATCAAGTCTGTAAGCTGCAACGATCCATTTATGGATTGAAGCAAGCTTCTTGTAGATGGAACATTCGTTTTGATGAGACAATCAAAGAGTTTGATTTTATCAAAAATGAGGATGAACCATGTGTATACAAGAAGGTTAGTGGGAGCGCAGTATCATTCCTTGTATTATATGTTGATGATATTTTACTGATAGGGAATGACATTCCTATGTTACAATCAATTAAAATCTGGTTATCTAAAAACTTCTCCATGAAGGACTTGGGTGAAGCATCCTATATTTTGGGGATAAAGATCTATAGAGATAGATCTAAAAGGATGCTCGGCTTATCCCAAGGAACGTACATTGATACGATGCTAAAGAGGTTTAGCATGGAAGATTCCAAAAGAGGTCTCATGCCGATGAGCCATGGAATACATCTCTCCAAGAAACAGGCCCCAAAGACACCTAAGGAGAGAGACCGTATGAGTAAGATCCCTTATGCTTCTGCAATAGGATCTATTATATACGGTATGATATATACTAGACCGGATGTTGCTCACGCACTTAGTGTAAGGAGCAGATACCAGTCGAATCCATGAGAAGAGCACTGGAAGGCAGTGAAGAATATCCTAAAGTACTTGAGAAAGACTAAAGATATTTTTCTTGTCTATTGTGGGTCTGAATTAAAACTCGAGGGATTCACGGACTCAAGTTTTTAAACAAACCAAGATGACAGTAAATCTATTTTAGGGTATGTGTTTACCTTGAACGGAGGCGCAGTGAGTTGGAAGAGTTCCAAGCAACAAACAGTTGCTAATTCAGTGACAGAGGTAGAGTATATAGCTGCAAGTGAAGCTGCAAAGGAAGCTGTTCGGATGAAGAAGTTCATAACTGAACTTGGTGTGGTTCCTAGCATTGGAGAAGCAGTTCCCGTATACTTTGACAACACCGGAGCAATTGCACAGGCTAAGGAACCCAGGTCTCATCAGAAATCCAAACACGTGTTGCGGCGATTTCACTTGATCAGGGAGATCATTGAAAGGGTAAACGTCACCTTGGAGCATGTGGACTCTCAAGACAACATTGCAGATCCATTTACTAAAGCTCTAACACAACAGCAGTTTGATCGTCACTTAGAGAAGATGGGTATGAGATACCATGGCAATTGGCTTTAGTGCAAGTGGGAGATTGATAGTAGTGTGCATACAAGCCAATCATGTATGATGATAAAGCACATACTTTGTAAACAATCTTATTTATTTATTAATAAAATATTCATTTAAGGCATTTAATTATCTACATGGTGCTGTTTTTAATAATATATAAATAACCCATAGTTTTAAGCAATGATTTTAGAATCATGATGAGATCATGCTAATGAGATCTAAATTCTTAGAAAGCTTAAAAACTAAAATAGTTCCCAATTATGGGATTACTAAAATGGGGATTAGTAAATTCGGATAGATTGGTACATATGTTGCTTGCTCATTAGATGAGGATGACTGATCTCATGGTCATTTGTATGGAGACACTAAAGCAAGTATATAGGTGCTTATTGGAGAATAAGTTCACTGAACGTGACTCGCTATGGAATACTTAATGGAGTTTTACCCGCCTGTCAATAGGAATTCCTAATGTGATAGTAGTACAAGTGATCCTTGGACTTGAGATCATCATAGTATCTTGTATGTAACAAATTATACTTTGACTTATTCCTTAAGGCCTTTTAAGGCATATATAGGGTATGCTTGGGTATAATGAGTTGCATATGGAGATAATGTATGATCAATAAAGAATCTACCACCTCTAGTAAAAGAGGAGATATGTCCTATGTGATTCGTTAAATGACAACCCAGGAATCCTTGGCCAAGGTGGAATGAAATTAGAAAGAGGTTTCTAATTTGCATTATTTGGAGTTGTGCGTTTTCTAATCGAAATACATATGATTAAATAAATTAAGACTTGACAGTAAATCCATGTCTTATATTTAATTGGGACATTGTATGGTGGAAGGATTGAATTGTACGGTAACTATTAACTCACAGGTTCTTTTATGATTAATGTTGAAATCTATATTATCTGGAAAGTCGTTGATCGCTAGGGAGGCTTATCCCTATTGTAGAATAAATGTTATTTATTTAAATAGATTATTAGTCTAATTTATTTATTTAAATAAGATTAAAATTGTTCTAATTGATTTATTCACAACCGGTTTAATATAGAGAACCTAAAGGGTCACACCATAAAAGGAAGAAGAATTATTTAAGAAGAAAATGGTATGATAGTAATAATGCATTAAGTATAATTAATTTAATCTATGGTGATAGAATAAATTAAATAGCTTAATATTTATTATTTAATATTTTAGAAATATTAAATATAAATTAATAAGAGGAGTCTTATTAATATTATTATTATTATTATTATTTTAATTCTAAAGGAGTTTTGGAATTAATATAATATCAGTACTCTTTCTCAATCCTAATAAGATTAGGATATAAATTAATTAAAAGTGTTTAATTAATTAAATAAATAAAACCCTATTCTAATTGGATTAGGAGGGTTAACCTAATATCTATATAAGAGAGTCTTATATCAGAAATAAGGTACGTGAATTTTTCCAAGGGTTGGGAGTACACATATTCTATAGAGATAGAAACAAGGGTTAACCCAATAACCCATCTTCCTGAGTTCTTCATCTTCCTTGGTGGATCACCGTTAGAGGCCAAACATTTGGGTGGCTGACATTGATCAAGGGAATGAGCCACTACAGAGGAATCAAAGGAATCAAAGGAGTAGAACTTGTACCTGAGGAAGCTTGGATCTTCAAAGGTATAATTCCATCATCTCCTTCTATGTATTGACTGATAATTGATACACAAGAAAGATCATGGTTAAGTGTTTGTAAGAAAATTTTAAAATCTAATTTTTCATCCCTTCCGCTGCGTTTATGTAATTTGATTGCATGCTTATGTTTCTAGCAAACCCAACACCCTTTTGCCTGGATTTGCTTCAGTGTTGCTTGGGAGAGCCCCTTGCGGTCTGTTAGTCAACATATTGACCATCTGGCCCATTTGATTCTCCAATGTTTTGATCGCCACCGCTTGGCTCTTTAACATCAACATGAGCTCCTCCATTTCAGTTTTCTTCTCTGGTTGTGGAGTAGGAGCTGGATGGTGTTGATGTTGTTGTTGATGAAATTCGGGAGGATGTGACGGTCTAGGGGCATACTGTTGATGAGACTGTTGTGCTTGGTATTGATGTTGAGATTGGTGTTGTTGAGCACCTTGATTGTTACTCCAGCTGAAGTTTGGATGGTTTCTGTTGTTTGGATGGTAGGAGTTCGAAAATTGATTCTGTAGTTTTTGATAGTTGCTGGCGAATTGAACCGACTCTGCAGTGATAGCACATTGTTCTATCAGGTGTGATCCTGCATATAACTCACATACGAAAGTAACTTGATGAACTTTGTTTTCAGTAATAGAGTCAATTTTCTTCAACATCGCTGCCATATGAGCTGATAATGCCATGATGGCATCCACATCCAATACCCCGGCAACTTTTGGTTGAGGCATTCTAGCTGTCGGATTCTGAAACTCATTTGCCTCCATGGTCTCAATCAATGCATAAGCTTCCACAAAGCTCTTAGTGCATAAAGCTCCTCCTGCGGCGGCATCCATGATCGGCCTAGATTGCCATCCCAAGCCATTATAGAATGTATTAATCACCATCCAATCTGGCATCCCGTGGTGAGGACATTTCCGTAGCATCTCCTTGTATCGTTCCCAGGCCTCATACAAAGATTCTCCTTGCTATTGCTCAAATTGAGATAGAGCACTCCTCATCTTCGCTGTTTTGGCCATAGGAAAGAACTTGGCTAAAAATTTCTGAGCTAGATCCTCCCATGTAGTAATTAATCCTGCTGGTAACGAATGAAGCCAGCTCCTCGCTTTGTCCCTCAAAGTAAATGGGAAGAGACAAAGCTTCACCGCATCATCCGACACGTTGTTGTACTTAAACGTGTCGTAGATTTCAATGAAACTCAGAAGGTGTTCGTTCGGATCATCGTTAGCCGAACCCCTAAATTGGACTGTGTTCTGAACCATCTGAATAGTCCCTGGTTTGATTTCAAAGGTGTTCGCAGCTATCGCTGGCCGGACTATACTTGATTGTAGTTCATTGATGTTTGGCATAGAGTAATCCTTCAGAGCTCTATGTTCCTCGGCTACCATTTGTACCGGTGGTCAGTGTCTTCTTGTGTGTAAGTAGTACGTGTATTCACTCTCCAAGCTTTCCCGTTGATATTATCCTGTCTAGGTACCAACACAGAATTTGAAGATCGGGTGTGCAAATACTAACCACAAGTACCTGAAACACAAATAAAAATAAAATAGAAATAAGATAAGGTGTGAATTGTTTAAGTCAGACAAATTTAACTTAAATTGATGTCAATAGTAATAAAAATAACAACTTATCCCCGGTAGCAGCGCCAAAAACTTGTTGGCTTGTTTCGGTGTTAACAAAACAGACACAAACACGTGCAAGTATACACGATCAACAAGTAATATATGATAAGTAAAGATCGTTCCCATGGAGAAAAGCAATTATATTTAAACTATCATGCAACAACTTTGTAGCTATTTTTGGCTGCTCAAACGAGTAAACAAGGTGTGAATTATTAACTAGAATGATTATAAACTAAAATTAACTAATTAACAAACTATTGATTTAAATTGGGAAGATATGGGATCCTAATGTCACTTAATGAGTCATCCAGATTATACACCTCTTATTAAGCTTAATTCATTATTTCAGATTGCTAGTCGAGAGCACAAAGGTGAGAAATGGCTATCTTTCAATAAACCAAGTCCATATCACATAAAATCCACAAAAAAGATAGAATTCATATGAACATCAATATTACCTAAATCACTATATGTCTATGTGACTTACAAGCAATATCAATTTAAGTGCAAGCACTCAATTGACTACATATGGTAAGCTGGTATATGTCTATCCGGATTACAAATCACAAAATCTATCACATGCAAATTTCATGAACATATGCTAGCATAGCCAAATCTGAGTTTATACTTTTTCTTTCAATTTCATACAAACTATTAAGGTAGATGGTGATCAAGCATCTAAACACTAAACACAACCATGCTAGGCAATCCATACATAATCAATCACACATCACAAAGAGGTATATAGATCTGAATTAAACAATAAGCTTCATTAGAATCCCATAATGGTGATTAGTTCATCTCTGAATCAATAACCATTATGGGATTTGATCTAAGCATTGAAATCAAATAATGAAAGTAAAGGGAATAAAAGAAGAGAAGATTGCAAATATGATAATCTTCCTTCCAAAATAAGCCTTCAAGCTGAGTTCAAGATCATAATCAGACCCAATTCAAAACCCTAAATAAGTAAATCTACTAAGAGCAAAGGAGAGAAAGCCAAAAATGATAGACTATTGCTTAGAACTCTCTTTAGCTCTCAAAAATCCCTAAAACTAAAAAATAAAACGACTGAATCAATTTTTGATAACTAGCAAATACATCCTTATATGGAAAATACGCTTCAGCGAAAATTTTAAGTGAAAAGTCAACTCGGTGCAGAATTTTGACTGGCGCGACAGCTCCACCCCATAGGTCTTTTGGGGCGCGGGGGCGCTGATCTCCAGAAATCCGAACTGAATTAATCCTGGCGCGGGCGCGCCAGGTTTTGCCTTCATGCCGGCGCGGCCGCGCGGCTGGCTTTTTCTGCAGTTTTCTGCTGGTGCATTTGCTGGTTCACTTTGTTGCTGCCTTAGTCTTGCTTTCTTCTTCTTTCTTCATTCCCTTGCTGCTGCTTCTTACTGATCAAATGCCAATTCTTCATGCCCATGCCATGCTCCATCTTTAGTTCACCACTTTCTCATCATCTTGTCATGCCCATGCCATTTCCATGCCAATACCATGCCATTTCATGCCATTTGAGTTTCCTTAACAAAACCTATAAAACAAAGATAAAACACATCAAAAGACACTAAAATACTTGAGATTAAGCCATAATCCTAGTAAGTTGATAGACAATAAGTAGGTATAAACCTACTAATCAAATTTCAAGAATTATCTCAAGCATAAACGCAAAGAGATGAAACTCAAAGACTTAATCGTAAGATTAAGGATAGAAGAGGACAACCGTGCGTCTGAAAAGAAATCAGGAAGGACTTTTGTGGAATATAAAGCAAATGTGGTGGAACAAGGTCCAAAGTTTAAAAAGAGAAAGTTCTCCTGCAATGGAGCTCAACAGAGAGCAAATAAAAAGTTCCAAGGCAAATGCTACATTTGTGACAAACCCGGACATAGGGCAAAGGATTGTCGAAAATGCAAAGACCAGAACAAGAAGTCTACACAAGCCAATGTAACGGAAGTGGATGGACTTCTTCAAGATATTTCTGAAATGAACCTTTCAGCGGTTGTTTCAGAAGTAAACATGGTTGAGAATCCAAGGGAATGGTGGGTAGATACTGGAGCAACCTACCATGTGTGTTCTGACAAGAGGATGTTTTCCACATATCAAAAAATTGAGAATGTAAAACAATTATACATGGGAAACTCTTCATCATCCAAGGTTGCTAGACAAGGCAAGGTGATTCTGAAGATGACATCTGGCAAGGAACTCACGCTCAACAACATGCTCCATGTGCCTGATATTAAGAAGAATTTAGTGTTAGGATCCCTTCTTAGTCAAAAGAGATTTAAACTAGTCTTTGTATCGAACAAAGTTTGTCCTAACTAAAAATGGGATGTATGTGGGGAAGGGATATATGAGCAATGGGCTCTTCAAGATGAATGTAATGACTATTATACCTTCCAATATTAATAAAATTACATCTTTTGCTTATATGATTGAGTCATCTAATTTATGGCATGGTAGATTAGGACATGTTAATTATAATACTATTCGAAAATTAATTAATATGGAATGTTTGCCAAAATGTGAGATTAACTCTAATCATAAATGTGATATTTGCGTTGAGGAAAAACTTTAAAAATCTTCTTTTAAATCAATTGAAAGAAGTATTGAACCTCTTGAATAGATACATACTGATATTTGTGATTTAAGTATATACAAACAAGAGGAGGAAAGAAATACTTTATTACTTTTATAGATGATTGTACAAGATATTGTTATGTTTAATTATTGAAAAGTAAAGATGGGGCTTTGGAAATGTTTATATATTACAAAAATGAGGTTGAGAACTAACTTGATAAAAAGATCAAGATAGTTAGAAGTGATAGAGGAGGAGAATATGAATTTCCTTTTGTTGAAATTTGTTCACAACATGGTATAATATACCAAACAACTGCACCTTATTCTCCACAACAAAATGGTGTTGCAGAAAGAAAGAATAAAACTTTGAAAGAAATGATGAATGCATTATTATTAAGTTCTGGGCAACCTCAGAATTTGTGGGGGGAAGCAATTCTTTCACCAAATTATTTTCTCAACCGAATACCTCAAAAGAAGTCTAATTCTTCACCGTATGAATTATGGAAAGGACGTAAGTCGTCTTATAAACACTTAAAAGTATGAGGGTGTATAGTAAAAGTAATGGTTCCTCCACCCAAAAAGGTGAAAATAAGACCTAAAACAATAGATTGTATATTCATTGGTTATACTAATAATAGCAGTGCATATAGATTTTTGGTTAATAAATCAAAAATAGAGAAAATACATGAAAATAGTATCATTGAGTCAAAAGATGCTGAATTTTTTGAAACAGTATTTCCTAATAAAAAAGAACAAGAGCCAAGTTCTAACGAACAAGCAACAAGTTCAAACAAAAGAACTTATGACGCTGTTAATGACAGTGATCATGGATTAGAAGATATTGATGAACCTATACGTAGTAAACGTGCTTGAACATCAAAATCTTATGGTCAGGATTTTCTAACTTATTTGTTAGAAAATGAGCCTCAAACTTATAAAGAAGCAGTATCGAGTCCTGAAGCTCCATATTGGAAAGAGGCTATAAATAGTGAAGTATAATCCATTCTGCACAATCATACATGGAAATTAGTAGATCTCCCACCAGGCTCTAAATCTCTTGGATATAAGTGGATATTCAAGAAGAAAATGTAAGAAGATGTATCTATTGACAAATATAAAGCAAGACTTGTAATCAAAGGATATAGGCAAAAGGAGAGTTTGGATTATTTTGATACTTATTCTCCTGTGACAAGAATGTCCTCAATTAGGATGTTAATAGCCATTGTAGCTATATATAATTTAGAGATACATCAAATGGATGTAAAAATAGCTTTCTTGAATGGAGATTTATAAGAAAAAATCTACATGAATCAACTAGAAGGATTTATTGTTCCAAGACAAGAAAAGAAAGTTTGTCAGCTTGTGAAGTCTCTTTATGGATTAAAACAAGCACCTAAACAATGGCATAAAAAATTTGACAATGCAATGTTGTCAAATGGTTTCAAAATAAATTAGTGCGATAAATGTGTGTATGTCAAGGACACTGAGAAAGGGTATGTTATTATTTGTCTTTATGTAGATGATATGCTCATTATGGGTAGTAATAATGAAATCATTAAAACTACTAAAAGAATATTAAATAATGCATTTGACATGAAAGACATGGGTGTTGCCGATGTAATATTAGGAATTAAAATTTCTAAAACATCGGATGGGTTAGTGTTTTCACAATCACACTATATTGACAAAATACTCAGGAAATTCAATCAATATGATTGCAATCCTGTGGGAACACCAGTAGATATAAATCTACACTTGTCTAAAAATAAAGGACAGAGTATATCACAATCTGAGTATGCACAAATAATTGGAAGCCTTATGTACTTAATGAATTGTACATATCCTGACATAGCACAAGCTGTCAATAAATAGAGTATATTTACAAGCAATCCAGGATAGGATCACTTTAAAGCAATTATAAGAGTTTTAAGGTATTTAAAATACACTCAGAACTTTGGATTGCTTTACTCAAGATATCCAGCAGTACTTGAAGGATACTGTGATGCAAATTGGGTATCGAATACAAAAGACTCTAAATCCACAAGTGGTTTTGTGTTTACACTAGGTGGAGGAGCAGTATCATGGAAATCTTCTAAACAAACATGCATTGCTCGATCAACGATGGAATCTGAGTTTATTGCATTGGATAAGGCTAGATAAGAAGCTGAATGGCTTCGTCACTTTTTAGAAGATATTCCTATGTGGCCTAAACTTGTGCCGCCTATTTGTATCCATTGTGATAGTCAATCAGCAATTGGAAGGGCACAGAGTCACATGTATAATGGTAAGTCTAGATATATTCGTCGTAGACACAATACCATAAAATAATTGCTCTCTGACGGCATTATGTCTATTGAATACATAAAGTCGAAAGAAAATATAGCAGATCTGTTGACTAAAGATTTAACTAGAGAGCAAGTAAAAATAACTTCGAGGGGAATGGGTTTAAAGCCTATAAAGCAAGGATCGTCATGATGGAAACCCAACCTAGTTGACTGGAGATCCCAAGATCTAGGTTCAAATGGACAACTAAATTGTGAATGATTCAACCAAATCACTATGAAGAAATTAATTTCTTCTACTCATTCGTATGATACGAGATAGTGATACCTGCAGCGATTACAGGATAAGCTATGCTTTTAATGATTCTTAAATCTTGATAAACAAGTGGAGTATAGCAGGATACTCTTATTAAGAATCACCTTTGTAAGTGTGAACTGGGTAAATTCTATGAGAAGGATAAGGCTATACTTATCTAAAGCACTCATAAATTCGGGCTTATTTGGGGCCAAAATGAACAAAATTATGAGAGCCAAATAATGTCTAGAAAGATTCTGTGTGAATTACTATTGTCTCGATTTACACAAACGATTGGACAGTTCAAGACATCACATTCACTGGACAACCAGTAAACCCGATAGTCTTTCACAAGGGAAGGGTCAAAGCCAAAAGCTACCTCTCTCGATACAGATGATTTCTAATTCTGTCTCTCTCTCAGAGTCTGCATAAAATTTGCATAAGGATGGCAGTCAATATCATTCATGTGGGAGATTGTTAGAATTTGAGCCTAATTTAATGTGGGTGTCATTAATTATTTTTAATGATTCCATATATTAATGTGTTCTACTTCATGAATAGATTAAATTAAGTATTTGGAAGCTCAAATCCATGAAATAATAAATGAGATATTAACTCCCAAAGATCACACTTGAAAATGATAAATGATAATAAATACATGTGAGAAAAGTCAAGTCCCACATCGGTTAAGAACTAAACATTTAATGTGTTTATATACAAGGAAATTGCTCTTGGGTTTGGGCCCCAAGGGGCACCCCACTTTTGTGGAAAGGAGAGGACCTAGCTAAGGCTTGTTCGAACCCACACGTGCGCCGCCGTCGCCGACCGACCGGCCTGGCCTGGCTCGGGCTCGAGGCTTGTGGTTCGTTGGTCTGGGTCCTTGTATATAACTTTTTAGACAAAATTTATTTAAATTTTATTTTAGTTCGATTATCAAAACTGTGTCGTTTTGATAAATGTTATTTATTATTATTATCAAAACTGTGTTATTTTGAGAAGTAGTATCTGCTGAAAGGGTATCAGTCTGAACGGACATCCCAAAACTACGTCGTTTTATCGCGCCTTTTCTGCTAAGCCTAAACTACATAGTTTTGGTTCCACGAAGGCTAAAACTACGTCGTTTTATAGGTCCGAACGGACGCGCCTATTCTGCTACGCTTTAAAACTACGTCGTTTTGAGTTGCAGGCACCTTTTTAAATGAGTTGTGTCCCTTCTGATGGGTCACTTACCCTCCTATAAATAGATAGGGGTGCTGCCATTCGAAAATAATTCAATTTACTAGCATTCAAGCATTCTAGTCTTTTAGTTTTCTTCATTTCATCAATTAGTTAAAGTTTATTTTCTGAGAGAGAAATAGAGCATTTTATTTTGGTTCATTGTGTATGCTATTTGGAGTGCTACTATAGCATACGATTGTCATTGTATCCTGGGACACAAGTGCTATAAAACTCTAAGCTCCATACGGAGGGCATAATTGTCTCAAGGACATAGTACCAGGTATTAGCCTTGACAAGATTATTCTGCAGATAAGTTTATATATATATATATAGTTTCCTTTTCAGAGTACTAATAAAAACACCAAGGAAATAAGGGTGATTTTATGCACCTGGAACGAGGTGATGCGTTTTAACAAGTCACCTTGTGAACATAGTATAAAAGGAAAAAAGACAAGAAAAACCCTTTAAAGAAGGACAAAGATCTAATAAACTTTTAGGGTTGGTGCATTTGAGCATATGGTCAATTGAATGTTAAAACTCATGGTAATAAGGAATACTTTATTACCTTTATAGATGATTAGTCCAAGTTTTCTCAACATATAAGTATGTCTTATATTTAAAAAATCAGAAACATTTGAATGTTTTAAAAGATATAAAATAGAATTAACAAAACAACTTGGAAGAGACATTAAGGTGTTAAGAAGTAATAGAGGTGGAGAATATAATTCCTCAAAATTTGACAACTATTGTCAAGAGCAACCAATTATAAGACATAAAAATTATGTCTCACACACCACAACAAAATGGTGTAATATTATAAGATACTTGTCATATTCTAGACTTTATAAACAATTTTAGGGAGAAGCCCGCTTACGACAAATTATATTTTGAATAAAACTTCCACAAAATCTATTGAATCAACACCTTTTGAAAATGGAATGGCAGAAATCCTGATTTAAGTCGTGAAAAATTGGGGTTGCGTAGCACATGCAGGGACGAAGCCACAGTCAAGAGTGTGGGGTCAATTGACCCCAATGATTTTTTTATATATATATAATATATGATAAATTTAAAAGAAATTTAAGTGTAATGAATAAATTGACCCCACTGAAATTTTATAATTTTTTTAATATACGGGTCAAATTGAATTTTTAATAATTTTTTCAATTTCATATTACTTCTACTCTTTAATGTATGTATCTTCCTCTAATATTTTTAAAATAAATAATAATATAATTTGTATTATTTTTTATAACATAAGAAATTTAAATATTTATTAACAAATTTGTGATTAAAAAGACATATTAAGGGTCAATAAGGGGGGGGGGGGTGTGTGTGTGTGTGTGTGTGTGTGTATATATATATATATACGGTAAATATCTTAGCCTCACCCAAGTTGGAGCTCACCCAATCCACCTATAAAAAAACCATTTCATTTTTTTCTCTCTCCTCTCATCTCAGACAAAAAAAACAAGTCTCTCTCTCGCACATATCATCCCCCCTCTCTCGCACCCAAGATCTCCCGATCTCTCTTTCCCTCTGCCTCTCTTGCTTATCACCTCTTCCCTCTCCTGCTCATCGCCTCTCCTTCTGTCAACTCTTCCCTCTCCCACTACGGCTTGCCCTAAAACTCGCCCCAAATCCGTCAAAAGGTAAAAAAAATTAGGGCTAATATTTTCTTGTGTTTTGTTTTTCAGTATTAGAATCCAGTTTTAAGTTTTAATTGACATACAATCACAGAGATCAGTGGCGGCAGCAATTCCAGTCTTCAAAACCCTTCAATTGGCAACTAAATTGTGAAATTCCCAAAAGGTGTGGAGGATTTGTGTTCTACCTCAACTTAATCAACTTTTAATCGGTGAGTTTTTCGAATTAGAAGGTTAAAAATTAATTTGGATATAAATTTGTCCCAAATCGTTTAACAGAGCAGTAGCCATATATTTAATAGAGCGGTAGTCATATAAATTAGTGTAATACTATATTTACTTTGTATGTTAGGTTTGTTGAAATTGAAAAGTTTAAGGCTTTACTAGATTATAATATCACTTTTATGATTATGTTATAATTGGAGAGTTTTGACTGCCTAATTTGTTGAGGCTTCTCCATATAAATTGGAATTTAGTGTTTAATGGATGAACTGAATTTTATGCCATATTTGACATACAATCACAGAGATCAGTGGTGGCAGTTTCAGTGTTAGAATCCAGTTTTAAGTTTTAATTTAGGGCTAATATTTTCTTGTGTAATGTTTTTCTGTTTGTGTTTTTACTTTGGGTGGTTATGTATGTGGGAAGCAACTGGTATTTTAAGTATTGATTTTTTATGGATTCATCATCTCAATATTGAATTTTGAAAGTTAGGATAGATTGTAGCTATCTTAGTTCTCTCTTTGCGAGGAAAAGGAAAAACTTTGACCAATGTCATCCAGAGATGGGGCTTTTTTGATATTATTAGTGTTTTCTGGATTATGGTCTATGGGTGATGAAAAAGGGAGCCGTTCAGTTTGTAATGTTGATGTAGGAGACTTCAAAGTGAATATGAGAATGCTTCTTGTTATGTTATTACTGTTCAATGCTTTTTGTAATAACCTATGCTGCCTTGTCAGGATGTTTGGATTGCTATGTTTGATACTTAAACAGAACATTTTTGTATTTGCAGCCATGAACGCAGTATGTGATTGTGAAAGGCGAGCTCAACTTAAAACGTCATAGTTTAGCTCCAACAAATACAAAGACATGTTCACCCTTTTTTTACTGCAATTTGTAATGAAGATCAATGAAAAGGTGAACTCCAGAAGAAGAAATATTATTTTTTGTAATTACAATACATGACTTTTTCAGAATTTCCCAGTGTTTGTATTGTGATTATTTCTCGTGTTAGTGATGAAGAATCCATTGTTCAGGTAGTTCAGGAGCAAAGCAATCTGTATATTATGTATTATGTTTTTCAGCTAGATGCATAGTGAATTGGAATGGTTTGGTTTTAGTCCTTTGTTTTGGAATATAGTACTGTCCAGTTATAGTACTGTTCATCTAATATGTTTTTCATGTCCATCCAATATGTTTTTTAGTTATAGTACTGTTCATAGTGTATATGAACAGTAGGTAGCAAGAACATCTGATATTGGATTTGTTTATTTAACTTCCAGTATTGTTTTGTCGCAATCATTTTGGGCCTTATACATTTCATGTATAGTGTAAATCTGTGTAATGTTTTGTTGGTTTTGCAAAATTTGATGGCACTTTTAAGTTGCCAATTATCAAAGAGATTAAAGAGTGTTTAACCAAAAAGACAATTGCAGAAGCAGATAACTTAGTAGAGAATCCAAAAAAAAAAAGCAGTTGCAACTGTAGTGAATTATCCTTGCGAAAATTGCTGAAAGGTTTGAAATTCCCTTTGTGGTTTGAGCATGTTGATTAGATTTTATCATTCCAGAAGCTTTACTTGCAATGCTTTTATATACCAAGGCAACACTCGCAATATTGTGACTAATGAAAAAGAGCACTTGCCACTAAAACAGTGTGGGCACATGTATATAACAAGGACACTGGACAACCAACTATATTTACTCTATCTACAATAACATGAATAAAATCAATAACCAAGAACAAACAAGTGCAATAATAAATTTTATTCTTCGCATGTTGCCTATTGCACGCATGTTCTTCATCTCTTGCTCCATTCCGTTAATCTTTCGAAGTAATCCGAGGATTATTTGTCTTGATTTGTCACACATTGGAGGATCATACCGAGCAAAAAACTGACAAGCATTCCTCTGTAAACAAATTATTTTTCAAAGATATGTGCAAGTAAATAGAATGGAATATATATATATATATAACAAAATTTGAACCCTAACACACTTACTTTTCCAAACATCCTGACAAGGCAGCATAAGTTATTACAAAAAGCATTGAACAATAATAACATGACAAGGCATCATAGGTTATTACAAAAAGCATTGAACAATAATAACATAACAAGAAGCATTCTCATATTCACTTTGAAGTCTCCTACATCAACATTACAAACTGAACGACTCCCTTTTTCATCACCCATAGACCATAATCCAGAAAACACTAATAATATCAAAAAAAAGCCCCATCTCTGGATGACATTGGTCAAAGTTTTTCCTTTTCCTCGCAAAGAGAGAACTAAGATAGCTACAATCTATCCTAACTTTCAAAATTCAGTATTGAGATGATGAATCCATGAAAAATCAACACTTAAAATACCAGTCCACATACATAACCACCCAAAGTAAAAACACAAACAGAAAAACATTACACAAGAAAATATTAGCCCTAAATTAAAACTTAAAACTGGATTCTAACACTGAAACTGCCGCCACTGATCTCTGTGATTGTATGTCAAATAAGGCATAAAATTCAGTTCATCCATTAAACACTAAATTCCAATTTATATAGAGAAGCCTCAACAAATTAGGCAGTCAAAACTCTCCAGTTATAACATAATAACATCATAAAAGTGATATTATAATCTAGTAAAGCCTTAAACTTTTCAATTTCAACAAACCTAACATACAAAGTAAATGTAGTATTACACCAATTTATATGACTACTGCTCTGTTAAACATATGGCTACTGCTCTGTTAAACGATTTGGGACAAATTTATATCCAAATTAATTTTTGACCTTCTAATTTGAAAAACTCACCGATTAAAAGTTGATTAAGTTGAGGTAGAACACAAATCCTCCACAATTTTTGGGAATTTCGCAATTTAGTTGCCAATTGAAGGGTTTTGAAGACTGGAATTGCTGTCGCCACTGATCTATGTGATTATATGTCAATTAAAACTTAAAACTAGATTCTAATACTGGAAAAAAAAAACACAAGAAAATATTAGCCCTAAATTTTTTTACCTTTTGACGGATTTGGGGCAAGTTTTAGGACAAGCCGTCGCTGGAGAGGGAAGAGTTGACAGTAGGAGAGGGAAGAGGCGATGAGCAAGAGAGGCAAAGGGAAAGAGAGATCGAGAGATCTTGGTGCGAGAGAGGGGGGATGAAATGTCGAACGAGAGAGAGACTCGTTTTTTTGTCTGAGATGAGAGGAGAGAGAAAAAAATGAAATGGCTTTTTTATAGGTGCATTGGGTGAGCTCCAACTTGGGTGCGCCTAAGATATTTATTATATATATATATATAATGTTATTACTTGTTATATTAACAATTGTAGCAAATTTTACATATACAACTGGCCAAAAAACACAAAATTATCTAAAAAAATTGGCTCGGTGGCTGCGCTCCCGAACTCCTGCCAAATTATTTATAGCTCACAAAATTTTAACCCCATTGAATTAAAATTCTGGCTTCGCCACTGAGCACATGTTATGATTCCATCCTAGAATAGAGATAAGTTAGACTTCAGCGCATTGAAGTGCAACTTCATTAGCTACCGGAACATTTCAAAATATATAAATTTTACAACAAAGAAAAAGAAATGATTGAAAATAGATATGATACTTTCTTAGAAAATTTAGAGGAACAAAATGAAATTGAAGAGGATATAGAATTCGGGATGTGTATAATTTTCGGTTTTTTCGATTTTTCAATTTTTTCGACCGGAACGAACCGGTCGGTTCGGTACAAAAAAAATCGGTCCGATTTCGGTACAAAAAATGGTATATACCGATTTTTTGGTACCGATTTCGGTACAAAGTTTTTATGATTCAATATTACCGAACCGTATCGGTATAACCGGATTTCTAATTTTTATTTTATTTTTTATTAATAATAAATAATTAATAATAATAATAAAATAATTATAATTATAATTATAATTATAATAATAAAAATAATAATTATATTAATTTTCTGTATTTAATCGGTAAAAACCAATACATACCAGTTCAACCGGTACCGGTATTGAATTGGCTAATTTCGGTACCGGTTCGACCCGGTATTTACCGGTTACACACCCCTATACAGAACCTCTATTTAATAGATGACGACTATTATAATTAGACCTGGCAAAACTTGGCCCAAGCCCGCGGGCCGGGCCGGGCCGAGCTTTGGGCTGCAGATTTTTAGCCCAGCAAAATTCGGGCCTTTTTGGCCGCCCGTTTTTGGCCCGACCCGGCCCGTCACTCGCCCGGCCCGTTTGGGCCAAATCCAAAAAACTTGTAAAAAATAAACATACATTGGTCCAAGCCCACGGGCTGGCCCACCCGTTTTTGGCCCGACCTGCCACTTGCTCCGCCCGTTTATCAGGTCTAATTATAATGATGTTCCTCGTGATGATATTGACACACATACTGAGCCAAATCCTATTGTAGTTAATGAACCTAGAAATACAATTGGCAACTATAGATGGAGAGAACCACCTAGGAGTGCATAATTTTTGGTTTTTTCGATTTTTCGGACCAGACCTAACCGGCCGGTTTGGTACAAAAAGAACTGGTCCGGTTTCGGTACAAAAAATAGTATATACTGATTTTTCAGGTACCGATTTCGATACGAAGTTTTTATGGTTCAGTGTACCCGTATATACCAGTTTTCTAATTTTTATTTTATTTTTTATTATTAATAAATAATTAATAATAATAATAATAATAATAAATAATGAGTATAATAATAAAAATAAAAATAAAAATAATATAAATATTAATAAAGATAAAAATAATAATAATAATAGTAAAATAATAAAAATAATAAAATATTAATTATATTAATTTTTTATATTTATTCGAAAAAAACCGGTACCGATATCGATATTGAAATTTGGCTAATTTCGGTACCAATTTGGTACCGGTCCGGTTCGAACCGGTATTTACCGGTTGCACACCCCTAGAACCACCTGCGTGGATGGACAATTATTATTTATATAATTTTGAAATATCTTGTTTCTTTGTTGACATTGATATAGAAGATCATGTAGATCCCACAAGTTATTTAAAAGAGATAAAATCGCAAGAATCATGTCTATGATAAGTTCAAGGCTCGTTTGGTTGCCAAGAGTTTTACTAAAAAAACCTAGGAGTAGATTATCAAAAGACATATTCGTCAATGGTAAAAATTTTATCCATACGAATTATGTTAGCTATTGAAACTTATCTTAATTTGGAACTGTTCCGAATGAATGTTAAAGACAACTTTACTCGACGGAGAAATGAGAGGACATATATATGGAAGAATAATGCTACAGATACAAACTCTTCTACAAATATTTTACAAACTGTTCATATGACATAATCCACCTCAGCTTTTTATGTAGCGTCAAAGACTACATTGAAATAATTTGTTGATCAATATGCTTAATTGGAGTATGCCACATCAGCAGTTTGTAAAATGTTTGTAAAATAATTTGTGTCAACAGCATTACTCATATATGGAACTACCTAAAGGTTTTCAAGTGAAAGGACATGAAGATGAGATTTATAAGCTGAAGAAGTCATTGTATAGACTTAAACAAGCATGATATCTCAAATTTTATGAGGTTAGTGTTCAACTAGGTTTTGTCCTCAATAAGTTGGACAATTGTGTTTACACTTTGAAAAGTGCGAGTTTATTTACTATATGTTGATGACATACTGTTGACCGTAAATAATATGGATATGTTGAACAAAACCAAGTTAGAACTTTGCGGAAAATTTGAGAGAAAAGATATGGGTGAGGCATCTAATGTTCTACGAATACATGATAGAAAATCTAAAACATTGAGGTCTAATTAAAGAAGCTTAATCGTTTTGGAATGCAGAATTGTATTCCGACACCGACCACATTGGTGATGGGAAAACGATCAACACAAAACAAATGTCCCGAAGAGGGACAAAGGCCACTAGATGTGCCATATGCGCAAGCAGTTGGAAGTTTGACGTATGCTATGTTGTGCACCTAACCTAACTTGCCATATCCAGTGATTTTAGTTAGCAGATACCAAAGTAATCCTGGTCCAACACATTGGGAAGCTGTAAAGATGAATGAAGTATCCAAGGGTACATTGCACCACAAGTTGGTTTATCAAGTGGACGCGCTTGAAGTCCTTGGTTTTACTCTGATGCGGATTTCGGAGGTGATAAAGATGATGGGAAGTCCGACTCATGCCACATTACATGCACTATCTCCAACCAGTGTCATCTGAGTGGAACATGTCACAGAAGGATAGCTGCTCATATGCAGTCCTGGGGATCGATGATTAGTGATATCTCTACTTGATGTGGATCTACTTTGAAATAGGCATATCCTGAGAATTAGCCAAACTTTCAAAAAACTCTAAATAACATAATCTTACAAGTCCCTTACACTAATAATGCAGATATATTCATTCTTTCTTCTTCTTTTTTGGGATGACATATGCTGATATATTCTTCTTCTTCTTCTTCTTCTTCTTCTTCTTCTTCTTCTTCTTCTTTTTTCTTCTTTTTTTGTTGGATAACAAATGTAGATATATTCATTACAATTTAATTACTCCTAGTCGCTAAATTCATCATACCTCAACGAAGCCATCCCCAAAATTCACGCCATTTCCAAAGTTATATATGCGAGTTGGGTGACGATTGAGAGAAGGAATTAAACTGGGTTAGGATGAAAATATTTCTTATGCCACTGTTGATGCAATTGCTCATGGGTACATCGATCAGTCTGTAACACCCTAGAATTGTAACCTGCATAACACACGATAGAACCACAACATTTGAAAAGAAATTGAAACAAATTCATCACAGTTAATTTCAAGGTTAAATATCTCCTTGTCAAATAATTTGCCAATTAGGAATAACACATTCGTCCCAAGTAAAACAACTCAATTTACAATAAGCAACCAAAGTGTGAAAATTTATTGCAGAGGAAACACATATGGGAAGTCACCTATGGCTGGTTTAGCTCTTCTGCTAGTGAGAGGAAAGAGACGGGTCCCAGCACCTCCACCCAAGAATAATCGAAGCTACTTTTTTTGGGTCTACCTCTGGATGCTCAAATACAGGTGCCTCAAATGCCTGAAACCAAAACTCAACATTCAAGCCTGAAGAGTAAATACCAATTAAAAACACTAAAACCTCTCAAGTTGTGTGTATCCTAAACCCATATCAGAAAATTATCTACATATAGTTAAGCGCAAGTCGGGTAATATGAGTGGTGTCACATATTAAACAAAAAGGTTGAGATAAACAATATATTCAACAGTCACTCTTTTCCGAACTAATAAAAACAAGTATATGAATTATAAGATCACACTCGAATGCGAACTCACCACCATTTGATCATTAATATCTGATGTAAGAACAGAGACGGCAATTCCAGGTTTGATCTTTCTGTTTCTGTTTTGAGTTATCAAATTCATCAACGACTGAGTTCTGAAGCCAGTGGTCTTGACACTCCCATTGATTTTCTTCCCCCAAAATGCCCCGTCTCCATGATTAACACCTTTGCAAACTTGCATGGAGAGCACAGTAGCCTTCAATGTGGTACAGCAAGAATCCATTTGTGATTACCAGCACCCACCCAGAAATTGAAATCCCAGACTTTAATAGAAAAAGAATCTTTTTAAAATGTAGAGCTAGAATATAGGGAATCTTTGAAGACACTAAAATCATAAATATAAAAAGTAAAACTACTTTCCTAAAGGATTTAATGTACCAACAAAATCTACAGAGAAGCAAAAAGCAATTACCTTGACACTAACTAACAGTGAAGGTGATTATAGCTAATACATCAAATAAAGAAAAACTCAAATTCCGTAATAACAAATGATCAATGGAACCAGATTGCAAATTCTACCAAAAATATAAAAACACTTGTAGAGAGTTTATATATATACAACCAAGAAAATGTGCAGAGTTTAGACTTAGAGGGTAGTGAAATGAAGAGGGCAGATCCGAAGAGAGAAGGAATGCATGTATAGTGAGTAAGAAATTAGATTTATTGGATTTTGAGCCCTTTGACAAGAAACCCTGCAAATTTTGTATAAATAGGATTAGGCCAAACTCCAAAGAAGAGTGTGAGAGTGAGTATGATTCAAAATTCTATGCCACTACACTCGCTGGTTCAAAAACCCCTTTAATAAATTAATTGACTATTATGTGATTTACAAAAACAATCAAACACATCATGATAACATCCTGATCAGGTCGCATCAAACATTTATTTCTCAACTCAAGTTTCAGGGTTCATCAAGTAATACAACATGATTGGGTCAAGGAAACCCAAAGAGGAGGCTAAAGAGCATGAGACACAAGTTTAGGTCAATTTGATACAAGCCCAATTCAGAAATTAGAGAAAAAGATTTTGTTTCCTAAAATATTAGGCAAACTATATTATATTTTGTTTCCTTTTATTTTAGGTAATTTAGCATGATCCTAGGGGGGTGATGATTTATTTAGATTACGATTCTAGATACTTCTACTAAGGTAAAATTAGGACAACACTTTTAGGGTTTTTATTATCATAATTATGTCCTTGTACTAGTATAAATAGGCCACAAGGCCAAGGGATTTGGTACTAATTGATTTAATAATACTTCTTTTTTTAGATTACTTGAGAATATTCTATTTTTGTTCTTTTCAAGAACTCTTGATCTTATCGGTGTGTCCGTGACGATCAATCTGACTTATCAGGCCTCAATCCATAGGTGTTTGTGGCTTCTTCTACCATACATCAACCATTGATTGTACCAAGGTTATCGCTTCAATATAAGTGAGGGGTCAAGGTGTCATTGATGTTCCATCCATAACCATTGCTAGAACGATCCGGGCGATGACCACCTCACGCAAGCGTGTCGTGAAGTCTATCATTTGGTATCAAAGCTAAGTTTCTAGCAAGTTATTTATCCTTTTATTGTTCTTGTTGCGTAAAAAAAAAACATCGCATATTATTGTTTTATGTTAACCCAAATTCGCAGCGTTAATCATTGCTTCAAATCCGCAAGTATCAACCATTCTCATCCGAATACATCATCATATCATCATCAATTCCGAACAAGTAAAGCCATAAAATTCTGCAAGCCTAACAAGCTTTCCAGGAAATTTAAAGGCATACAAGAAACAAGTAAGTCCGAAATCAACAACAAACCAAGCCCAACTGAAGCAAATAATCTGAGGAAAAGTGTTCCAAACCTTGTGCATCAAGGTTGCCTAAATACTCTAATTTTGATTGTTCTTGATAGGCTCTTAATTGGTTATAATAGATTACATTGATTAGTAATTAGTTCAAGAAAAGAACATAAAAAAGAATACTTAGAAGGGAAAAAGGCAAGAGACGTGAGCTCAAAAGAGGGAAAAAGCCAACTTTGAGTGTATACACGAGCGTAAATGAGCGAGTCATTGTTTGAGCGAAACATGTAAAAGAGTGTGTGAGAAAATTTTTATCTACTAACCGTTGTTTTGCAGCAAAAATATTTGATTACGAGTTTAAGAGTACTCCTGATTGTCGAAGGAATTCTTTCAAAGGCAAGAATGATCCTCAAGCTGTCAAGCATATTTGAAGCGGGAGAAAAAGGAGTGAGAATTTGACCATCATGACTATTCCGAGTGTAGAAAGGTCAAACTTGTAGTTCTAGAGTTCTCCGATTATGAAGCTACGTGGTGGGATTAACTTGTGATTAGCAGGAGAAGATGTGGAGAGCGTCCGATCGAGACATGAGAGGCGTTAAAAACCTTGATGATGAAGTGGTTTGTTCCAGTCTAGTTAAATCGGAGGAAAGAGTATTCTTCTCCAAGACGAGTAGAGCAACCTCCAAGGCAACTTTAGATGATGATATGAAGGTTCATCAGCGGGTAGACAGGTTGGAGTCGTGTTGAAGATATCCACAAGACACTCCTAAGGCGTATAGAGAGCAAGTCTTTTCTAAGAAGGTAAAGGAAGACATCATGGAGGTGTGTTGTAAGGGACTGGAGTATTGTTGATTGCAACTACAAATCGCCCATAAGGAGCGAGTTCAACCAAAAAAGGTAGAAGTGGAGATCATGTCGTCCACAAAGAGACGTTGATGACACCCGAGCAAGTCCATGACGAGTCATTGGTGACAACCCGAGCAAGTCCAAGAGGATCTAATGTACTTACAAAAAGGCCGTGATCAACATCAAGAGAGTGTAGAAAAGAAAGAAAATGATCAAAAGAAAGAGAGTGATCAAGAGATAATGAGTGAGAAAAAAGAATTAGAAAAAAGTGATGATGAAAAAAAAGAGATTGAAAAGAATGAAAGTGAAAACAAACGAGAGTTTGAAAAGAGTGAGGTAGAAAATAAAAGGGAGAATGAAATAGTTGAGAGAAAAGAAGAGAGAAAAATGAGTTGTGTTTTAAACAGCCGATGATTGTACATTCATACAAAGGGGTATCGTGGAAGAAAACATGAGTTTGTATATCGTTCATGAGAACATAGTACCTAAGAGGGATAGGACATCGAGCATGTGCATTAATTTTCAATTGATAAATAAATATCGATATTATTTTCTTTGCTTAGATAATATGCTAGATGAATTGCATAGTACTTGTGTTTTGTCTAAATTTGATAATGGCCTTGTGATGACAATGCCTAATCAAATTAGCATGAGGGAATGCAATGCATGGAAAGTTGCATTATTATATCATTTGTGTAAGTGATAAGTTATTTCGGTTAGATTAACTAATGTATCTAGTGTTTTTATGAGTTTATTAACACATGTTTTGCATATGCGACGTGATATGTTTCAAAAATTGACATTTGACCCAGGTGCATTGAAGTGTGTAATTTTGCAAATGATCGAGATCATTAGATTGACTATTGATCCAGGGATTCGTCATTGGGAGAATATGCATCATGAAGGGTTCTACATACTGAGTTTTGATCCAGGAGGGATGGAACTTTTCATAGTTTTACTTGAGTTTATTTTATTGCACACGTTTATGTTATTAGGTAGGAATTTTAATTGCTTTGTGGCTATAGTTGTTAACTTAGTCTGTTTTTATGTTGGAACAGATTTGTGAACAAATCCTTTTCAAGAGAAGGGATGCCAAATTTGAGGACAAATCCTTTTCAAGAGGAAAGGAATGATAACATCCTGATCAGGCTCGCATCAAGCATTTATTACTCAACTCAAGTTCTAGGGGTTCATCAAGTAATTCAAGATGTTTAGGCTAAAGCTAACTCAAGGAAACCCAAAGAGGAAGTTTAAGGGCATGAGCCACAAGTTTAGGTCAATTTGATACAAGCTCAATTCAGAAATTAGAAAAAAAAATTGTTTTCTAAAATATTAGGCAGACTATATTATATTTTGTTTCCTTTTGTTTTAGGTAATTTAGCCTGATTCTAGGGGGTTATGATTTATTTACATTGAAGTCTCTAGGGTAAAATTAGGACAACACTTTTAGGATTTTTATTACCATAAATATCCTTGTACTAGTATAAATAGGCCTCAAGGCGAAGGGTTTTGGTACTAATTGATTTAATAGTACTTCTGTTTTTTTTTAGACTATTTGAGAATATTTTATCTTTGTTCTTTCCAAGAACTCTTGATCTTATCGATGTATTCGTGGCGATCAATCTGACTTATCAGGCATCAATCCATAGTTATTTGTGGCGTCTTCTATCATGTATCAACCGTTGATTGTACTAAGATTATTGCTTCAATATAAGCGAGGGGTCAAGGTGTCATTGATGTTCCACCCATAACCAATTCTAGAACGATTCGAGCGACAACCACCTCACGCAAGTGTGCCGTAATCGAAGCTACTTTTTTTGGGAAAATTTATTGCAGGGGAAACACATATGGGAAGTCACCTATGGCTGGTTTAGCTCTTCTGCTAGTGAGAGGAAAGAGATGGGTCCCAACACCTCCATCCACGAATAATCGAAGCTACTTTTTTTGGGTCTATCTCTGGATGCTAAAATACAGGTGCCTCAAATACCTGAGACCAAAACTCAACATTCAAGCCTAAAGAGTAAATACCAATTAAAAACACTACACTTAAACATCTCAGGTTCTATGTGTATTCTAAACCCATATCAGAAAATTATCTACATATAGTTAAGCGCAAGTCGGGTAATATGAGTGGTGTCACATATTAAACAAAAAGGTTGAGATAAACAATATATTCAACAGTCACCCTTTTCCGAACTAATAAAAACAAGTATATGAATTATAAGATCACACTCGAATGCAATGAACTCACCACCATTTGATCATTAATATCTGATGTAAGAACAGAGACGGCAATTCCAGGTTTGATCTTTCTGTTTCTGTTTTGAGTTATCAAATTCTTCAACGACTGAGTTCTGAAGCCACTGTTCTTGACACTCCCATTGATTTTCTTCCCCCAAAATGCCCCGTCTCCATGATTAACACCTTTGCAAACTTGCATGGGGCGCACAGTAGCCTTCAATGTGGTACAGCAAAAATCCATTTGTGATTACCAGCACCCACCCAGAAATTGAAATCCCAGACTTTAATAGAAAAAGATTCTTTTTAAAATGTAGAGCTAGAATATAGGGAATCTTTGAAGACACAAAACAATCATACATATAAAAAGTAAAACTACTTTCCTAAAGGATTTAATGTACCAACAAAATCTAAGAGAAGCAAAAAGCAATGACCTTTACACTAAAGAACAGTGAAGGTGATTATAGCTAATACATCAAATAAAGAAAAACTCAAATTACGTAATAACAAATGGTCAATGGAATCAGATTGCAAATTCTACCAAAAATATAAAAACCCGTATAGAAGGATTATATATATACAACCAAGAAAATGTGCAGAGTTTAGACTTAGAGGGTAGTGAAATGAATGGCAGATCCGGAGAGAGAAGGAATGCGTGTATAGTTGGAATAAATTAGATTTATTGGATTTTGAGACCTTTGGCGAGAAACCCTGCAAATTTTGTACAAATAGGATTAGTACAAACTCCAAGGAAGAGTGTGAGAGTGAGTATGATTCAAAATTCTATGCCACTACACTCGCTGGTTCAAAAACCCCTTTAATAAATTAATTGACTATTATGCGATTACAATAATAATCAAACACAGCACCTTCTCCCTAACAGTCAACCTCAATTTTATGCAGATCATGATCTTGTGGGCAAGTTGTCAGCGTAGTGCCACTTAAGAGCTTATATACCATAATGCCCTATTACCATTGAGGTCACCAACAACTCTTTGTTATGAGGAGGCATGTCTTGATGATAGAAGAGAATCTATGTACCAGATTCCCAAACCTAATGAAAGAGGAGGATTTCCCCCTTTAGAGTTCAGCATCATTCATATCCTGCAACATCTAGAGCTTGTTTTAGATTTTTTCTTTTATCCAGATTATTTTAGCTAATCTCATAATTATGTCAAAGGCAGGTTAATCTCGATATATAAGCCTCTTAAGAATTGAAAAAAATATTCAACAAAACACAATCCAGGCAGTCAATATTTGGTTTTAAAACTTTCATCCTGAAACCCCTGCAATTTCACATAAACGAGCGAGCGAACTCTATTCTCAACCAGATAAGAAATGGCTAGACCAAACTGGCCAGGAAAAAATCAGACAGAAGATATATAAAGAAAATACAGAAAAAAGGCAATCCCAGTAAGAAATCTGATTAGATGTCATAACATGTAGGGAATGCAAAACAAAGAAGAAGAAGAAAGATAACTTACTTATGCAACATTAAGTGCTTATCAAATTCTAACTTGTTGATATCTTGCTTTGAGTCTTCGCACTGTAAAAAATTCAGATACCACGGAGAGATATTTCCAACTGCTCTATCTTCTTAGCCAGATCATGCTTCCCACAATTCTTTAACCCATCAGTAACCATGTCAAAGTTGCGAGACAAGGGAGACAAATTCAACTCAGTCATCTCTACCAAATAATTAGCAGCCTCAACAAACCTACCACCACGCACACACATCTTTATCAACATGGTATAAACTGGTCGATTTGGTGGATGCCCCTTCACCTTCATATCACTAAAACAGCTAAAAGCATCATCAAACTGTCCTCTCCTACAAAGTACTTTCAAAATTGGAGCATACAAACTAGGGAATGGCCTGTGCCCGTCCTCAATCGATCTATGAAGAATCCCAACAGCATCATTAATTTTACCCACTTTTGAAGTTGCAATGATCATAATCTTATAGGTATCAATATTGGGACAAAGCCCCAATTTACACACAGCATAGTAAAGATCAATACTAAAATCAACCTCCCCGGATTTGCATACAGCTTCTGCTAAAGAGTTGAATGTAGCAACATCCGGCACAAAACCCTCCTTAGTCATTTTCCTCACCAACCCTTTTGCTGATTCAACATAGCCCGCATTCAACAACCCATCAATCAAAAGATCCCGCCCACGAACAGGTGGATTGAAACCTTTTCGACTCATCTCTTCCAAGAACTCCTGGGCCTCTCTCATCTTGCCTGCCGAGCACCATCCGTTAACCAGAACTGAGTATGTCTTCTTGTCAGGGACACCACCTTTGCGGAGCATCCTACGAATCAATGCATAAGCACCTTGAAAATTCTTCACCTCGCAAAGGGCAAAGAGCAAGGAGTTGTATATTTCTGTTGTTTGGGGGCAGTTGAAGTTCTTCAAGCGATTGAAGAGCTCAACAGCTTGGTCAATTAGACCATGCTTACCATAATGTTCAATGATGAAGGAAATTACTGAGGGTGCGATGGGGAGGTTTTGCGTCTTAATTTGGTGGGCAACCTTCCACATGGTTTCCCAATGGCGAGTCCGAGCAAGGGTTTTGAGGAGTTCTTCAAACTCAAGGGTGGTTGGATCATACTGAGGGTGTTGTATGCGAGCCCAATTGAAAAACCGGAAGGACCCAGATCCACAATGGCAGCAGTTACGGAGTACACGATAGACCAACTCAGAATTTACTATACGGGTGATGCTCATTTTATTGAGAGTTCTCTCCATGTAAATGTCACGTCGAACTATGTTGGATATATGGTGGATGGTCGCAAAGTAATCATCATTTGACACTCCTCTACCTCCTCTGGTGGTGTTGCTTTCATTATCGGTGAAGGTGGTACCAAAGCTTCTAAATGCAATAGTGGTGTTGGTGTTTGTGGCAGATAATATTCTTCTGAGAAGAATGAGTCTTGCACAAAGGAGCATTTGAGGGAGCTTTCACTAACCTTGCAAAATTTATAAAAATCTCCGAATTTAGTGACACTTCACGTCTATAAACTATATATACAAACATAAGATTACCATGATGTTTAGCAAATTGAAAGTCCCTCCATTTTTTCCCCTTGGAAGTTCGACTATTTGCTAAGCAATTTATCTTCAAAACTTAATTATCTAAATTTAAGAATCTTAAATAATTAAATTTTCTACTAACAAATGATAGAATGCCAAAATATTTACAACAAGAAACATAGTAAAGGGAAAGAAACAATCAGAGTGTGATATTCTCAATAATCAAAAACTCAATTATTGATTTTAAACTAAAACCAACTCAATGAAACTTCATATTCCTTCATTCACAATAATGCTCGGTTCTCAAAATGTAAATTTTATTTATTTCAATTGCACACAAATAGGGATGAAGAGAAAATAGGAAGCAAAATGATATAGTACAAATTACCTATGCAAAACATATAAAGATACAAAATTTCAAATACAAGTACATATATACATACACCATATGGATTGAAGGAAAGCCTGGTAAGTCTTTCTCGATTGGAGGGAGAATACGATGTCCTGAGCTCTAGTCCTAATTCTCTACATTATATGAAAATCCCAAACCTAAGGTTCAATAAGCCCACCATCCCCACCAACTCCAAAGCAGCAATGCTTTCCATAACATTGAATCAACCCTAGTCACAAAAACCGATAACAAGGCAACTTCAAGCTCAAATCGACGTCACCACATACAACAATATATACAAGGCATTTAATCTATATCAAGTATGATTGTAAAATCAGCATAAATGCATAATAGATAACAGATTCAACGAATTATGATAGTCTACGAAAGCTGAGAGTTTTACCACGTGTCCAGGTTTGGTTTCTCAATTGCGATCCCAGCTGAACTCAACTTGCGGCCACCACAATTGCGCGCCCAATTCAAAGCTGAGTAAATAAAAGAAAAAGATAACCTAGGGCTTCCTATTTTCTTACTGTTATGTGGGTAAATTGGTTTGAATTATTTTTCTATTTGCTAACTTCTTTGTTTAATAATTCAGCGCTTGGATTAATTATTATCCAACAATTGGACTTAAATAGGTGAAATCAACCATTATATATATATATAAAGGGAAACGTAACCTAACAAATCTCAATTGAATTGAGTTAACTCTTAATTAATTAAGAGTTAACCCGAAAAATTGAAAAACTCAAACGAGTTTGGAATTGATCATCGTTTGTCAATATTCTTTTTCTGTTTCCCTTTCTCTCCATTCCAAATTTGGTCCAATCTCAATTAAATGATCGTCTCCTCTTCCTCTTCCACCTCCTCCACATCCACATCCAAAATCATCTTTTTCATCTCCTCCTTAATTAATTTCAATTGCTTTTCCCGTAAATTGTAGCCTTCACTGTGGGACCACCGAGTTTTAATTTTTTGATCCACAAATCAAATTGTTGATCCAAATGATTCCGATCGATTTATCCACCATAAATTTTAGTCACCGTTGCGATTGTCCGGTGACTCGCAAGCTCTAAAGCTCCTCCTCCTCACATCACACCTGCTGAGGAGTGGGTTTCATACCTACGAATCGAACATAATTAGACTTGAATTACTGCTAATCTCAGTTATTATGTGTTACATTTCATGCATTTGCTTTATTTTTATAGGTTATGGTGCATTGGAATTGAGTTGGATATTGTTGGCTTATTTGGGTGTTAATCAAAACAATACACACGCAAATTCACGTGATCCACAAGTAATATAGAGTAAGTATCGTTCCCACAGAGATAATGAATGTATTTTAATCTAACATGCAACAGTTTTATAATTATCTCGGTCTACTTAAACAGTTGAATAATACGAAACTTAGCTAGAAATGCTACTTGCAAGGAAATAGTAAAATAGCCAAATAAGGGGAATATGAGGTACATGATTTCACTTAACATTTCATTCAAGACACTACACTTCCTTTTAAGCTTAGTTAATTATTTTGGATTGTTAGTCAAGCACACACAAGTAAGATATGACCATCTCTCGATGTACCATACCCATATTACATTCAATCCACAAAAGATAGAATAAATGCAAACACCCAAAGTGACTAATGCACTATATGTCTATGTGAATTACAATCAAAGCGGGTTGAAGCTCAAGTGCTCAATGGACTACATATAGTTCTTTGGTATATGTCTATCCTAGGCACGAAACATAAATTCCATCTCAATGTAGAATTCACATACATGTGCTAATATGATTAGTTCTAAGCATATACTTCATTTTTCAAGTTCATATAGACTAACATGGTAATTGGTGATCAAACAATTAATCATTTAAAGCAAATCACATAAGACAACCCAATATAGATAATCAACCAAGTCTCATAAGGAAATATAGAAATCTGAACTACATATTAAGATTCATTATAATCCCATAATAGAAATTAGTTCATATATAAAGTAAAATTCATCACAAGAGATTGTTCATACAATGGAAGCCAAAATGAAAAGAAAGAGATACTAAAGATAGAAAGATGCAAATCTAACTCCTTCTCAAATCTGAGCATATAATGTTAATCCAAGCTCCAATGTTCCCAAATTCAGCCCTAATCTAAGCTATATATCAAAATCTACTATAGAAACCAAGAGAGAAGAATAGATGTAGAAGAAGAGGCTACAATTTTATCTCTGTGTTTCTCTAACCCTAAAAAGGTAATAAAAACGATCTATCAATGATACCCTAAACCCCTCCTTTTAGTAAATGGTTGATTGGTGCATTAAGTGAAAAGTCAGCTCTTGTAGAATCGGTGACCGGTGCAGCTGTAAGACCCCAACTTTTATGAATAAAGATTTAATTTAATTTATATATTATTGTTAAATAGTAAGGTGATAAATAAATGTTATAGTTATAGGTGATTTGTGCAAATTTTGCAAAGTAAGCAAGTTGTCAAAAAATATTCGTTGTGTCGGGGAATATTCGTTTGGTCGGGGAATATTCTTTTTGTCGGAGAATATTCGTACGACGACGCAATTATTGGTGGACCCCACAACGGAATAACCTTCGGATACAGAAAGCGACAGAAATAACCTTTTTATAAAAATAACGGCAAGACTTTTACCGTTAAACTGTTGAAATATCCGATGATAAAAGTACAGTAATACGCGTTGTTGCACAGTAGCACACGGTATTGCACAATATCTCTGATTATTGATTCTTACGTAAGAAGTCACTCAGTATTTCATTCAATAATTGCCACAGTAGTTGCTGCATAATATCTCATATTATTGATTCAATTATTGTCACAATATCATTTGCACAATACTTTAAATTATTAAATCAATAATTTACACGACACATTTACTCATATTATTATTTTTAGCATTATTGACAATATCTAGAAATTTCTGTCAAGGAAAGGGGTTAAGTTATTTAATTACGCTCCAGTAAGGAGAAATCCTTATCGGAAAGCCCCCTCTTTACTGGGAACGATCTGGTTGTCAATATTGTGAGTTCTAATATCAATGATGAATTGTTGATATAAATATTTCTATTGTGTTGAAAATATTAATTTTAGTGGAAATCGACATTTATTTCGATAATAATTAATTTCCGGATTTTAAATTGACTAAACGAGCAATTGATCGGATAAATGAGCAATTAATTGCTATTGGTTCACATGCAAGGAACTATTGGTTCACATGCAATGAACTATTGGTTCACATTCAGGTACTATTAGGGGATGTTGTGCAAGATTGATAATACTTGAGGGACTAAATTAAAAATGGGGGTAAAGATGAAGGTACTAAAGTATAATTAACCTTGTAATTTGCCACCTTTTCCTGACCTATAAATACTCCTCCATCCATTTATTTATCATTTTGAAGAGCAAAGTTATAATCATAAGCTATAGTGAGAGAAACTAACGAGAGAAAGAAGAAGAATATTCTGCTACTACCCTATTTCAGTATTCAACCTCTTACTAAGGTAAAAGATGATATTTTCTTTCATACTCGTAAGAGTTGTCATTCTATTCTTTATTAAGTTGTGGAAATAACCTGTCTACGCGGACTACCGCATGCATGGTGAATAACCCTTCGTATTCATTCTTTATTAATCTGTGGGAATAACCTGTCTACGCGGAATACCGCATGCCTGGTGAATAACCCTTCGTATTCATTTTTTATTAAAGTTGTGGAAATAATCTGTCTATGCGGATTATCGCATGACGGGTGAAAATCTATTGCAGTTTCGTATATTATTTCATTTCATATTCCTAAATCTAAACTTACTATGGTAAGTATTGCTTCTATAATTCCTGAAATGATTATAAATTGCTTAAGGTTTTCGCTTCATCTAATATTTTTTCACTGGAATATTGGTCTGAACTTTCTTATTGAAATTTTAATCTTTTCATGTCAGGGTACTATTCATTCGAGTACTATTCATTCGGGTACTATTCACTTGGTACTATTCAACTATTCATGACAAAATTGGTTTCTTTTTTGTCCAAATTATTTTTGATATATGAATATCATTCTTGAATTTTGCTCCACAATTGATTATCATGTTGACAATTTGAACATTCTTGAACTTGAAATTAAATTACAAATCTCTAATATTTATCCTTGATTTCACTTGATTCGTTCTTTATATCATTTTTCATCATCCTCAGTCTTAAATTGTGGTGAAAGTTATCTTTGGCCCGTAGTGCAAAGATGAACTATTGATTGATGAATATCTTTGGCCCGTAGTGCAAAGATGGACAGGTGTTTGGCATGATCATGACCGCTGGTGATACAAACGAATATCTTTGGCCAGTAGTGTATAGATAATTCGTTGAATTGAAATATTTATTAATTGGTGTTATAGGGATAAAATATTGATGATGGACTTTTAAATCATAGAAGATAGTAGACATCATTCTCTATTTGACTCTTCTAATATATTGCTATTTTCGCTGCAGTTGTTGTTCTAAAAATTGTTATCTATTATATTCTATCAAATTTTTTCCTATTGAGGACTAAGGATAATTTGTTCTACATTATCTTAGTCATAATATTCTTTACTGAGCTAGTTGAGCTCACCATTTTCTTTCATTGTTCTCTTCAGGAAATGAGAATATAACTGAGACTAGTCGGGGAATGGAGTGATGGTCCGAGATAGTGCTATAGTAGTCCTCACTATTTTGTAAAATAGTGTGATAATAATTGTAATGGGAACTTAATTTGAGCGTTGATATTTTTGTATTATATATGACATAATATCTGTATTGAAGCTCACAGTCTGTGTGGTCGTATTTTGCACGACAGTATAATGTAATAAGATTTGTATTTGAATTCTGTATCATGTTTTTGGTGACTCAGAATGGGTTATGTACTGGACCTATTTTGGGGGCGTCACAGTTGGTATCAGAGCTTAGGGATATGATCTCTGGCAGAGATCTGGGAATAGAACTAGGAGGGGAGAGACTAGTAAAACCTTCGCTAGTTTGTCCTACCTAAGCTTATTTATTATTTAGTTGGTCGGTCAGAATATAGGGATAATATGTGACATGTCAATTTCTTTAATTAACCCTTGTTTTGTGGCAGTATTTGAGAATGGCATCTGAAAATCTAAGCAATGGAGCATATAAGACCATTGAGACACCGCCAATCAATAACCAGGATAATGTGCATCAGAAAGGTAATAATCCTCTTGTAAACAACACCACAGACCAAACGATGAACGATTGGGTGTTTAGGAGCTTTCTATAATTTATGCAAAACAAGACGAGAGAGACTCCTATTTTAAATGCAGGTGGAAACAATGGTAACTCACGGCTGGTCACTGCTAAGCAATTCAAGGAGTTGGGATCGCCGATGTTTTTGGGAAAGCCAGAGCTACTCAAGGCAGAAGCTTGGATTAAGAAGATCACCAAAATATTTGATGTTCTAGGATGCACAGAGAAGCAAAAGGTTCCCTTCGTCACCTTTATGTTGCGTGGAGAGGCAGATTACTAGTGGAAATCTGTGAAACATGTAGACACTCAAAATTTTGCTTCCCTGTTACTAACACTGTAGGAGGGCAAGGCTGTCTTTTTAAACCAAATCCGGTCTTAATACCGGTCCTTCAAGTCAAATTTGGACACTAATACCGGTCCTTCAAGTTAAATCCGATCACCAATATCGGTAAATCAAGTCAAATCCGGCCACCAATGTCGGTCCTTCAAGTTAAATTCGATCACCAATATCGGTAAATCAAGTCAAATTCGGCCACCAATATCGGTCCTTCAAGTTAAATCCGATCACTAATATCGGTAAATCAAGTTAAATTTGATCGCCAATATCGGTAAATCATGTCAAATTTAATCGCCAATATCGGTAAATCCAATCAACTCCGATCTTCAATCGGACCGTCGAATCAGCTCTAATCTCCAACCGGACCGTCAATCTAGCTCCGATCTCCAATCGGACCGTCCATCCAACTTCGATCTCCAATCGAACTGTCCATCCAGCTCCGATCTTCAATTGAATTGTCAATCCAGATCCGATCTCCAATCGGATAGTCCATCCAGCTCCGATCTCCAATCGGACAGTCGAATCAGCTCTGATCTCTAATTGGACCGTCCATCTAGCTCTGATCTCTAATCGGACCGTCCATCCAGCTCCGATCTCCAATAGGACCATTAATCCAACTTCGATCTCCAATCTGACCTTCAATCCAGCTCTGATATTCAATCGGACAGTCAATCCAGCTTCGATCTCCAATCGAACCGTCCATCCAACTCTGATCTCCAATCGGACTGTTCATCCAGCTCCGATCTCCAATCGGACCGTCAATCCATATCCGATATCTAATCAAATCGTCCATCTAGCTCCGATCTCCAATCGAACAGCCGAATCAGGTCCGATCTCCAATCGGACCTTCCATCCAGCTCCGATCTCCAATCGAACAGTCGAACCAGCTCTGATCTCTAATTGGACCGTCCATCCAGCTCCGATCTCCAATCGGACAGTCGAACTAGCTCTGATCTCCAATTGGACCGTCCATCCAGCTCTGATCTCCAATTGGACCATCAATCCAGCTCGGATCTCTAATCGGACCTTCAATCCAGCTCTGATCTCCAATCGGACCATCAAATCAACCCCGATCTCAATATCGGGCCATCAAATCGATCCCGATCTCAATATCGAGCCATCAAATTAATCCCGATCTCCAATCGGGCTGTCAAGTCAAACCCCGATCTTAATATTGGGCCTTCAAGTCAGCCTCGGCAGTAACCTGGGAGGTATAAGTCAGCCCCGACAGCAACCCGGGAGGTACAAGTCAGCCCCGATAGCAACCCGAGAGGAACAAGTCATGCCCGACATCAACCCAAGACGTGTCAAGTCATCCCTAGTGTTAACCCGGGAAGTAGAGATCAGCCTCGGCATCAATCCGGGAAGTGCAGTCCAGCCCCAGAGATAGCCCTAGGAAGCCAAATTCACCAAGGACAACTCCGAGAGAGGCAAAACGGTTATTTTATCAACTCGAAGCTGATTTGGAAAAACTCAACCCAAATCGATGCCACTAAAGTTAGAATGAACCATAACGACGATCCCGAGTGCAAACGACGCAAGACAGCTCAACGAACAAACTACGGGGAATCAAAGACCTGGTTATGGACCCATCTTCTTGGACCCAAAAAATGTTTTTTCCCATGTCATTGCGACACTCTCGGCGAGGGCTTTTCGTAAAGGTATATCACGCCTCAAACGGACGCTCTGATCAAAAGTTAGAAAGTTTCGAACCTGACATCGCATTTCTTAGGGTGCACGTACTTCGAGATGATGAAGCCAGGCATGCGGGCCCCACCTCGAGGTTCTGCACCTCTAGCTGCGGTAGTAGCAGGTAGAGCTGCGGCTCCCTGGTCTATAAATGGAGGGGCACCCCCCTCTCATTTTCATAAGCAAGAATCGATCCGAACCTCTGCCCGTTTGATTTCCCGACTTTTAACACCTCTTCCAAACCCAAATATTTTTACTCGCTTTCGTAGATATACCCATATACTACCACATATCAGAAAATAACCGGTAGATTTGGACGTTTGAAGCCCACTAAGTGGTAAAAAACCCGTATAGCAGCTTATTACTTATTTAAATCTCGCCAATTCTAGCTTTCAAACGGTTCAATTAGGTTCAGACATAACCTGGAAGCTATAGTGACTGAGATTTCCTTAAATCTAGTTATTTTTATAGTTTCAGCTAATAAATTAACCTTGCAGCTAGGGCTGAGCAAAAAACGGGTAAAACCGAAAAATCGAACCGGACTGAATTTTTTTAACCGAAATATTTTGGTTATTCGGTTATTTTGAGTATTTCGGTTATATCCGTTGTACTATCCAGTTTTCGGTTTCGGGTTTGGTTATTGAAATTTGATATTTCAGTTAACCGTATAACCGAATAAGAATTATAAAAATTTAAAGCTTAAAACCTTAAAGTAAAATACTACATGACTAGAGAGAGTCCTACTCCTACTGTCATAGTTGTCGACAACCCCAATCCAAAATCGCATCTGGTGTCCGCCGTTCCCCGACTCTGCATCCGACCTCGGGCCTTCCGCGTCTCCACCTTCTTTCCCCTGCGACTCGCCCCTCTGCCTCTCAAATCTCATCTCTCACTAATTTTTTACTCGTCAGCCACTTTGCTTGAAATAACAGATTTGGTCTCTTTTGGCGAATATGGATTATGGAGTTATGGTTTATGTTTTGCTTTAGATCTACCGACTACCGATCTGTCATCTGAGTTTGGTTTATGGTTTATATTTTGCTTGAAATAGCAGATTTGGTCTCCACTTTGCTTGAAGGCAATAGCAGATTTGGCATGCAGCCGTGTTTGTCGGAGTTTGATGAATGATGATGGTGGTGGCGATGTTAGGTTGAAGGGATCTGCTGCAAATGTTAGCAGATTTTTTTGAACTTTGATTTTATATTCATGAGATCAGGATCTAGCTCTTCAAAGGAGTTAATGGGTACTACAGCTGCTTGTTCTCTATTTTTTATTAATTATATTTAGCTTATCTCTGTTTTGGGGTTTATTGTATGTATGCACATGTATTTCATATTTCATAATTTGCTGATACATTTCTTTCTTTGCTTCTGATTTCAAGTTTTTTCCTCCATTTGAAGCGGTATTTGTAATGGGTTTTGTTTGTTTGAGAAATCAGAAATACATTTCTAAATTTCGGTTATTACCCGAATAACCGAATAGTAAATTCGGTTATTCGGTAATTCGGTAATTCGGTTACTGGATAATTCGGTTAGTTGTTCGGATACTAAAATTGTACAAATTTCGGTTTTCGGTTATAACCGAATAGCCTATTCGGTTCGGTTATAACCGAATGATCAGTCCTACTTGCAGCCCTTAGATCGCTATCTAGTGGGAATGAGACATTTTGGCCACGCGCAGCCAGGATTTACTGATGAATCCTTGGTTCCATTGCGACGTGAGGACGTATATATCTAATTCTGTGCAAATTTGAACCGTGCAGGTTTATTGGCTACTCATATGTGAGCCTAGGAATCGTGGGATTCACAATCAAATCGATCGGGATCTGATTCCTATGATGGACAAACTCCGATTTACAAATGTACCCTGCTGATTTTTCTGTAAAATGTACAGGCAAACAGACCTTAAAATGGTTATCCGGATTTAAGGTCTCAATATAGTGAAAATGTGGATTGTCATGTCAGCGTCTTTCCGATGGCTTTCATGCCCATAAGGAGACCGACACTTGTAGATATTTTGTGGTCAAGGATGTTTCACAGCCCGATAAATCACCATTCAAATGCAGCCCTAAGGCTATACAGATAAATTGGAAGTATCAAAAGGCTTCAATTCCTATGTCAGCGTAAGAGTTTGAAAACCAGCTTTCAAAACATCACTTTAATCAAAAGAAAAGCTTTTGCAAATCTAATAAAAAAATCCTTTTGCAAATCAAATCAAAGACTGATTTCAAAACAGAATCAAACCCTTCGTATATAGGTTCAACGAAGCAAAGCACTACTTTCAAATCAATCAAACATAGGCCCAACTTTCAAGTAGCATTCACACACGCATTTCAGTTTTAAGGGAAATATTGAAAAAATGCGGTACCGTGTTTACATGGGAGTCGTGGGGTGCCTAACACCTTTCCCACACTTAACCAAACCCCCAAACTCAATCTCTGTTTTCAAAGATCAAGTTTCGATAGTGCCCAGCAATTGGGCCTCTTTCAAATAAAACTCGGTTGAGTTGGTACAACCATTTCAAATCTACCAACTGGCGACTCTGTAACACGTTCAAAATCGTCGACATGATACATGTTGTCCTTTTCCTAAAAAAACCCTTCAAAACCTTTTTCCTAAATAAAAAGAGTGAGGGTAGAGATAACTTAGGAAGATATGAAAACCCGGGTTATGACCCGACCCGCGAATTTTTTTCAACGTTGATAGGTGGAGACTCGGCTGGGAACCAGTAGAGGGCTTAGGCCGCTTTCAAATTTTTTCAAATATTTCCCTTTCAAAACTATGAATGCGTGAATTCTGTGTCTCCAAATTGAGTGAATGCATGAATGTTGTGACTCCACATTGAATGAATGCCTGAATGCTACGTCTTTTCATGGAATGAATGCAAATGAATGCTTTCCTGCTTTTTAGTGCTTCGCACCCATATTTAGTGCTTCGCTCCAATGTCATCATATGCATAGCGGTGAGGATGATGTATGTGAATGTATGCTGTGTGTCCCTCTCATAAGGAGGAAAACCCGGTCGGTGATAAGTAATGTCTCTGGGGACCACTAAGTCTCTGGGGCTCATGAAAATGCACCACCCAGATTCGCTCCAGTTGAACGATCTGATTAATTTCCCTTCTAGTAGATTGCGATGATCTGGGAACCTTCATGCCGAACAAACAAGCCACGAGAGCAAACCTAGGATAGGTCAGCCTTTGATTAACCAAATCCGATGGGAAGCTTCTTCATGCCTTCCTCTTTCAATTCCATGTCAAGTCTCTAATTACTGAGGAGCACAATGTAAATATCATAATGAAAGATTTTCTTTCCTTGTCAAATAAATGCCATGTCATCCTGTCATCAAAACAACTAACCTCGATTTTGTAGGATAAAATCTAAAAAATATATCACGCATCCTATCCCTACCTACATCAGGAAATTGACACGCCTAGGTTTTGTTGTAGGTAAAAATTGGTCCTGTTACTAGGTCTAAGCCTAAGAAAGCACTCAGTCCATCCACGGACATGGCTTCAAGTGCTCAACCAGAATCCACCCCTGTCTCTAGGGAAGAGTTCGAAGGACTGAAAAATCAGATAGCTGAATTGGCCAGTTTTCTGCGAGAACAAAGTGAGGCCCTTAAAAGGAAACAAGCCCAAACTCACACAAAATCAAGAACACCTGGTGGTAGTGGTGGCAGCCAAGAGACTAAAAAAGTTGAGACTCAGATTCCTGGACCACAAAACCAGGACGCAACCAACAAAACCCCTAAAATCACCCCCTAAGCAAGGAACAGGAAGCTGGTTATATTCTTAAGAAAGTACAACAAATGGAAGAAACCCTCCGGTCTATCAAAAGGACTGGGGCATTCGGCATTGTGAATTACTCTGATATCTGCATATTCCTCGGGGCGCGTTATCCTACAAAATTTCAAGTCCTCGGCTTCAAAAAATATGATGGATTAGGGGATCCTTACACACACCTAAAAGTATTCATAGGAGAACTCGGATCCTATACAGAGGACGAGAAACTTTGAATGCAGCTATTCCAGAAAAGTCTAACCGGAGAAGCCAGAGCATGGTATGCCCGTCTGGACAATTCCAAAATTCACAGTTGGGAAGAGCTGGGCTATGCCTTCCTCAGCCAATACAGTTTCCAGTCTCAGTTGGCTCCAGACAGATACCAAATAACTAAGATCAAGAAGTAGAACACTGAATCATTTAGAGAATATGCCCAACGCTGGAGGTGGGTTGCGGCACTAAGTCACTCCGTCCATGACTGAGACTGAGATAGTCATGACCTTCATTGACATCCAGGAAGCTCCATATTATGAGAGGGTCCTAGCAGGCATAGGAAAACCATTCTTTGAAATGATTAAGCACGGCGAAATGGCAAAAATAGGGCTCAAGTCCGGAAAGATAAAAGATCTAACCACCCTCGAAGCTGTAGCTGAACATATCCAGTCCAAAAATTATGGGAGTAATCTCCGGAGGGTACACAAAAAGAAAGACGAAGAAGTGTCCGTAGTGTTACAAGGACAAAATCAAAGGGGAGAGTCAAACAACGTTCCTATTCAAAGGAGGAACTATACCCCTTTCCAAGCTTCAACACAACCTGCTAACCCTCCATTTCAGAAAAACATGGAAGTTAGGTGTCGAAGAACTTTCACCCCACTAGGGGATTCACTCGAGAACGTGTTCAAACTTCTGACAGCTCAGACGAAGATTGTCTAACTCCTTCGACCAACCAACACTAATGGACAGAATTTCGACCCTAGGAAGAAGTGTGCTTATCATTCCGGATCTCTAGGCTATGACACCCAAGACTGTTGGTCTCTCAAGCATAAAATCCAGGACTTGATTGACAGCGGAGAGATTGTGGTAACAAGACCCGAGCAACTGCATGTCTAAGACAACCCTCTCCCACATCATAAAGAGGAGAATGTCAACATGGTCAGCACCCCATCCGGAGAAGGATCTAAGTACCTCCGCTATGTTGGAGAATCAACTCAAACCAATGAAGACAGCCCAGACAGTTGGGAAATCTCATAAAGGCGATTCCTAATAGAACAGGAGATCAAGTCCATCAAAGAACAAATCGAATAATTAGCAGGATTGGTCGTCTACCAGCATAAGATTACTAGGTAGATGATAAAGAAGGCCTACCAGTCTGACGTCGATAGTCTCTCCACACTAGAGATCAATCCCGAGAAGGATCAATATTAGTCTCATGGAAATAAACCCTGGGCCAACATGGTGGCCAGGGGGGAAAATGTCCAAACCAGCAAGAAATTCTTGTTTCAGAAGAATTTCACCAATTTGAACCAGTCGATGGAAGAAATCCTCCAGATGTTAATCAGCGAGGGAATGGTTACAGACTTATTACCCTCATTGAACCCTCGACCCAGAAAGTTCAAACCTAACCAAATATGTCAATACCATTCAAATTCGCCCGGCCACTATACCGAAGAATGCTGGGCACTTCGTAACTTAATTCAGGACCTGATTGGGAATGGCGAGCTGATCAGGGGCAATCAAGTTCTCGACCTTCCAGATAGTGACACTTTTTGGATTCTCATTGTATGGAACCAAAACACAGTGGCTATCATATCTTGCGATGGGGAATCGACCCTCACACCCTTAGTACTGCCAAGGAAAGGGGTCTAAGAAATACAAAATCCTGTAAAGGTGGTCGCGTTCGAGCCGTTGATCTTGCCATTCAAACCTCAGTATCCTACCATCAATCTAAAGAAGGTCCCATGGAACTACGGGAGCGATGAAGGTTCCACCTCAAATAACATCACCATCATATCAAAGAAGAATCCACTGTACCTGCCTCAGCGGGTAATCAAACCAGTCATCAAAGCCAAAGAAAATGTGGCTGAAGAGAAAATAGAAGAGTTCCTTAACAAGATGGGACACAATGAAATCAAGATAATGCAAAACCTGAAAGGCTCACCCAAGCAAATCTCCATCCTCGACTTGGTCTTATCATCAAAGGACCATCGCAACATTCTATTAAAAGTACTGGAAGAAGCCCAACTGCCATACACGATGGATGTCGAGAAATTCCGTCACGTGGTGGAACATATCTTCAATAACAATGTGATATCCTTCACTGGCGATGATATCCCTGCAGAAGGGACGGGCCATCGTAAGTCCCTGCATATAGCTATGATGTCCTCCGGGTATGTGATCGGAGGTGTGCTCATCGACGGAGGATCTTCCCTCAACATTTGTCTTTACGATACCTTAGAAAGGATGAAGATCAATCCGAACCGGATCAAACCAGTGACACCCCCGAATCCGGGTCCTCTGACCCCGGTCCGGTCGTCACAAAATAATACAAATATCCACCTCTAAACAACATACAATAACTAAATGCGAAAATATAATAAACGTATGTCGTTCATTCAAAAGGTGTTACTAGTTTCAAGATTCGATAACCTTAATACATCATTACAAACATACCCTATAAAAGTCATTAGGGTTTAAATTACAATAATAGTAATTAAACTAAACATAAAGATAAAGTCTGCTCCTTGCAAACTATCCTACATCTTCCCTTTACCCTTGTCCTTCCCTGAAGTCTCGGGCTTAACTGCAATATAAGTCTTGATATAGCAAGAATGAGCAACAAGTTTGCTCAACAAGTTTAAATACAACAATAAAGGATTTATCATGATGAAAGGAATATATCTGACAATGAATTCAACAATATGAATATCGAAAGCAAGAATAATAATTGCTTTTAGAATAACTGATAGTCAAGTAGACTTCAAACTATAAAACTCCAACGGAATCAATAGCTGATTGACCCTTTGGTTACTGGCTACAGAATAGTACTTGAGGGGATCAGCCTCGCGTACGCCATGTATATGCATCACATTCAACTCTGCTGTTTGTATCTTTATATTAGATACCTGGGGTACTCCCCTATATATGAGGGGTGTTCTTTTCAGTCTAAGAATCCATACCATCAATTGGTCTGGATAGATTTTATAAAACTTCATACAATTGTCTGACCGAACAAGGGTTCAGACTCTATCTGACGCAGTTCAAGAATTATAGAACTTTTAAATAAGGTACAAGTCCAAGACTGTATGAACTCAAGTGCACCAAGTGCGAATAACAATAATATCGATGTGGAATAATTTTAAAGTAATTAAACCACCTAATAGCATGCTTGGAAATAAAGTTCAAGCTTTGAATAATTAACTGTCAATACGATAGTAACCTGCTCAATACAATCTGAGAAGGATAGGAACTTGCACAATAAAGAATGTAAGGGAACTTGCATTCAAATCAAGTGAAGTTAAGAAACTTTCTTACACGATTCATTGAATAGGGTAGATGCAAGAATTTAGAATACTTGCAACACAATAAAAGTAGGGTTCGGATACTTGCCTATTTGCTCAGCTACGATTAAGTTCTAGCTTTAATTAACTTGCGTCGAAAAGACCTAACATTAATAAGTTGGCCTTTCAATTAACATTTATAAACTAATATAAGTCTATACTTATAATAATCCACTTATCGTATAAGTTTATAAAGTCACGTTCAATATCAAACATACCATTTATAGCATCATAATATGCTAACTGTTAAAATCAGACTTAAGCAAATTGTTCGGGCCTGAAAGTGTCCCGGCGTAACTCTAGCATGAAACTACTGACATTAAACCAATACACATGCTTATCAAGTTAAAATTTCTCATTCGAAACTAGCATGCTCTTTCTATATTCAATTTGAAGTCATGTTTTCATGCCGGTAATTCACATACTTTAACTAATACAAGTTCATGCTTCAAAATTGATTACTAAAGTCATGTTATCACATAACAAGGCTAAACAATATTTAATATGTATGCTCGAGTATACTACACACATATACTTTAATCACGTAGTTCATGTAAGACCCCATATTTTATGAAATAAAAGTATTCAATTTTTCTATTTAGTAAATGGTTAAATTGATAAAAGTTTAAAGTTAAGGGTGAAATATGCAAATTTTTCAAAGTAAGCAAGTGGTTATAAAATATTCTTGTTGTCGGGGAATATTTGTTTGGTCGTGGAATATTCTTATTGTCGGGGAATATTTGTACGACGGTGCAGCTATTTGGGGGGGCCCCACAACGGAATAACTGTCGGATATAGAAAGCGACAGAAATAACTTTTTTATAAAATAACGGCGTAGTTATTACCGTTAGTACTGTTGAAATACCCGGTGGTTAAAATACAGTAATACGCGGTGTTGCACAGTAGCACACGGTATTGCACAGTATTTCGAATTATTGATTCTTACGAAAGAAGGCACTTACTCAATTATTATTACAGTAATTACTGTTTAATATTTTATATTATTGATTCAATAATAGCATGATATTTTATTGATTCAATAATTGCTACGTTGATATTTTATATCAATAATTGCTACGTTGCTATTTTATATGATTGATTCAATAATTGTCACTGCACAGTATTTCACATTATCAACTCAATAATTCATATTATTTGAATAATATTATTAGATAGCATTATTGACAATGTCTAAGGAAGTTCTGTCTAGGAGGGGTTATTTAATTGCGCGCCAGTAAGGAGAAGTCCTTATCGGAAGGCCCCCTCTTTTCTTGGAACGACCTGGTTGTCAATATTCTAGTTCTGTAATATTATTTGTGAATAATTAATTATTGATTTATATGATAAGAAAATATTTATTTTGTGGATATAAAAGAAGGAATTAGCGCTGATGTGTTTTTATCAGTATTTTGGTGTGGAAATCATCCGTTTATGGATTTCGGATAATTTATGTTTGGAATTTGGAAAAACTTCCTCCTACAAAGTTGTAGAAAATTAAATTGCATATGAAAAGGACATAGAATTTATATTTTTCTGATAAAAGGGCTATTTATTATGAATTATTGAAGTTTCGAAAAATAAATATTTTTTTTATAAAATGGTGGGCCCCACTTTTGGTTGGTGTGGAATGCTGATGGCTTTCTTGGTGAGGCGGCTGGAAAATTTTCTAAAAGAATTATTATTTTATTAATTTAATCTACTTTGGCATCCTAAGCTTTTCCTATAAATAGGGTGCTTAGGTTAGAATTGAAAATCACACCAGAATCAGAAGTTTTCTCTCTCTATAATATCGAGCATATTTTTTGGAGTATTTAGATACTTTGGGTGTTACTATTCAGTGCAAGTTTTCTTCGATATTATATCCGATATTCCAGTCAGAAGTACTATTCTTTTGAGGTAAGGGATGTTATTTTCTTTCGTGAATGATGTTATTCTTTTCAATATCATTATACCAAAATATTGGCATGGATTTTATTATGAAATTCTTACTTTTTCCGTCGGGGTTACTATTCACGTGTACGACACTATTCACGTATACGGCACTATTCACGGAAAAATTAAATTTTCTTCTATATGTCCAAGTTGCTTGTTAAGGTTCCTATCTTTGATTGGATCCAAGTTTTTATATTTATTCTTGAATTTTGCTCCACAAAATATTATTATGGAGTATTTTTTAACTTGGAGATCGATATTTTGATCATATTATTTTTATTATCATATATAACATTTTTATAATCCTGGTGATGAAATTTCTCTTTGACTTGAGTGTAAAGATGGGTAGATTATTGGTATGATCATGACTATAGATTCTCTTTAGCCAGTAGTGCAAAGATGGATTGTTGACCGGTATGTTCATGACCATTGAATTTACAATTGAATATCTTTATCTTAAAGACAAAGGTGAATTGATCAACATGGTTATAATTATTGTTTATATAAATTCTAGAATGATTAGATATTTTTTGAGATACGAATATCTTTGGCATGTAGTGCAAAGATGACCTGTTGTTGAATATCTTTGGCCCGTAGTGCAAAGATGAACTATTGATAAATATCTTTGGCCTGTAGTGCAAAGATGAGCGGTTGATTTGTGAATATCTTTGGCCTGTAGTGCAAAGATGAATGATTAATTGTTGAATATCTTTGGTTGGTAATGCAAAGATGAATTGATTAGTATGATTATGAACAGGAACTGTGATTTGATATATCCATGATCTTTGGTGTTTCAGGTAAAGACAGGTGATGAGAATTATCTTCGTCCTGAGTGCGAAGAGGAATTCATCAAGATAATTATGATCATGAACTTACATGATTGTGGACAGAAATTGTTGATTGATGTTACAGGGATAAAATATTATTGGTGGACTTTTAACATGGAGAAGATAATAGACATTATAGTCTATTTGACTCTTCTAATGGATTGCTCGTTCCGCTGCAACTATGGTTGAAAAGTTTTACCATATGTTTAAATCTCTGATTTATTACTGATGAAAATTATTGATAATATAATTATCTTTAGTCATGATATTCTTTACTGGGCTATTTGTGCTCACCCTTTTGCTTCACAATTTCTTTCAGGTAATAAAAGTATAACGGGGTCGAGCAGGAATAACAGGGGAATAGAACGATGGTTTTTAGCTGTTAAGGTTTTCCATAAAACAGTATGAGAAGAATTATATTGAGAATTTAAAATGTGTGTGTCGTATTTTATACGTCATTTTAACAGTTGATTTTGGTGAACCAAATAGGCTGAGGTGAACCTAACTTTGGAAGGGTGTTTTGCCACTATCATACAAGATGTCTAATCACCTACAACTTCGGGTTATCATAAGACATGATTATGCACATCCACTTGCTGATTATATCTATGAGCACTACCTATATAATATTGGAGTTTTGTTGAAATATAATTCCCAATTGGAGACAATGGAGATAATTATATGGCAAGAGAAGACCCACTATTGGAAAGAACATGATAGTAATCTTCTCATTTTTTTTTGGGGTCTATTGGGTCAACCAAGGATAATTCTCAAGTCATATGATATCTATTATAACTTAGACGCATGGCCTCCCATGTACGAAGGTTTCCTTGAGCATTTTCCAAAGATTTTAATTCCTAAAATAGTTATTGACTGTACCTTTCTGTAACGTATTATTGATTTGGAGTATGGGCACTATATTTGTATTGAAACTCACAGTTTAATTGTGGTCGTATTTTGTACGACAGTTTAAAAGTTGGAATTTGAAGATTTATATTTAGAATTTTTGTTGAGTGTATTTCGTGGCGACCCAGAATGGGTTGGGTGGATTGGACCTATTTTGGGGGCGTTACAGTTCATCCTTCAGAAATTCATTTCTTATGAATACGTGCATATGCGAAATTCACACTTTGACCAAACGAGATCCATGTTAATATGCTTATAGGCATAGCGAACTCTAATGTACATACTTGTATGATCAATACGTAATCCACATGATATTTGATGTCATCATTCTTCATATTCTACGTTTTCATCAAAAGTTGCACCAAATCAACATAGGTAACATAATACAAGTAAAGCGTTTCATAGTTATGACTCACATGTATTAGAATGCATATCTAAACCATATGAAAGCTCTCAAATGGTCAGAAATCACAAGACAAAGTCCTTGGTCAAGTTTTCTTTCCAAAGTTTTAAGTTTCCCCTTTGAAAACCTTTGAATCTTTCAATAGTGTATGCTAGTGTGTGCACCCACTTTAGACTCGCATTTTATGTTAATATAGATCATACGATTATGCTTTCCAAAATCAGAATGTACATATGCTAGGTTTATGTCAAAGTCCACTTTAACTAGTCTAGATTCATTTCAAAATCATAAGCTTTCTTTCCATAACATGTACTACATGGTCAAAATTATGTATGTAGCATCAAGGAACATGTACTATGAGTTAACACCATCTTTTATGCATGTCCAAATAGATACCAAATGTTAGTATTATCACAGCAGCTTAACAGAAGCAGAAAACGAAAACTGTCCACAAGAACCTGCGCATGCACCAGGTATAAACCCGGCGCAGCTACGCCGGTGTCCGGCCAATCCAAGAACAGGCTGCTTCGGCAGTAACTTTAAACTCAACACAGAAATTCATACGAATTCAGTTCCATTCCAGCCATATTATATAACTAACATGATTATAACCTTATAAAGCACTTAACAACATATCCCAAATCAACTTAACAATCAATCCATCTTCATTCAAGAATCAAAAATTTTAGAAAATTTACAGAAAAATGAGGAACAAGAAGGTAAATGTTATACCTCTGTCGATATGAACTTACTGCTATGGTACTCTCCCTTACTGATATCTCTCACAACAATTTACTCTTAGGAAAATCTCAGCAACTCAAAAGATGAAGGAGAAAACTCTATATATAGCCAATTCAATAATCAGACAATACTATTATCCTCCAAATCCATTCAAAGGATTGCAAGAATGTATAATGGATTACAAGAAGTTGGTGAGGAGTAGTTGAATTACACTATTATGCCCACTCCCCTTGCAATGATCCCTTCTATGTTGTTGAGTTTGAGAAAGTAGGAGTAGGCTAGCTTCATGAGTGTTTCACGTGTAGGAGAAGTGAAGGTGGGCACTCAATATGGGACAAGCTACACTCAGCATTTGCAAATTGTATATATGCTCCACACTTAGCATAATATATATATAATTAGATTATATAATGTAAATGCATATAGTATATCCTTAAGTTATATGTATTTACTCCATATACATTTAAATGGGTGATACTATGTTATCTCAAATACTACTTAATAATGAATAGGTACACAACATATAATCCATGTACATTTTCTATTTATCCCATTTATTTTACGTCAATAGGGTATACATTAATGTTTTTCCCACACATGTATTGTCACATAAACATTAATATGTAACTCTACTAATGCAAATAAATCTTACTATATAGTCTATATATAATATACATAGCCACATTAATGTGCACATTGCACTTTATATAATATGAAGATAACCACCACATATTACAAAGTTTAATATATTGCATGCTTGTATAAAATACTTAATCAAGTAAATATAATCATATTATATTTATTAATTCTCTTACTCATTAATTATTATTTATTCATAATAATTATTAATCAACACATTATCAATTAATTAATCATAACTAAAATTAATCAATATGTTCAAATCCTGCCACTATATTCAAATAAATTGAATATTTAGTTTTTAATAATCTTATCAATTCTCTGATATTAAAGTCTCAGGGCTAGTCCACTAATTTAAATAAACCATTAGTGACTTCCTTTAAATAATCCTAGCAATTTATTGCATAGGCACTATCTCACAAAATCATATAAGGTTTACTCACAAAACTAACTCGTTAAAATTAAATCACATATTTAATTAATAAAGAGTTTAAAATTCATGGTCGTTACAAAAACTAGTCATATGGTCATCCGGGCCTTCGATGGATCTCACCGACAGTGTGACACCCCCAAATCCGGTATCTTAATTTCTACAAAATTTGGTGTTCACTATTCCAATATCATACAACTATCTACCCATAAATAATGAAATTCATTTATTAGATAAATAAATCATCATCTTACATCATCTGAAATAGTAATACATCATAAATCCCAGGTTAAACTTAACCTTAAATCTCTGTTGCGGAAACGTAAATAAATAAGTCTTAAGTCATCACACATAAATCTTGAACTTTAACATTCTTAACATCAACACAAGTCTTCAACCCTTGTTAGCTTTTCCTTTGCCCTTGCTACTAGAAGGTACATCACTTCGTTCATTATTAGCTGCAATGTTATTATGCAAGAGTGAGCAATACTTATTCGATTGTATACCTTGAATATCCAAGTTTAGAATTTCACATGAGATGCCATGATTATTTTAAAAGTATCATTTAAGTGTACAATACTTATTCGATTGTATACCTTGAGAAGTTAATATTCAATTTGAATATCATTTATTGAGTTATCCAAACCAACTTTATTTGGTGCGAATTCTGATATCAAACTGAGATGAACAACCCTAATATAGGGGATTAATGAAGATGCTTTAAGCGTTAAGATAATGTGCACAGTATCAGTACAAAGGGCTGATCTCCCTAAGTACGAGAAGTAAAGTCTATAGTTTTATGACTGTTAAAGGTTTGAAAGGTTAGTATACTTGACAACCTAAGACTCGGTTCAAGGTCTTAATGACCCTCAGAAGTAATTTGATTCACGATTAATATTCTTGATTCAAAAGTTGAGAAGTAATTTGATTCACGATTAATATTCTTGATTCAAAAGTTGAGAATTAATTTGATTCTCGATTAATATTCATGATTCAAAAGTTGAGCTATCTGTTAATCAGATTTCTTTCACTCGCATGTTATTATTGTCCTATTTTTATACTTGCGGGCATTCGTGCTCACTCTTACATAATGACATTGCAGCTAATAATGAACGAAGTGATGTACCTTCTAGTAGCAAGGGCAAAGGAAAAGCTAACAAAGGTTGAAGACTTGTGTTGATGTTAAGAATGTTAAAGTTCAAGATTTATGTGTGATGACTTAAGACTTACTTATTTATGTTTTCGCAACAGAGATTTAAGGTTAAGTTTAACCTGGGATTTATGATGTATTACTATTTCAGATGATGTAAGATGATGATTTATTTATCTAATAAATGAATTTCATTATTTATGGGTAGATAGTTGTATGATATTGGAACAGTGAACACCAAATCCTGTAGAAATTAAGATACCGAATTTGGGGGTGTCACAGACAGGCTATGGGAGAAATCGGGCTTCCCCTGGAAATTGGCCCGCACACTTTCTATATGTCCTTCCAGGTGCTCAACATCGCCACTGGATACAACTTGTTGCTGGGTAGACCGTGGATCCACATGGCAGGGGCAGTGCCATCCATCCTCCATCAGCAACTCAAGTATATTATTAACGGCAGCATCATTACGATCAATGCAGAACCTGAATACCCTGTCTTCATACAGGGAGACATGCCAGTGATTAGCCTGGATGTAGGGACTGAACCTGCAAGTTTTCAAGCTCTAGAGGTGAGTGATACTCAGTATCTACCTATTGGGGCGCCGGCTCTGAAGCCTAAGGTTTCCACCGAAGTCATGACAGTGGGCCAAGAAATGGTATCTTTGGGTTTCCAACCTGGAGAAGGGTTAGAAAAGAATCAGTAAGGTATCAAGACACCAGTTCAAATCCCAAGCCAAACAGGAAGAGCAGGATTGGGATATTCATCAGGGACAAGCCACCGAAACCCAATAAGCATCCCAAGGCTCATGCCTCCACAATTCTGCTGCCAAACCTCACCAATGCCGAATGGGTAAAACCAATGAGGAAACTCCCTGCCAAGGTGTCAACCATGTTATTTCCTCCAATCATACCTGTCCATGAAAGAAAAGCCCTCAAGCCTGAGGTAGATAGCGAAATGGGAAAAGAGAAGATCATGTACGAAGGACGAGACCCATTCGCTAATATGAGGGTCATTATCAATTATGAGGGCATGAACGACGAACTCCCAGACAGTGATGACGAGGATCAGGCTCAAATTCCTCGTACTATAGGTAAAGGGAGCAGTTCAAAGAAAAACCCTGGCCTTATTCTAAAGGATGTCTCAGTCATTATCCAGGAAGAGGCAGTCAAGCACAAATCCTCGATTCTCCCGATTCCGGAGAATCTAACCCTGGACAACTGGATCAGTGTCCCTTGCCTCTGTCAAAAAGGGTAAAGGGGCAGAGAGTACATCTGCCCTTAATCATGATTTCATTTACTGCTTACTTTTGATCGCACAGCTATAGCAGTAACTTTTGTCATACTTTGCCAAATGCTCTGTATGCTTAAGCAGTTGTATGTATTAATGAAAGCATTTTTTGTTTTCAGGACCCAAGCATTGGATGTGTGTGTCTCTGCTGATGAGATGCCAACCTATCAAAGTGACTCAAAATGTGATGTAGAACTAAACTTCGACTTGATGGATATTGATCAAGAGGAGGAAGATTGTGACGCCCCTAAATCCACGTTCCTTCGAAACCTCTGATCCGGTGCAGTCACGATACTACTAACCAAATACTAATGCGAAACTATTACATCTTTTAATCATTAGTAAAAGAATACAACTTTGCTTATTACAATTTAGAATATAAATTCTATTCATATCCAAGATCTTGTCTTTACATCATATTCGATGTTACTAAAATGCAGAATAATTTAAACTTTTTCAGTCTTCCTTGAACAAAATCTTTTATTGATTCCATAACTTAAATCCATTACATTTTCCTGAATCAAACTATATCATGATCCACTCTATTCAAATTTTTGTATAATCGCATACATTTTAACTTAATATCCTCTATGTATTATCTAATACATCTTTATAGTACGACAAGCATTAAACCTCGTAAACAAATATCAAGTACAACTACTAGAACCTAAATATGGTTCGAGTAATAATCTAAACAGTATTCTTCATTGCGATACTATCTATCTTTATCAATCAAGAAGCACGAAGTCTTTATTGTAAGTCCTTAACCTGCAAAAGTGGTTATTTGCAAGAGTCAGCTCGACAGCTCAGCAATTCTAACAGTTTTCATGCATCACATAGCATATAACATCATACTCAGTTCATGCATTTATAAACAGTTTATATTTACTACGCATGTTACTTTTCACATAACAAGTATATCATCAAAGATCAACTTTCAATCTCATTTATATCTCATAAACAGTTCATATATAAGTTCACATTATCACATCATAATATAAATCAACTAACAGTTATTGAATTCATATATCAAATAGGAACTGAAAGACTTGCCTGATTCATAGTTTAACAACTACGACTTAACTGCTTAAGAATCTCTGCACTTTGTGTAATCCTACACAGTTATATTAACCATAGAGATCACACTCATTAGTTATATGTATCCACACATTCTCAATGTAATAATAAAGGTTATATTGTCGTCTAACTTGGTTCTTAGAACCTTTGTTTCACTTTCTTATCGTATTCTTAGAATAATTATGTACGTATAAGTATATTTTAACCTTACGTACTTACTACCATTCTTCACATACACACGCCCGTCTACCACTAATCTATTTATATATAGCTAGTGTAGTCCATCTTTTGAGTTAATCATTCTCATATATCATTACTAACACATAAGACCATAACAAAGCAAATATACTCTATTAACCGTCGAAGTCGGATTCAAGTATTAACATATGGTCCTTCATAGCATGTATACCTATTAAAAGGCACTCCCATGATTGTCTAACCTTTCTAAGTTCAATCTTTCATGATATAGGTCCTAAGTCAACATTTCAACAATTTAAGGCCACTCGAGGTTATGAACATCTCAAAGTTCATCATGCTAGCTCTTTAAACACATAAAGTATTCATATAACTCATATTGGGCATGTTCATGAATATTCATATTTCATACATATAACTATTATAGTTATTAGTTTGAAAACATGCTTCGTTTATGCTAAACTTGGTTTGACGACATGTAGTCATGGGGTATATACATGTATGATGCATGAGAGAGTCCAAGTGTGCTATCACATATGTCCAAAATTTTCAGAATGCGAAACTCGCAATAACATGTCAAGATTCACAACCAAAGCTCATATTTTCATTAGTGAAGTTTACTAACAAGACCCAACATGTTCATGTCATTTACATACATATGTTAACATGTCCGATATGCATTTCTAAGTTATCTAAACATGCTCGCAAAGTCAGATTGTAGTCATGGTCCATATATGTTAAAGTTCATTTAGAAAACTTTAAGTTTACTTCAACGCTCTATGTCGTTTCATAATTCTTACATGCAATCATAGCAACGCGGGTGCATGTCATGTTAATATACTCATATAGGCATGTTAACCCTTCTAGCATGCTTGTTTAAGCTACTTTAAACAATTATTACTTAAAAGAATCAAGCAGGTTACAGAAAAATAATTTCCTGGTTTAGGCTCGGCACAGCTGCGCCGCTGGCCAGTACAAAACTGGCGCAGCTGCGCAGGTGGCCGGCCAGAGATAGAAACAGTTCTGTTTCGGCAGAACTTAAGGCCAACTCAGAAATTGTTCAGCAATTCAATTCTTAACATACAATATTGCAACCCGAACATGTTTACTAACTCATTAAACACTTGATAAACATATTCCAATCACTTAATCAATCAATTCATGATAAATTCAAGAATCAAGAATTACAAAAAAAGAAGAACATGAGTATAAATGATTATACCTCTGCAATTGATGATTCTTGCTATAACAAGTTTCTCCTATACTGATAATTATCTCAATCAACTTACTCACTATAATGTTATACTCACACTAGCCTTGCTTAACAGAATTCTCAGCAAGAATAAAAAGAGAGGATATGAGTTCATTATATAGGCAAATGTTACACAGACATTACAATTCCACCTCAAATTAAACCCAAGGAATGCAAGTTTGTTCAATGGATAAGAGGGAGTGGTTGAGAGTTGGTGGATTCATCATGAATCCCACTCCCTTATAATGATTTTGGCTAGAATGCTGAGTTTGATGAATATAGGAGTAGTATAGTAGCCTTCATGAGTTCCCACGTGAAGAATGAAATGGGCTTTTGTTATGGGACAAACAATAAAACTCAGCAAAATAGCAACTAGTAAGTGTAGTAGTACACTTAGGTTATATATAATATATGCACATTACATTTCATACACTTAGGGTATAATATATATATACAAATTTCATTTCATATAACTTAGGTTATAAATGAATTACAAATGAAATGTATCAAGTAGGTATACATAGATATATAAACATATAATCCATGTACCTTTTATTAACACCAAATATTAGAATGATAATTAATACTACCTCCGTCCCATTATAAGTGCTTTTTTAACCTTGATATTTTTTCCCAAAATAAGTGATGTGTTAGGACTTCAATACAATTTTTATAATATTTTTCCATATATGCCCTTGTGCAACCAATGGTATTTATTGCGTATTTATTAGAAAGTTGAAAGATTGAAGAAAGAGAAAGAGAGACCAAAAGACAATAAAAAAAGTTTCAAACAAAACAAAGAAAGTATATTAAGGGTATTTTTGTCATTTTAGCTTGTGTATTGGTATGTGTGATTTAAGCTAAAAAAGCACTTATTATGGGACGGAGGTAGTATCAATTATTCATTTTCTTCTAATACTTCCAATTAAATCCCCTTGATTTAACTTCAGTATTTATGCCACACAAGGCATAATTATGTGAACTTAGTACTTAATAGTCCACAAGCTTATAATAATATAATCTCCTAAAATAATATTATACTAAATGTTATATCTTATAATATGTTCATAATGTAATACCATTACATTACTAATTTACATGATCTCTAATATAATCAATCTATTACCCTCTTATAGGTAATACCCAATGGTCAAAGAAGAGTTGGTGGCTAACTCCACCAACTACTACTATTCATGGTCCTTCCTCATCATTACACCTTATAACATGCTCATGATGTAATTTCATTTCTTATTATATGCTTTCTTAGCAACAATGTAGTAATTGAATTAACAAACTCTACACACCAATGTATTGCATCTATTCATTATCAAGCTATTATTCTCCAATGGTTATTACCCAAAGAGCAAAAGGGAAGTTGGTGGCTAACTCCCACCAACTACCACTATTCATATACCCTAGCCACTTGATTGACCATTATTGTTCTCACATGGACTAACTTGCAAGCTTATATCTAATAACTTAATGTTATTACCATATGATATGATAGGGTCACACATACACCCCATCATATAATCCATGTACATTTGACAATACCGAATATATTTTAATTGAATAGTGTCACACCCCATTATTGTAAACTTTATTATTACACTTGATCATATAGTTTTCTATATTATATAGTTACCTTGAAGTGTCACACTTCATTCCATATTATATAGATGTAGCTACTATATAACTTATAATTACACATCATTGCACATAGGAATTTATTCACATAATAATAATTAATTCCTTTAATTATTCATTCATTAATTTATTTAATGAATGTTTATTCCATCACTTTGCCATACTAGGCATATCTCACAAGCTTACCTTAAGCTTATTATCATTCTCATCATTTATTCCTTTTCCACTATTTTTCTACTTATAATATGTTCAATTTACTTAAAACTATTAAATCACAAGGTTCACGTATAAAAATATATCGTGAATGAAAATATTCAAATATTCTTTACAATACTTATGGTAATATAATAACTCAAGTTATTTAGCAAATTGAAATAACTTAGTTTTCTTATATACTTTTACCCCTCTTGGAAATACATAAGATATAATTACTATTATGTATTCCGCCATAACATGATATGAAATATTATGTCTTCTCCAATTAAAGGCATTCATTATTAGAAAATAATTTACTTATTGTCTCATGATATTGTTCTTAATATAATATCAAATAACTATATGTACAACACATGTACATATATTATATATAGAAAATAGATAATAAGTTTATTTTCTATTATAATAAATTGTTTTCATCAATTTATTTATATATAGCAAATATATTTTAATATATTTACCATATTAATTAATCATACCTATTACCTCATACAAAAACATATAAGGTAATATTATTATTCAAAAATAACATTTCCTCCTTTATTAAAATAATTCAATATTAGAAATTATTTTAATATCCTTTATTAAAAATATATAATATTTATTTCTCTTTCCTTTCTATAAATTGTTCCCAAAATAATTTCTTCAAATATTCATTTAAAGATATAATGATTTCCATTTCTCTTTAATAACGTATATATATATATATATATATATATATATATATATATATTTATTAACGTTATTCGTACAATAGACTTTCTCACATATTACCACTCTAAGTAATATATATAAAAAGTATCAATTATAATTACATATTCAACACACATATTAATTCACTCCTTTACTTAAGTAAATTAAATACTATACTATATCATCATAGTTAATTAAGGTTCAATACTCTCATTATATTATTCCCTAATATAACTCCCAACTTAAATTAACTAATATTTATTCTTATTAGTTAATTCCTTAACTAACTCATGCTTCACTATCCAAACCCATTCATGGATAGCTTAAGATTTATCAATAACCTATATTATAAGCATACTAGTTATTAATACACATACACAAGAATATGGTGATTATACATTAAGGATATTTAATGTCACCAACTTACTATGATAAAATAATTCTATAAATTATTTAATATCGATAGGAAATCTTATCCACTTCCTTTATCTCAACTGAATTGTCTCTATGATAAATAACAAATATATATTAATAGTATATTTATAAATCACAAAAACACATATTACATAGTCTATATTACCCTATGTAATATAATACTACATACCTCATATTACAGATATATACTCTTATTCGAACCCATCTCACAGTTTAAGAATTTTATTTATTAAATCCTTATTTAATGATATTTGAAAATTCGGGTTCTTACAAAGATGACTATGAGGTGCCCGAGGAGATCAAAGAATGGGTCGAAGATAAACCCAAACTAAACCTCGACCAAACCACCACTATCAACATAGGAACCTCCAAAAACATTAAAGAAATCCAGATAGACCTCACACCAAATCAAAAAGCCGACCTGATCAAACTCCTAACACAGTACCAGGATCAAAGCTATCAATGAAATGCCCGTACCTCGAACAGAGAAGGAGATACGTGGATTCCTAGGAAGGATTAACTTCATAAGCCATTTCATTTCCTAGCTCACAGCAACCTGTGAGCCTATATTCAAGCTACTAAGGAAGAATTCCTCCATCAAATGGAATGAGGATTGTCAACAAGCCTTCCTTGCCATCAAGAAGCAGCTGGTCGAAGCACCTGTTCCCTCTGAAGGATGGAGTTGCTTTGTTCACGTACCTGTCAGTCAACACCAATGCAATGGGCTGCATGCTAGGATAGAAGGATGATAGTAACAAAGAGAGAGCCATCTACTACATCAACAAAAGATTCAGCAGTGGTGAACAAAAATACACCCTGATCAAGAAGACATGCTATGCATTAGCATGGGCCGCCATGAGGTTGCAACGTTATTTGCATGGGCACACGACCTACCTCATATCCCACATGGATCCACTCAAATACGTATTCAACAAGCCAATGTTGAATTGTCGACTGTCCAAATGGCAGTTGATCCTACAGCAGTTTGACATTATCTATGTGACTCAGAAGTTTATCAAAGGCCAAGGCATTGCAAATCAATTAGCTGAAACACCTTCAGGAGGGTTCAAGCCCCTGGAGACATATTTCCCGGATGATGGGATCATGACAATTCAACAATTCCAGTCAGAGAATACAGTCCAACCATGGAAAATGTATTTCGACGAAGCGGTAAACATGGAAGGTGCCGGAGCTGGGGCAGTCCTTATCTCTGGAACAGGAGAACAATATCCTGTGGCTACCAAACTTTAATTTGGCAACACCAACAATACAGCCGAGTATGAAGGCTGTATAATGGGGTTGAAGCTAGCCCAATCCATGTCTATCAAACACCTACTGGTCTTTGGAGACTCTGAGTTGGTCATCAGACAAACCACCAGAGCGTATCTCACAAAAGAGCTGCATTTGCTGCCTTATCATCGGCAGGTCATCAAAATATCCTAGGAATTTGAAGACATAACCTTCAGTCATATTCCTCGAGGTCGGAATGACTTCACTGATGCTTTGGCAACGTTGGCATCATTAATCCGTATATCCGATAGGAGTGGATTTCCCAACATCAAGTTCACAATTTAGAAAGCCCCAACGTTGGGGAAGTATCCGATGAAATACCTCCTGCCAAGAAGCCTTGGTATGAAGACATCAAGGAGTATCTCTGTGATGGATCCACACCCGCTGGGGTAAGCCAATTAGAGCGTAAACGGATTCATAAGATGGCTATGAAGTTCTACGTAAGCGAAGATGCACTTTATAAAAGGGATGCTGGAATAGGCCTGTTAAGATGCCTCAATAAGGAGCAAGCCCAAATATTGATGAATGAAGTCCACGGTGGAGTCTGTGGCCCACAGATGAGTGGTTATCTGCTGGCCAAGAAAATAATTAGAATAGGGCATTATTGGATCTCTCTCAAAGCTGACTGTGATGATCACTTCAAGAGATGCTATCAATGCCAAATCCATGGAAATGCCATTAACGCTCCTCCAAATGAGCTGCACCACATGAGTTCACCATGGCCTTTCTCTATGTGGGGAATGGATGTGATAGGTCCAGTTGAAACCAAAGCCAGTAACGATCATCGATTCATCTTCACCATGATAGATGACTTCACAAAGTTGGTGGAAGCTGCCTCTTTTCCCAAGGTCACAAAAGAGGTCATCGTTGGTTTCATCAGAAATAATGTCATCTGTCGATATGGACAACCGAAAGTGATCGTATCAGACAACGCCAAAACTTGAACAATTAGATGATAAAGGAATTGTGCAGTAAGTTCCACATCAAGCATCTCAACTCCGTCATCTATTGGGCCAAGATGAATGGTGCTGTTGAAGCGGCCAACAAGAACATCAAGAAAATTATGCAAAAAATGTCCGCCAATCACAAGGAATGGCCTGACCTGCTGCCTTTCACCCTGTTAGCCTATATAATGTCAATGCGCACCTCTACTGGGGCTACCCCCTATTCATTGGTCTATGGCATGGAGGCAGTCCTTCCCATAGAAGTAGAGATGGAATCCTTGCGAGTGTTAATCGATGCTTAGATAGACGAAGATCAATGGTTGCAAGATCGGTATCACCAACTGTCCCTGATAGATGAAAAAAGGGCTACACCCATTTTCCACGGACAGCTGTACCAGCAAAGGAACTCTAGGTCCTACAACAAGAAGGTCTAAATCCGACAATTCAAAGAGAACGACTTGGTGCTAAAGAAGGTCCTGGCCAATCAGGATGAAGCCAAAGGAAAATTCGCCCCTAACTGGGAAGGCCCTTTCATTGTCAAAGAAGTGCTGACAGGGGAGCTATCAGACTACAAGAAATGGATGGGAGCGAATTTCCCCAACTCATCAATTCAGACACCGTAAAAAGGTACTACGTCTAAGACACATGCATACCCGCATCTGGGTCCTACAAATCAAATCAAATTCGATTTTTCACTAGAAGACCGGAACTACGAATGACCTGATCTTCCTTAACCCGGGAGTACGTAGGCAGCCATTTCTGGTGCGGTCAAAACAAACAAAAAACTCAAAAACTCATCAAACCAAACTCAAAACCTAAGATAAATACTGTTCAAACCTCTCTCTCATACAAAATCTAAACTACGAATGACCTGATCTCCCTACACCCGGGAGTACGTAGGCAACCATTTACGGTGCAATTTTACCTTCAAGGAAAATCAAAAACCCAATGAAAAGACCAGTTCCAAGACACCCAAAGCTGGTAAAACCTAAATTTCATCAAGCCTGCCTGGTCAATAAATCCCTCTGAGATATTCTCTGACATCTCAATGTCAGTCCATCAAGGAGAAGCTCAAGATAAATCGATAACCGCGAGTCATGAAAGAAGTGGTAATCACTCAGCAATGACGATACATATCCAAACAGGGAAGTGAATCAAAAATATATTTCTTTGATATATAAAACTGTTTGATATATACATAGTGCCTGACAAAAATGGCTGATCTAGTCTGTGCAGGAAAAATGAAGCTAGTCTATGGACCCAAGGATAAGCGGGCCAGCAATGCCAGCATGACATCTCTTTCTGATGATGGTGGAGCAGCCGCAAGTGCAATCCCCTTAGCCTCCATAAGGCTCAAAACACCCACAACCATCTGCATCGTGGCACTGTGGTCATCTATATATATACTCATCTTGGTGACCAGACCATGAGTATAAGATCGAAGAGCAGTACTATCGACAATATGGAAATCACGAGAAACTATAGCCTCATCCCTCTCTGCAAAATCTACATCCCGAGCAATCAAAGTCTCCTCAATCTCAACATATGCTGCATCCCTGGCCGAGCGGACCTCGTCTCGCTGCACAACAGTTGCATCTCTGGCAGATCAGAGCTCCTCCTGCTCAATCAATCCAGCATCCAAAGAAGCCCTGAGCCCATCTCTCTTAGCAAAAGCTAAATTCCTGCCAGACAAGGCGGTCAACATCTGCGCTCTAGCCGCGTCTCGCTCAAAAGTCATCCTAGACAGTGAGTCCGCCAACGTCAGAACTGTCCCTGCAGGAACAATCGGTGGGTCGCTAACTAAGGTAGCTGTCAGGCCCATAAACAAATCATTCTCGGTAGGAGAATCCGGATCCTTCATAGGCTCCTCCTCGTCGGAGTCCACAATCGGAGATAAATGAGGCTCTGTTGCTGCTGCTGTATCTGCCTCCAACCATGCAGAGTACTCTAGAGAGCGACCCGGATGGCTACTAGAGAAATTAGCCCTCTCTCAATGAATCCAACACTCATACACCCTAATCAAGTCGGCAGATGACATAGAAGAAGCCAACATTCTCTGATCAGCAGACCCTTAAAGTGGTGCAGGCTTTGTAACTGGTCAAACTGCTCCATAACTGCCAAGGGATGATAGGTAGTCACTCCCCTCAAACCCGTTACGGGCAAGTAATCCATACCATGTGCATGGGTGCTGAAGCTATATGGGGACGCTAGCTCTGAACATGATAAAATCGTGAACAGATGATCAATATCCGATAGGAATGCCGACCATGACTCTGCATCAATACACTCTGCAGGATGAAAGGAGTAAACTGCGGATGTCTCGTGAGTAAAGTAGAAACCTCGGGGCCTAAAGAATCTGATCGGTCGTAAATGGGACATGAACCAGACATACAACAAGATCGAGCTGCCCCTAAAAAACCCCTCGGGATGGGTGCTGCAATGGGTGACTGACCTCAGCGTCTCAGCCAATATCATAGGGATGATGGTACTATCCTGTCTAAGGGCCCTAACCACAATGATTAATCCCACATCCAGATGATCCAATCGTAATGGCATATAGACATATGCCACAATACACATCAGCAAAACATCCACCCTGGTCGAATGCCACGCCTCTGCTGAAATAACAAAATCCCCGACATGGCGATTATAGCTGTCAAGCTCGCCAAAACGCTCCATCAAGAAGTCAATGGATATCACGTGTTTGGAGATGATCTCATCCATGACTATACTCTGTCGAAGATCGGACATACTGGTAAATGGTCTCCGCATATTGATAATAGCCGTCCGAGGGCACGACAACTCTAAGTCCAAGTCGGTAAATCTTTGGTACTCCTCCAGAGTCGGCGTCAGCTTGTGTCGCCCTATGCGGAATACCTGTCTCTCAGGTATCCAAAAGGGTAAGATGCCATTAATAAATCTAAATGGCACATGAAAATCTACGAGGGCCAACGAATGCCCCAACATCTGATCAACTATCCCTCTGGCTGGGAGGGGCAGGCTCTCATACCACGACCTCAATGATGCCGCCACCTCAAGCGGTGGTAAATGCTCTATACGGCTGACTGCAGAAGACATCATCTGTATCACCGTACCACAAGACCATCCAGGGGTTAAATCTGAGCTCATTTATCTGAATGCATACACATGACATAATACATGCATGATGACAGTAATATAAATATGATGCAATGGATAGGAGATAGCATGAATATCTACGATAAACTATCTACTACAGGACATCATCCCTGTCTAATAATACAAAGCAAAATGAAAATATACAGGGAAATGGGGCACCACCACCCAGCTACTAACAATGGTCTATCAAAAGTGGGGCACAGTCGCCCAATAGCCAAAATAGTGGCTGACCAAAAAGTATAGCTGCCATAGCTATCACAAGAAGTCAAAGACATCAGTGTCCAGGCGATCGACCTGCTCCAGCTCCTCCGTAGACACAAAGCTGCGATCATCAGGCATGGCTGGGCGGTATAAGGGAGGATCTGCCCCTGTAAAGCTGTTGCTAAATGGACCTGAAGAGGGACCTGCTCCTGAGCTGGATGGGTCAAAAGAAGATGCCTCTGACGGATCTCGACCAAGGTGCCTGATAAAAAAGTGAGCTCTCTCCAACTCCCAGATCAGATCTGCTATCTGGTCTGCATAAGTGGGCTCCCTGAGGCAAGCTGTCCAGTCAGTCATCATCACGGACCCTGGCACCATGTCTGCCATAAAATGGGTGGCACGAGTCTGAGCTCCAATAGTGCGAGGACTCCACCAACTGCTAAAGACCTCCTGGCTATACGGGCCCTCTGATAGAATAAAGCCATCTAAGCCCTCCATACGGATGTCTGTCAATGGCACGGTCAACGGCCAATGATGCCAAGAAGGAGGAGCAATGGGAATGAGGATCTCCCCCATAATGCTCCTAATAGCACACTCTCCAAGATAGATCTCCCAGCCTCCTTCCGTCAACAATGGGACTCTACGGGTCGACAAAGCAAACTCTCGACCAGTAGGGAAGCCTCCCTCAAATCTGACTGTCAAAAACTCCGAGGTATACGGCACCCAGGTGATCAAACCAGCTGTTAAAAGCTCCAATTGAAGACGGGCATGAGTAAACCCCTCAGCAACAGGGACCTCTGTCAAAGTGGAGTGATGTCATCGCCGTCCTCAAGGATAGGCCTCCAGACCTAAGGCAGAAGCTGGCCATAGGCAAGGAAGCCTCTCAAATGCTCAAAGCTGACCATGTAAATATCAAAAGTCCTCAGTGACCAAGACTGACAAATCTAAGTGTAGAAATAAAAAAGGTACAAGAAAGATGTACTCACCAGCAGAAACAGGTAAAATCTTAACCAAGCCTCCGTAAAACCCTCAGAAAGTATGCGCATGCCCTGGAGAAAATAGGCAAAGGTATAGGAGCCCCAATCAAAGTCACTAAGGCGCTCTACATGTTGAGTGGCGCTGATCAAGGCGAAGGACACAGTAGACGAGTTATCCGCCACAAAACAACCCCTGATGATCGACAAAAATAATCGCCTCAAAATGAGATCCCTAGCCCTCTTATCATCAGGCGGGGGCTCCAGCAAAGCCCCATTCTTGGCATCTATACTCAAGGGACCAGATCGGACTGTCTGACCCTTGAACTCCATCTGAGGAACTCCCAACAGGGACCTAACGATAACGGGCATAATGTCAGCCATGACAGGCACTGGCTCGCCCTCAAACTCAATGCTGGTGATGAACCTCCAATCCATCGAGGTAATCATCACCTCATAATCCAGTAGATGAAGGGACTGAGTTTGGTGCAACCAACGCTCAGACAAAGCCCTCATATACCCCCAGGGGCAACGACGGGGAAGGATCGAGAAAAATGCCTGAAATCCCCAGCCGTCCACGATGTCCCCGTACTCCTGATGCATAGTCTGATACAGGGAGTACACACTAAACCAGTTCCCTCAAGGCTGCATAAAGTCGGGAACCTGCATAAAAAACCAACCCATGTCAAAAATATGTTCCCCGTGAATAGCCAAAAGAAGAAAAGAATCCAAGCAGGAAGAAAGCTGCAAGTCACCTCGTTGGCGTGCAGAAACCTCGAAGGATGGTGACTCAAGTCCCCCAACAACTCCTAGATTGGCACAACAATACCGGGGACCTCCTCACGTGGAGCCTGAGCTAGAGCAGGAGAGGCAAAAGGAGCCTCCTCATCATTAATATCAAGTGGCTGCTCGTCTTGTGCTGGACGAATCACCCCCTCCACCAATCTATGAGGCGTCCGATCTGGATGAGGTTGAGGAATGTCAGAAGCCCTCCTCTGTCTAACGCCTGAAGATACCCTACTAGAACTGCCGGGTCTATCGCGATCCATCGCAAACACCAAGACTCCAAATCACCTCAGAAAGGGTGTGGTAAGCCTAAAACCTGTGGCTTATTATTTTCAATCAGTCTAGCATATATCTCTAAGTCTTAGAGCATGTATGGGTCAGTCAAGGATACCCAGTCAATTCAAAACTGTATGTTTTTCAAAAATTTAAACTCTAAAAATCTGCATAGGTCAGTCAAAAATCCCCAGTAGAGTCAAAAATGCATGTTTTAAAATGCCTGTGATTTTGAAATTTTGTTGCCAGAGTCCTCTTTATAAAATGGACTGTCCACATGCACTTAGGTATGTCTAGGTGGCCATTCAGTAGCACACCTACCCAAAAACAGAAATAATTCCTATTTATGGAATTGAATCAAAAGTCAACCCCACATGGCAGCCAAATTACCATGGACATTTTTAGTTGAAAATACAGGCTCACTAGGCCTCAAAAAGGATAACTAAGCTGACCAAAAATAGCAAAATAACACTATCTTAGAACCTGAATTTTCTTACATCCAAACGTGCATTATAGTAAGATATGCATACATATGAAGTCAGAAAATTTTCAGCAGGTCATATAGGCATACATTTTTTATACATTACGTTTAAAAGCCCCCTACGTGGTTCGCATGCTTTTAACAATCAAAATTTGTGAAAAAAGCATGTAAAATGTTATCTGCACTGCGCTGAACACGTAGGAACTGACGGAATCAGAAAACAACTGCCCGAACTCGGTAGATCTGAAAAAGAAGATCGAAATCCTTTCGAAACTCAAAAATAAAACTTGAAAAATGAAAATCCCGCGTCCCAATATAAAGCCCAGGTGGCTGTACCTCCACCTACGACACCCCAGGGTGGGTCCCACTCCCCCAGGCTAGGTCCGGTTTGAGTCGAAACGAAGTTTATATGAGCTGCCATGTCAAATCTGAAGAAAAATCGCTACGCGTATGAGCTGTTTGTCCTGAAATCCTGCGTTTAAGCAGCGTAATCCTGACAGAAGAGGGAACTCTATGAAAACCCCTGGTATTCATCCCGGAGCCAAGTCCGGGGTTCAACGATGCCAACTACGGAAAAACTACGCAAAAATTGTGCTAAACTGCCGAAAACTACCATTTTCGAAGTTCGGGTATAGACCGAAGCCAATTTCGGCAGTTGGCTCAACCCCAACAAAGTTTGGGTACAGACCGAATCCAGTTCAGCCGTTGGCACAACCCCAGTGAAGTTCAGGTACAGACCGAATCCATTTTAGCCTTTGGTTCAGCCCCATCAAAGTTCGGGTACAGACCGAAGTCAATTTCAGCCGTTGGCTCAACCCCAGCGAAGTTCAGGTACAGACCGAATCCAGTTCAGCCATTGGCACAATCCCAGTGAAGGTTTGGGTATAGACCGAATCAATTTCAGCAGTTGGTTCAGCCCCAGTGAAGTTCGGGTACAAATCGAATCCAGTTCAATCGTTGGTTCATCTCTAGCGAAGTTCGGGTACAGACCGAAGTCCAGTTCAACCGTTGGTTCACCTCCAGCGAAGTTCAGGTACAGACCAAAGTCAATTTCAGCCGTTGGCTCAGCCGCAGCGAAGTTCGGGTACAGATCGAATCCAGTTTCAACCGTTGGTTCAGCCCTAACGAAGTTCGGGTATGGACCGAAATCCAGTTTCTGCCGTTAGCGCAACCCCAATGACATTTCAATCTTCAGAATAGCCCTATGAGACATCGGGGAACGATCTAGTGGCAAAAGCCATATAATACTCTATCCCCACAGAGGACAGACGATGGAATCTATTATACACATCCTCAAAAGGGAATAAGGCGAAAGATTGAGGATTCAGCCTCCTATTACTAACTGCCAAGTGCAAACTATCATCCTAGATAGGCGTCAAAACTTTCGCTTGGGTAACTCGATAACCGAAGGATATCCCCAGCAGAGGAGCCTTTAGAGATGTGCAACATCACCTGCCGGCAAGGAAATAGACCCTGCTACAAATACCAACAGATACAGGAAATCGTGGAACTCAAACTGAAGTTGCATTCATAATAGCATCCCCATCAGAGTGGAACAGGCTATCATGAACAACGTCATACCCAGCAGATAATGGCGTAAGCAGTTAGGAATAGTCCCATTCTACTCAAAGGTATCCAGCCTTCGTAACACATCCAATATGTCATATTTCTAGTGTCTACCAATCTTTATCCTGTTCATTCCGCTACACTGCATGAATATGATAAAGAGGGGCATCTGTAGACACTCGAAATTTTGCTTCCCTGTTACTAACACTGCAGGAGGGCAAGGCTGTCTTTTTAAACCAAATCTGGTCTTAATACCGGTCCTTCAAGTCAAATCCGGCCACCAATGCCGGTCCTTCAAGTCAAATTCGATCACCAATATCGATAAATCAAGTCAAATTCGGCCACCAATGCCGGTACTTCAAGTCAAATCGGATCACCAATATCGGTAAATTAAGTCAAATTCGATCGCCAATATCGGTAAATCAAGTCAAATTCGATCGCCAATATCGATAAATCCAATCAACTCCAATCTCTAATCGGACCGTCAATCCAGCTCTGATCTCCAATCAGACCGTCGAATCAGCTCTGATCTCCAATCGAATAGTCAATCCAGCTCCGATCTCCAATTGGACCGTCCATCCAGCTCCAATATCCAATCGGACCGTCCATCCAGCTTCAATCTCCAATCAGACCGTCAATCCAGATCCGATCTCCAATAGAACAGTCGAACCAGCTCCGATCTCCAATCGGACCCTCCATCCAGCTCCAATCTCCAATCGGACCGTCAATCCAACTCCGATCTCCAATCAGACCGTCAATCTAGCTCCGATTTCTAATTGGACCGTCAATCCAGCTCCGATCTCCAATCGGACCATCAATCCAGCTTCGATCTCCAATCAGACCGTCAATCCAACTTTGATCTCCAATCGGACTGTCCATTCGGCTCTGATCTCCAATCAGATCGTCATTCCGGCTCCGATCTCTAATCGGATCGTCAATCCTGCTCCGATCTCTAATCGAACCGTCAATCCAGCTCCGATGGACCGTCCATCTAACTCCGATCTCCAATTGGACTATCAATCCAGCTCAGATCTCTAATTGAATCGTTAATCCAGCTCTGATCTCCAATCAGACCGTCAATCCAGCTCCGATATCTAATCGGACCGTCAATCCAGCTCCGATCTCCAATCAGACCGTCAGATCGACCCCGATCTCAATATCGGGCCATCAAATCGATCCTGATCTCCAATCGGGCCATCAAGTCAAACCCCAATCTTAATATTGGGCCTTCAAGTCAGCCTCGACAGTAACCCGGGAGGTACAAGTCAGCCCCGACAGCAACCCGGGAGGTACAAGTCAGTCCCAATAGCAACCCGGGAAGTACAAGTCAACCTTGGCGTCAACCCGGGAGGTACAGGTCAAGCCCAACATCAACCCAGGACGTGTCAAGTCATCCCTGGTGTCAACCCGGGAAGTACAATTCAGTCTCGGCATCAATCCGGGAAGTGCAGTCCAGCCCCAAAGATAGCCCTGGGAAGCCAAATTCACCAAGGACCACCCTGGGAGGGGCAAAATGATCATTTTATCAACTCGAAGCTAATTTGATCAAACTCAACCTGAATCGATGCCACTAAAGTCAGAATGAACCATAACGACAATCCCGAGTGCAACCGATGCAAGACAGCTCAACGGACAAACTGCAAAGAATCAAAGACCTGGTTATGAACTCGTCTTCTTGGACCCCGAAAATGTTTTTTCCCATGTCATTGGGACACTCTCGGCGAGGACTTTTTGAAAAGGTATAGCACGCCTCAAACGGACGCTCCGATCAAAAGTTAGAAAGTTTCGAACCTGACATAGCATTTCTCAGGGTACATGTACTTCGAGACGATGAAGCTGGGCAAGTGGGCCCCACCTTGAGGTGCCGCACCTCTACTTGTGGCAGCAGTAGGTAGAGATTCGTCTCCTTGGTCTATAAATAGAGGGGCACCCCCTCTCATTTTCATAAGCAAGAATCGATCCGAACCTCTGCCCGTTCGATTTCTCGACTTTTAACACCTCTTCCAAACCCAAATATTTTTACTCGCTTTCGTAGATATACCAATATACTACCACATATCAGAAAATAACCAGTAGATTTGGACGTTTGAAGCCCACTAAGTGGCAAAAAGCCCGTATAGCAGCTTATTATTTATTTAAATCTCGTCAATTCTAGCTTTCAAACGGTTCAAGTAGGTTCAGACAGTACCTGGAAGCTATAATGGCTGAGATTTCCTTAAATCTAGTTATTTTTTTAGTTTTAGCTAATAAAGTAACCTCGCGGCCCTTAGATCGCTATCTAGTGGGAACGAGACGCTTTGGCCACGCGCAGCCAGGATTTACTGATGAATCCTTGGTTCCAATGCTACGTGAGGACGTATATATCTATTTCTGTTCAAATTTGAAATGTGCAGGTTTATTGGCTACTCATATGTGAGCCTAGGAATCGTGGGATTCACGATCAAATCGATAGGGATCTGATTCCCATGATGGACAAACTCCGATTTACAAATGTACCTTGTCGGTTTTTCTGTAAAATGTACAGGCAAATAGACCTTAAAATGGTTATCCGAATTTAAGGTCTCAACATAGTAAAAATGTGGATTGTTATATCAGCGTCCCTCCGATGGCTTTCATGCCCATGAGGAGACCGACACTTGTAGATATTTTGTGGTCAAGGATGCTTCGCAGACCGATAAATCACCATTCAAATGCAGCCCTAAGGCTATACAGATAAATTGGAAGTATCAAAAGGCTTCAATTCCTATGTCAGCGTAAGGGTTTGAAAACCAGCTTTCAAAACATCACTTTAATCAAAAGAAAAGCTTTTGCAAATCTAATAAAAAAATCCTTTTGCAAATCAAATCAAAGACTGATTTCAAAACAGAATCAAACCCTTCGTATATAGGTTCAACGAAGCAAAGTACTACTTTCAAATCAATCAAACATAGGCCTAACTTTAAGCAGCATTCACACACGCATTTTAGTTTTAAGGAAAATATTAAAAAAATGTGGTACCGTGTTTACACGGGAGTCGTGGGGTGCCTAACACCTTCCCTACACTTAACCAAGTCCTCGAACTCAATCTCTGTTTTCAAAGATCAAGTTTCGATAATGTCCAGCAATTGGGCCTCTTTCAAATAAAACTCGGTTGAGTTGGTACAACCATTTCAAATCTACCAACTGATGACTCTGTAACACGTTCAAAACCGTCGACATGATACATGTTGGCCTTTTTCTAAAAAATCCTTCAAAACCTTTTTCCTAAATAAAATAGTGAGGCTAGAGATAACTTAGGAAGAGATGAAAACCCGGGTTGTGACCCGACCTGCGGATTTTTTCCAACGTCGACAAAACGTACTCAGCTTTCCGCACTTAAGATGTCTTGGGAGAAGTTCCAGGAATTGTTAAACGATAATTACTTTCCAGAAAGTATTCATCATATGAAGGAGGTGGAATTCATCAAACTGGAACAGAACAATATGACTGTATCACAATACGTGGCCAAGTTTGTAGAATTATCCTGGTTTGTATCCCATTTGGTGGATAATGAGGAATGAATGACACGAATGTTTCTGAGAGGTTTGAAACCTTAAATTTGTCAATACCTCATTTTTTATAAACTTTGTTTGTATTCAAATGTTTTTAATAGGGCTCAATTATTGGAGCGAGGTAATAAGACTATTAAACCAAAGGACAACAACCATAGTCGTATCGGTGGCAACAGTCATCATAACCAGCGTGGAAGAAACTATCATGCCAGAAATGGTAACCACTTTGGTGGTAATCATGACCAATATAATAGAAGAAGTGAGTCAGGTGGAAATTTTAAAAAGAGAAGATTCAATAATGATAACGAAAAGACATCGGCAGCAGCACTAGCACCAACAACCGTTTCTAGGGGAGGGGAACGACCACCGGTCGTATGTTATAAATGCGAACAAGAGGGACACATTAGTCTAAACTGCACACAGCAATCTAAGGTGTGCTACAATTGCAGAAAAGAAGTTCACATAGCTCGAGTGTACCCTATAACAAAGTCAAGTCCAGTTAGAACAGTGACACCAAAGGCTGTCCCAGACAAGTCAAAGTCGGTGGTTCAAGGGAGAGCATTTGTCATAACTTTCCAAAATGCGAGGAATTCGAACGAAGTTATCACGAGTAAACTAATCATAAACTCTTGTGAAGTCTATACCTTATTAGATATCGGTTCTACCCATTCTTTTATTTTGTTTGCTTGTGCTCAACGTTTGAACTTGACCCCTGAGAAATTAGACTTTGATTTATCTGTTAAAACTCCGCTGGGAGAAACTTTCGTTACATCCACAGTTTACAAATCTTGTTTGATTCAAATTAGCACCCTCACATTACCTGTTAATCTCATCTCATTGAAAATACTTGCATTTGATGTGATTTTAGGAATCGATTGGTTAACTACTCATCATGCTAAAATTGATTATTTTCGTAAGTTTGTTAGCTTTCATATTCCTAACCAACCTGTGACGCCCCCAAATTCAGACCGCCACATCGTCTCGAATTCGGTTCGTCACGTTCTACAATCTAATATAATAATATGACTAAATGTCATATCGCACAGCGAAATAACTCATAACATACGAATAAATTATATTTATTTAATATAACCATTCATGTCCCAAGATTTCGTAACTTAAACATCTCTCATATCTTAAACATAGCTTAAGCATACATAATCTTAACTTAATACATAATAGACTAGAATCTTATTACAATTGTAATAAAAGTTATACATAATAACAAGCTACTCCGTAGCCTTGCCTTTGCCCTTATCAGCGCCCAAAGGTCCGCCTTACTCTGTCTTAACTGAAATATTTTTAGGAAAAAGCAAGAATGAGCAACAAGTTTGCTCAGCAAGTAATATAGCAATAAAGGACAATATAGTTTGCAATTCTCAAGGGTATGACAAATAATGATAGTTCGAGGATAACAAGAAGTATCAACAGTTTTCAACAATGGTTTCTAAGGACCGAAGATATTAATAAGATTCAATGTTTAACCTTTTCACAGTTTAAGAATAATGAATACTGAGCAGCCACTAAGGACTATGAACTTCTACTAGAATTAACAGAAATATACTGATAATCCAATAAAACAAGTACAACAGATGATCAGCCTAAAGTACCCTACGCTATGCATATCGTTCAATCGTACTCAAGTGCGCGTGTCGGTCTCCCGATAATATATAGTTTTTTCCCTTCAAGAGGGTAGTTCATCTCAGTCAATATAAGATTCCGCACCAATCAATTGGTTTGGATCGCTTTTCAAATTCATAATATAGGTCGAGCCAAATCAAATGGCATAGACCGCTCTTTCAATATATATAATAACAATCATAAGTTCAAAACTCAAGATTTAAAGTTCGAAGAATATAAATCGACTTTATTTTAGCCACAAAGTAATTAAGTCATAAAACATGAATCGTAATTCCAATAGCTTACTTGTACGACAATAATAGCACAAGCTTAAGAATTTCTCAATAAAGTATAGAGTTCGAGTACTTACATACAATATCCGTTGAATAAAGTAAATGCAAGGTTAGGATACTTGCACAAAATCCAAAGTTGTGTAAGTTAGGAGACTAGCCTTAAACGTAGTTTACCAATGTAAAGCTTATCAACACTTCGAATTCCTATCGTAATATATTTACATGTATAAGATATTCATTAGCTAAGTATATTCGGTACACAAGCTCGATATGTAAGTTAAATATACACATATGATTGTACTTTAGTCATATAACTCTATACGTACGTCATTACGTACTTGTACACATCAGTATATGAAATCAAGTAACATAGTTATACCACGCATGACATTATATTTAATCACAACGCTTAATCGATTTCATCTTTACTATCTTTAGAATTCCTTTTATAAGTTAAACATCATCATGTTACATTAGACTTTGATCAGCAGCTTAGGTATCATTATAAGTCAACTGGCAAAATCAGAAAGTAAGCAGAATGCATCAGACCTAAAAATAGCCTGGCGCAGCTGTGCTATGGAAAGGCTTAGGGATGGCGCAGCTGCGCTGTCCTCCTTGGTTTTGTTTCACTTTTTAGCGTAACAGAGTGTTAACACATAACAATCATACATGTTAAGAGGTCTTGGACTCCTATAGGGTCACTTCAAGTTTATGTTTATATATTATACATTTAGTTGGAATCTCTAAAGGATTTAGGCCAATAAGGTCATGATATCACAAGGGCTATCAAGTTTGTCATTCATACACATAAAGCGGCCACAAAATCTGTAATATACATGTTTACATGTGTTCATATCATTTATGCGTGGCTAGCATTGCTATTTGCTGAAAAACTTACTTAAACTCGTACTTGATTAACTTTCATCGTATCTAACAAGTGTGTGCACATATAGGACATCTTAGGGATATTAGAAGTACTAGTATGAATATCAAAAATATCAGAATATCGTCACACCATGTTCATACAACTTAGTTTGCAAAAAGTCCAAGTTTTGTTTTCGAAATTATTCTCAACGTATACCTGTATGCTAGTGTATACTCAACACTTTAGACTATCATTTCATGCATATCTAGACCATACGATCATGCTCAAAAAGTTAGAACATAAGCATCAACATTATATGTCAAAGTCCATTTTAAAAACTCTAAGTTCATTTAGTAAGTGTATACTAATGAAGTCAAAACAACTCATGCTATATCAAGAAACATATATACACAAGTTAATCATGTTCTTCATGCATTGCTAAAGTGATACCAATATGTTAGTGAAAGTAGTATGCATACAAGCCAATCATGTATGATGATAAAGTATATACTTTGGAGGCAATCTTATTTATTTATTAATAAAAATATTCATTTATTAAAGGCATTTAATTATCTACATGGTGCTGTTTTTATAATATGTAAATAACCCATAGTTTTAAGCAATGCTTTTAGAATCATGATGATGATCATGCCAATGAGATCTAAATTCTTAGAAAGCTCTAAAACTAAAATAGTTCCTAATCATGGGATTACTAAAAAGGGGATTAGTAAATCCGGATAGATTAGTACATATGTTGCTTGCTCATTAGATGAGGATGATTGATCTCATAATCATTTGTGTGGAGACACTAAAGCAAGTATGTAGGTGCTTATTGGAGAATAAGTTCACTGAACGTGACTCGCTATGGAATACCTAATGGAGTTTTACTCGCCTGTCAATAGGAATTTCTAATGTGATAGAAGTACAAGTGATCCTTGGACTTGAGATCATCATAGTATCTTGTATGTAATGAATTATACTTTGACTTATTCCTTAAAGCCCTTTAGGGTATATAAAAGGGTATGCTTGGGTATAATGAGTTACATATGGAGACAATGAATGATCAATAAAGAATCTACCACCTCTAGTAAAGGAGGAGATATGTCCTATGTGATTCGTTAAATGACAACCCAGGAATCCTTGGCCAAGGTAAAATGAAATTAGAAAGGAGTTTCTAATTTACATTATTTGGAGTTGTGCATTTTCTAATCGAAATACATATAATTAAATAAAATAAGACTTGACAGTAAATTCATGTCTTATATTTAATTGGGACATTGTATGGTGGAAGGATTGAATTGTATGGTAACTATTTACTCACAGGTTCTTTTATGATTAATGTTGAAATCTATATTATCTGGAAAGTCGTTGATCGCTAGGGAGGCTTATCCCTATTGTAGAATAAATATTATTTATTTAAATAGATTATTAGTTTAATTTATTATTTAAATAAGATTAGAATTGTTCTAATTGATTTATTCACAACCGGTTTAATATGGAGAACCTAAAGGGTCACACCATAAAAGGAAGAACAATTATTTAAGAAGGTAATGGCATAATCGTAATAATGCATTAAGTGAAATTAATTTAATCTATGGTGATAGAATAAATTAAATAGCTTAATATTTATTATTTAATATTTTGGAAATATTAAATATAAATTAATAAGAGGAGTCTTATTAATATTATTATAATTATTATTATTTTAATTTCTAAAGGAGTTTAGTAATTAATTTAATATTAGTACTCTCATTTATTCCTAATAAGATTAGGAGACAAATTAATTAAATGAATTTAATTAATTATTTCCCATGTGGTGGGAAGCCTAAATTAATTAAAGGAGTTTAATTAATTAAAAGAAATCCCATGTCTAATAGGATTAGAAGGGTTGACCAATATCTATATAAGAGGATTCTTATAATAGATATTACTTGATGCAATTCCAATTGTTGGAGAGTACTCCTTTTCTATAGTGGATAGAAAACTAAGCCAATCACCCTCCTTCTTGATAATTCATCTTCCTTGGTGGATCACCTCTAGAGGCCAAACACTTGGGTGGCTAACGTTGATCAAAGGAAGAAATCTAACCCGGAAATTCAAGGAGATCACGAAGAACAAGGAGTTGAACTAGTACCTGTGGAAGCTTCGTTCTACAAGGGTATGATTCCATAACTTCTTATTTATCGTTTTAAATTAATAATTTGCATAAAGGATGATCCGGGTAATGGTTTTGTAGAAATTTTTTTAAACTCTGATATACCATGCTTCCGCTAATTTTTGCAATTTGATTGCGTCACGATTTCGTACAAACCCAACAGTGGCATCAGAGCCAAACTTTTATGCAATTATTAATTTATTTTTGATTTCATATACATATGGGTATATATTTAAAATAATTTATTGGGCATAATTTTATTGTATAAAATTATTTTTTTTAAAGAAAAAAAAATGACATTTTTTTTTTTGGGACGAATCACAATTTTTTTTTTGGGTGCTAATCTTGAATTCTGCAAAGAAAATGTATTGTCTCTTTCTTACTCCAAAAAGAATGTGACCCATCAGGAAAGGACTCTTTTAATAAACCTGCAGGACTCTTTTAATAAAAGAAGGTGACTTCTTTTTAAAAAAATAAATATGATATATTTATATATTATATTCTAAATAATTTTATAATTAAAATAAAGAGTTTATTTTAATCTTGAAATTGGATTTCATGCAATTTAAAATTGTCCAATAAATGATACTCATATATATATGGAATGTTTTAATTCATGAGATGAATATTTATTTATTGATATATATGGTGATATGTATGATAATAAATGGGGATTGATTATGGACTATTTGACCAATGTGATTGGATTTTATTTTAGTTGAATGCTTGAATGAATGAGTTTTATTAAATGGGGTCTGTGTACCTCTTCTTCTCTAAATTTTTTTTTTCGTGATGTAAAATTCTATCTCCCTCCTATGTACTTCCCCTTGACTGCTGATCAAGGTTTCTATTTAAATTAAATAGTTTAATGTAATAGAAATAGTTAGAATTATCTTGAAAAAATTGGAGACCAAGGAGTAAGGAGCGCGTGAAGACCCGTTTGTATGGAGCCCGGGTTTAAATGTAATAGTTATGTTTAAATTTAAATTCTTGCACTCCTAGGTTTGACCTTTTGGTTCACTTGGTGGCTCTAGTGAACCAAACTAGAATAAAAGTCCATAATCAATCCGGGTAGAATATAGTATTCTATATTGCATGCTAAATATTATATATATTATATTTTATGCAAACATGCTTCGCATGTTTAATAAAATGACGCGTATTTTATATATATATGTGCATGCGCGCTAAACAAAGATGAGACTAATAATAACAAACCCCTCAAAGAAATAATATTAAGTCCGAAGTGTTCAAATGATATTTGGAATATCGAACGTCGCCTTCTAGCATGATAAATTAATAGAGTATTAGATATTTAATATGAGCTTGTTGTGCTATCCACAAGGCGAGTATTGTGTATTTAAGATGTTAATTAATCACATTTGATGCTTATCAAGAAAATTGAACGATCTAGTCTGTTGTGCTATCCACAAGGACGAACATTTTTCTTTTTTGAATTTATGAAAGTGCTAGGCTGGACTTAACTTAAATTATTTTAGTTCGGATGTGCACACACTTGACCATTATGATTTAAGAGGCAAAATAAAAGGAATTACATGGTGATGTAATTGACAAGAGTTGTCTACCTATTTATTTGTATATCGCTTGTTGTGCTATCCACAAGGTTATATACATTTGAAATGGGATCCTTATTCTCATTAGCAAATCTTTAATTAGATGTTGCCGAACTATATAAGTGAGGGTAATATAGTTTGATAAAAATAGTGGGAGATACCAATTTAAAATAAAGACCTAAATTTATTTTGGTGAAAATGAATGTTTGCTAAAATGTTGTTTTTCACATGCAAAATTTTAAAAATGTCAAAATCACTAATTTCACTGCGAAGCATACTTGATGCTAATAAGCTTACCGGGCCGAATTATACGGACTGGCTAAGAAATCTGAGAATAGTTCTCACTGCTGAAAAGATTTCTTATGTCCTAAACTCACCTGTCCCTGGAACTGTTCCAGAAACAGCCTCTGAGGAAGAGATTGCCACCATTGTAAAGTGGCAAGATGATGCATCTGTGGCTCAATGCATCATGCTCGCATGCATGAATAACGAGCTTCAGCGTCAGCACGAAAACATGGATGCTCCTACTATGTTGATTCACCTCAAGGAGTTGTATGGTGAACAAAGTAGGACTGCTAGATATGAGATATCTAAGGAGCTCTTCCGATCTCGGATGACCAAGGGCACAGTGAACATAAAGGAACAAAAGAAATCTGATCCAGCTAGCAAAGGAATGTGCTTCCATTGCAACGAGCCGGGTCATTGGAAGAGGAACTGCAAGAAGTTTCTGGCAAAGAAGTAGCTTGGAGAAGCTTCGACTTCCAATCAAGGTTTGTTCATGATTGAAATTAATTTTTCAGAAAGTCAAAATTCTACTTGGGTATTCGATACCGGCTGTGGTTCTCACATATGTAATAATGTGAAGGGACTGGTCAGAAGTAGAAAGCTGAACAATGATGAGGTGATCCTACGAGTGGGGAATGGAGCAAAGGTTGCTGCATTAGCTGTATGAACTTATTATTTAGCAATGCCTTCGGGCAAGTCCATTTATCTTAATAATTATTATTATGTTCCGAATATTATTAAAAATATTATTTCAATTTCTGTATTGGATATGGAAGGATTTAACGTTGTTATAAAGAACAATAGTTGTTCTATTTATAAAGACGATATTTTATATGGTGTTGGAAATTTACGAAATGGACTTTATACACTTGACTTACAAGAAAATATTTTTCAAATTGAACAAACTAAGAAAAGGAAAAGAGATGATATTAATTATACCTACATGTGGCACTGTAGACTCGGTCATATCAATGAAATAAGATTATCCAAGTTGCATAAAGATGGGCTCTTTGAGTTATCTGATTATGAATCATATCCAACTTGTGAATCTTGTCTCATGGGTAAAATGACTAAATCTCCTTTTAGTGGAAAAGGAGAAAGAGTTACAGAGTTATTGGCATTGATTCACACAGACGTTTGTGGACCTATACAACAAGTGCACGGGGTGGGTATTCTTATTTTATTACTTTCACTGATGATCACTCAAGATTTGGATATGTGTATTTAATGAAATACAAGTCAGAATCATTTGAAAAGTTCAAAGAGTTCAGAAGTGAAGTAGAGAAACAAACGGGCAAGAGTATAAAGATACTTCGATCAGATTGAGGTGGAGAATACTTAAGCGGTGAGTTTCTCAATTATCTCAAAGAAAATGGTATAATCTCACAATGGACTCCTCTAGGTACACCACAGTTAAATGGAGTATCTGAAAGGAGAAATCGAACACTGTTGGACATGGTTCGATCTATGATGAGTTTTACCGACCTTCCAATTTCCTTATGGGGATATGCCCTAGAAACGGCTGCATACCTACTTAACAAGGTACCTACCAAATCCGCCCCAAAGACTCCATATGAGATATGGAAGGGGAGGAAACCAAATCTTAAGCATGTTAAGACTTGGGGTTGTCCAGCTTATGTCAAAAAGTTTGAAAACGATAAGCTACAGACTAAATCCGATAAGTGTAGATTTGTGGGATACCCTAAAGAAACTTTAGGGTATTATTTCTATCATCCAACTGATCAAAAGGTGTTTGTTGCGAAACATACTGCCTTCTTGGAAAAGGACTTTATCCATGAAGGGGTCAGTGGGAGTAAGATATATCTTGAAGAAGTTCAAGACCCACAAATTACCACGGATCAAAGTCAGGTACCTGACAAAGTAGAAGAACCTACTATACCACACCCTGTTCGTAAATCTGGAAGAGTACCGAAGATACCTGAGAGATATAGATTCGTTATAGAGGATGACGATGAGGTACACATCATGAATGATGATGATCCATTGAATTACGAACAGGCTATGAGTAATAAAGACTCAGGAAAATGGCTTGAAGCTATGAAATTCAAAATGGACTCCATGTATGAAAAACAAAGTATGGACTTTGATTTCACCACCTGAAGGCATTAAGCCTATTGGGTGTAAATGGGTCTTTAAAAGAAAGACTGGAGCGGACGGCAAGGTAGAGACCTATAAGGCCCGACTGGTTGCAAAAGGTTTCAAACAAAGACAAGGAGTTGACTATGATGAAACCTTCTCACCAGTAGCTATGCTCAAGTCCATTCGGATTTTGCTTGCGATTGCAGCTTATAACGACTATGAGATCTGGCAGATGGACGTGAAAACGGCCTTCCTCAATGGGAAACTTGAGGAGGATGTGTATATGACACAGCCAGAGGGATTTGTTTCAAAGGTTGGAACAAATCAAGTCTGTAAGCTGCAACGATCCATTTATGGATTGAAGCAAGCTTCTCGTAGATGGAACATTCGTTTTGATGAGACAATCAAAGAGTTTGATTTTGTCAAAAACGACGATGAACCATGTGTGAACAAGAAGGTTAGTGGGAGCGCAGTTTCATTCCTTGTATTATATGTTGATGATATATTACTGATAGGGAATGACATTCCTATGCTACAATCGATTAAAATCTGGTTATCTAAACACTTCTCCATGAAGGACTTGGGAGAAGCATCCTATATTTTGGGGATAAAGATCTATAGAGATAGATCTAAAAGGATGCTTGGTTTATCCCAAGGAACGTACATTGATGCAATGCTAAAGAGGTTTAGCATGGAAGATTCCAAAAGAGGTCTCATGCCGATGAGCCATGGAATACATCTCTCCAAGAAACAGGCCCCAAAGACACCTGAGGAGAGAGACCGTATGAGTAAGATCCCTTATGCTTCTGCAATAGGATCTATCATGTACGGTATGATATGTACTAGACCGGATGTTGCTCATGCACTTAGTGTAATGAGCAGATACCAGTCAAACCCTGGAGAAGAGCACTGGAAGGCAGTGAAGAATATCCTAAAGTACTTGAGAAGGACTAAAGATATTTTTCTTGTCTACGGTGGGTCTGAATTAAAACTCAAGGGATTCACAGACTCAAGTTTTCAAACAGACCAAGATGACAGTAATTCTGTTTCAGGGTATGTGTTTACCTTGAAAGATGGTGCATTGAATTGAAAAGGTTCCAAACAACAAAAGGTTGTTGGTTTAGTGACAAAGACAAAGTATATAACTGTAAGTGAAGCTGCAAGTTGATGTTTTAGATGAAAAGTTCATTACAGAACTAGGAATAGGTCCTAAGTCTCATCTTGAATCTAAACATGTGTTGCGGCACTTTGATTAAAGAAATCATTGAAAGAGGAGAGTGTAGACTCTCAAGACAACATTGCAGATCTATTAACTAAAGCCTTAACACAACAGCAGTTTAATCGTCACTTAGAGAAGTTGGGTATGAGATACCATGACGATTGGCTTTAGTGCAAGTGGGAGATTGAAAGTAGTATGCATACAAGCCAATCATGTATGATGATAAAGCATATACTTTGGAGGCAATCTTATTTATTTATTAATACAAATATTCATTTATTAAAGGCATTTAATTATCTACATGGTGCTGTTTTTATAATATGTAAATAACCCATAGTTTTAAGCAATGCTTTTAGAATCATGATGATGATCATGCCAATGAGATCTAAATTCTTAGAAAGCTCTAAAACTAAAATAGTTCCTAATCATGGGATTACTAAAAAGAGGATTAGTAAATCCGGATAGATTAGTACATATGTTGCTTGCTCATTAGATGAGGATGATTGATCTCATAATCATTTGTGTGGAGACACTAAAGCAAGTATGTAGGTGCTTATTGGAGAATAAGTTCACTGAACGTGACTCGCTATGGAATACCTAATGGAGTTTTACTCGCCTGTCAATAGGAATTCCTAATGTGATAGTAGTACAAGTGATCCTTGGACTTGAGATCATCATAGTATCTTGTATGTAATGAATTATACTTTGACTTATTCCTTAAAGCCCTTTAGGGTATATAAAAGGGTATGCTTGGGTATAATGAGTTACATATGGAGACAATGAATGATCAATAAAGAATCTACCACCTCTAGTAAAGGAGGAGATATGTCCTATGTGATTCGTTAAATGACAACCCAGGAATCCTTGGCCAAGGTAAAATGAAATTAGAAAGGAGTTTCTAATTTACATTATTTGGAGTTGTGCATTTTCTAATCGAAATACATATAATTAAATAAAATAAGACTTGACAGTAAATTCATGTCTTATATTTAATTGGGACATTGTATGGTGGAAGGATTGAATTGTATGGTAACTATTTACTCACAGGTTCTTTTATGATTAATGTTGAAATCTATATTATCTGGAAAGTCGTTGATCGCTAGGGAGGCTTATCCCTATTGTAGAATAAATATTATTTATTTAAATAGATTATTAGTTTAATTTATTATTTAAATAAGATTAGAATTGTTCTAATTGATTTATTCACAACCGGTTTAATATGGAGAACCTAAAGGGTCACACCATAAAAGGAAGAACAATTATTTAAGAAGGTAATGGCATAATCGTAATAATGCATTAAGTGAAATTAATTTAATCTATGGTGATAGAATAAATTAAATAGCTTAATATTTATTATTTAATATTTTGGAAATATTAAATATAAATTAATAAGAGGAGTCTTATTAATATTATTATAATTATTATTATTTTAATTTCTAAAGGAGTTTAGTAATTAATTTAATATTAGTACTCTCATTTATTCCTAATAAGATTAGGAGACAAATTAATTAAATGAATTTAATTAATTATTTCCCATGTGGTGGGAAGCCTAAATTAATTAAAGGAGTTTAATTAATTAAAAGAAATCCCATGTCTAATAGGATTAGAAGGGTTGACCAATATCTATATAAGAGGATTCTTATAATAGATATTACTTGATGCAATTCCAATTGTTGGAGAGTACTCCTTTTCTATAGTGGATAGAAAACTAAGCCAATCACCCTCCTTCTTGATAATTCATCTTCCTTGGTGGATCACCTCTAGAGGCCAAACACTTGGGTGGCTAACTTTGATCAAAGGAAGAAATCTAACCCGGAAATTCAAGGAGATCACGAAGAACAAGGAGTTGAACTAGTACCTGTGGAAGCTTCGTTCTACAAGGGTATGATTCCATAACTTCTTATTTATCGTTTTAAATTAATAATTTGCATAAAGGATGATCCGGATAATGGTTTTGTAGAAATTTTTTTAAACTCTGATATACCATGCTTCCGCTAATTTTTGCAATTTGATTGCGTCACGATTTCGTACAAACCCAACAGTTAGAACCTATCAGATATAACAGAAACTGGAATTCAATATCAGTGCCTGGCGCAGCTGCGCTGCACCCAAGTACTAAATTGGCGCAGTTGCGCCGTGTCTTGGCCAGAACTAGAGCAGCTTCTGCTACTGCAGAATGCAAACCCAACATCAAAATTCATCATGAATTCTATTAGAAAACAGCCACATTACAGTTCTAACATGTTTACTAGCTTAGATAACAACTAACAATCATTCTTCAATCAAATAAACATAGAATTCATGCATTAATCAAGGAGTTAAGAAATTTTCAGAATGAGAGTTATACCTCTGCTAAAGCTTAACTGAGTTTGCTGCTTAATATGATTCCCTCAATTTCTCAGAATTCTTACCACTAATATATATACTAGCTCTCAATCCTTATACTTATAGAAAATCTCAGCAAATGAAATGAAGAAATGGAGAGCTCTATTTATAGAGAATTCAATATACAGACAATGAATTTCTCCACTAATTCAAACCATTGGAATGAAGAAGAATTTGATGGATATTAGATAGTTGGTGGAGTGGTTGAAGATCACTATTGGAGCCACTCCCCATCTCATGATCATTGCTAGTTTGCTGAGTTTGAGAACAAGGAATAGGCTTAGGCTAAATGAGTGCACACGTGAAGAGAAGGAATGAGCCTTTCATTATGGGACATGGCAAATAACTCAGCATTAGCAATATGAATTCAATACAACACTTAGGCTATATACATATAAATATAATATATACTTAGGTATTAAATTCAATTGGTGTCACAATGTAGTTTCAAATAAGGAAACAATATTACAATGTAGTAAGTTGGGGTACATATATACACCTCAACATATAATTCATGTACATTTTATAATACTGAAAATAATCTAATTGGGTATTATCTTTTCACATTACCATAAACTATATTATTTCAATTATTTATAATCATTGAAATAATAATTATTTTAATTCCACATTAATATTAAAATAGATAATCCATTTATTTATTCCCTCTCATATATTTAAATATACACTTAATTTAATTTAATAATCCATAAGGTACACCACTAATGTATCCATACATACATGTTGTCACATAATATTATTACAACTCTTATTATTTCAATTATATTAATTTGTTAAAATAATCATTTAGTAGCAATTGTTTATTTAATACTCATGTGGTACATATTTAATGTAGTCACACATCATATTATGTCACATAAGCATTATGATGTAACTCACATATACATTTAATCATAATATATAGTTTGTATATATTATATGGTCATATTCAAGTGTCACACTATACTTTATATAATATATTTGTAACTACTACATATTATATGTTTAATTATCACATACCTTGCACACAACGATTTATTAAATAAATATAAATCTTATTATATCTTTTAATCACTTACTCGTTACTATTCCATTACTCACAATAATAATTACTCAACATATTATTAATTAATTACCCATTAATAGGTTATCACTAATAACAACAATTAATTAATAATATAATATTAAATAAATCCTTCGCTTATTGATTTCCCTCTTCAATTAATCAAACCCTCAATAATTTTAATCTTGTGCCACACAAGGCATGTTACGAGCTTATCATAAACTCTACATTTTTCTCAATTATTATAAATTCAACTTAAATCAATTGAATTACTCATCACATAACACATAAACATTTATATTCGAATAAATATTCAATTTTTATTAATATTAATATTAATATTATTTAGAAAATTCTCGGGTATTACATCTGTTATGCGAATTCAAGCAACCAAACAACTAAAATCAATCACTGTCATTTCAAGTCATAAAGCTATTCGTTTATTAAAAAATAGATGTCAAGCTTTCTTAGCCCATGTCACTAATATAAACAAGAATACGTCAGATTTAAATGATATTTCTGTTGTTAATAAATTCCATGATGTATTTCCAGAAGAACTTCCTGGCCTACCCCCAGAACATGAAGTTGAATTTTTTATTGACCTTGAACCCGGTACAAAACCCATTTCTAGAAGCCCATATCGAATGGCTCTTATTGAACTTCAGGAGTTAAAGGTCCAACTGCAGAAATTGTTAGTTATCGACTTTATTCGTCTTAGTACATCATCTTGGGGTGCTCCTATTTTTATTCGTAAAGAAGAAAGACTGGAGTATGCGACTTTGTATTGATTATCAAGAGTTGAACCATGTCACAATCAAAAATAGGTATCCGTTACCTCGCATTGATGACTTGTTTGACCAGTTGCAAGGTGCTAAATTCTTCTCAAAGATTGATCTTCATTTTGAATATCATCAGTTAAAGATTAAAATTGATGACATTCCAAAGACTGCCTTCAGAACTCGATACGGACATTATGAATTCTTAGTCATGTCTTTTGGATTGGCTAATGCTCCTGCTGCCTTCATGGATATGATGAACTGGATATTTAAGGAATATTTGAAACATTTTGTGGTTGTCTTTATTAATGATATCCTTATTTACTCCAAAAGCCGTGAAGATCATGAGCAACACTTGAGGCTGATGCTTCAAAAGCCTCGTGACAATAAACTATATGCCAAGTTAAAGAAATGCGAGTTCTGGCTTGAGGAAGTATCATTCCTTGGGCACGTGGTATCGAAACATGGAATATCAGTTGACCCGGCGAAGATTAAAGCAATATAAAGTTAGGAGCAACCTAAGTTAGTAACTGAAATACATAGCTTTCTGGGCTTAGTTGGTTATTATCAGAGATTCGTGGAAGGATTTTCTCAAATCGCCACTTCATTAACTCAGCTGACTCGAAAAGATATAAAATTCTGATGGAGCGAGGAATGTGAGAAGAGTTTCCAGGAACTCAAGAGGAGACTCATTTCAGTACCTGTTCTGACAATACCATCTTGTTCAGAGGGATTTGTCATCTACAGCGATGCGTCAGGCAAAGGGTTAGGATGTGTTCTCATGCAACATGGGAAAGTCATAGCCTATGCCTCACGACAACTCAAAGAATATGAGAGGAATTATCCTATTCATGATTTAGAGTTGGCAGCTGTCATTTTCGCGTTGAAGAACTGGAGACACTACCTGTATGGGGAGAAAGTGGAGATATATACAGGTCATAAAAGTCTCAAATATTTCTTCTCCCAAAATGAACTCAACAAGCGACAATGACATTCGCTCGAGCTGTTGAAAGATTACGACCATACCATCCAATACCATCCTAGAAAAGCGAACGTGGTAGCTGATGCGTTGAGTAGAAGATCATATGCGGGAACGAGTTTCAACACAAAGGCCCATTTTGTATGACTTACAAAGGATGGAGATAGAGTTAAAGACTCCAGGGACCCACATGAAGATGATAAATATACGCGTAGAACCAGCTTTAATTGATAAAGTTAAAGTTGCTCAAGCTACAGACCCAGATCTGATGAATATGAAGAAGAAGGTGCAAAAAGGTGTTATTCCAGAAGCAAGAATCAACAAAGAGGGAATACTTCGAGTCAACTCCAGACTTTGTGTTCCTAATGACTCTGATTTGAAGTATAAAATCATGATGGAGGCACACAACACACCGTTTGCAATCCATCCTGAAAGTACCAAAATGTATTGCGATTTTTGACATACATTTTGGTGGAGAAATATGAAGAGAGAGAGATCGCAGAGTTTATCTCGAGCTGTTTAACGTGTCAACGTATCAAGGCGGAGCATCAAATGCCAAAGGGTCTGTGACGCCCCCAAATTCAGACCTTCACTGATCTCAAATTCGGTTCATCACGTACTAATTCTAATAACAATTAAAATCTCAAACAATGAAAAAACAGAATAATTTACATTGATATAACATAAATATTCTCGTCCCATGTCTCGAACTATTACTAATACACTGCATAACTTAATCCAAACATATCTTAATACATAACATTAATTAAGTCTTAATACAACATAAAGGAAACATCCTAATATAAAAGAGCACAGCTACTTCATAGCTTTGCCTTCGCTCTTGTCCTGTCCTGGGGTTCCACCTTGCCCTGCTTTAACTGAAATGTTTATGAGAATCAAGAGTGAGCAACAAATTTGCTCAGCAAGTAATATGCCAATAAATGTGAACATGAATATATACGGTTCTTAATCTCAAGGGTACAACGATAATTAATCGCTCAGAAATTCAAGTAAGAATGTTGTGAACAAAATAAATAGCAATGACTTTCAAATCTATTCTGTGAAGTTAAATAAGGACCACTACGGGTCGAGAAGTTATTAAAGGATTCAAAAGTTTCAACAATTTCAAGAGAATGAATAGATATCACTGAGTATCGCTGTGGACCAAGGATTAATAAACGAATCCAACGGGTTCAAAGTTTAAAGTTAATAAATACTGGATATTGAGTGGTCGCTAAGAACCACGAACTTCTACTAGAATCACTAAAAATATTTTTGGTAACCCAAACAAGTACAATTAAGGGATCAACCTATTGTACCTGGTGTTATGCATAATCTATCACGCTACTGTCGGCACCCCGACTATATAGTTCCCCTTTTTACGAGGGTTGTTTAAGTCAGTCAATTTATAAGAGTCCGCACCAAGGCAATTGGTGTGGGTCGCTTTCCAATTCATGATATTGGTCTAGCCGAATTAAATGGCGTAGACAATTTCAATAATGTATATAAGAACAATTTATGAGTTAAATACTAGTAACAATAATTCAAAGAATATAATCGTAATTTAAATCAAGCTATGAAATATAAGTTTATAAGGCAAGAATTATTCTAGTACCTATTTACTCGCACGATCAATGATAGTACAAGCTCAAATATATGTTCAATAAAGAGTATGAATCAAATACTTGCTCAATAAAAAGAGTAGTCAGATACTTGCATTCAATATATAAATCAAATGAAGTTAGGAATCTTGCTTGATAGAGTAGGGTAAGAACTTGCACTAAAGAGATAAGGTTTAAATACTTGCACAAAATCCAAAGTTGTGTAAGTTAAGAGACTTGCTTACAAGATTCATCGAATAAAGAAATGCAAGGGTTTAGGATACTTGCAATTAATATACAAGAACGAGTTCAAGGAAATTTGCACAATGAAAGAGTATAAGTTAGGAAACTTGCTAACAGCGTTCCTCGAATAAAGTAACCACAAGGATAAGATACCTGCCTTATGCGTAGTTTATCCATGAAAAGCTAATCGACACTTTGAATTCCTATCGTAATATTGTTTCGTATATGATACCTATTAGTCATATAGTTTAACATCATACTTTATCTCATATATACCATCCACATATAAGTTAAATCTTTAACCTTACTATACAGTCATATATAGTATTATATTTAATTCACAAGTCTCGACTAATATAAATTTTATCCTTAACGTTCCTCTTTTTGAGTTAAACATATTCTCATATCATTATTATCACATAAGACCACAATCAATACTAAATATAGGTTATTTTAGTAAGTTATGGTATTTTAATAAGTTAACCGTCCAAAATAGGATTGATTCAAGTATCAACATATGATATCACATAGTATGTATGCATATTAAAGGATACTTTCATGATTGTTCAACATTTTCACGTTCAATTTTACATGATATAGGTTCTAAGTGAATACCTTTAATAATTTAAGGCCATTCTATGTCATGAAACCACATTAGCTATCATGCTTGTCATTTGAAACATATGAGGTGATCACATAGCTTGATTTAGGCATGCTTGCAAGTTTTCATATAATATAGTATTTCTATCATCGTTAAGTACTTTAAAACATGCTTCAAACTCATGCTTGGTTTACTTCCATTATATCAAATACACAAGAACCATATTTAGAGACATAACGAAATTAAACATGTTATCTTAGATTCTTAACTACTCATACTAATACAATTGGTTTGAAAATATCTTCAAGTTTGCCTTTAAAATCATTTTAAACTTAAACGATGCAATCCAACACATACAAGATCACTTTAAAGCTCTTATAATATGTAGTCAAGTCATGTTAACATCTTCTCAAGATCAGAATGTACATCATGTAGTATTCATGTATATTTGCTTTGATTTATCAAGCTTTACTTGAAAATGTTCTCTAACACAAAGTCTAATGACTTTGGTCATAAACAAAGGAACTATAAATCCTATATCATGAAACATATACGTACATGGTATCACATTCTTCATGCATTTATAGGTTCTACATACATGCTCAAAGTCAGAATATAGTCATGGTTCACACATGTTAAAGTTCGTTTAGGAAACTTTAAGTTTATTTCAACGCTATACGTCGCTTCATTAATCCTGTATGAAATCATGGCAACACATGTGCATGTCATGTTAATATACTCATATAGGTATGTTAAACCTATTATTATGCTTGCTTTAAGTCATATGAAACAATTAATACGTGACAGCTTTGCATCAGAAACAGAATCTGGCATCAGTGATCGACGCAGCTGCGCAGCTCCCCAGTTCAAAACTGGGGCAGCTGCGCAGGGCCTTGGCCAACAAAACGCAAGTCTGGTACTGGCACAGCTGCGCAGCACCCCAGTATAACCAGGGCGCAGCTGCGCCGTTGCCTGGATCGAGTTGATTGCTTCTGCTTTGGTAGAAGCTACGCCAATTTCCAATTCTTTCTACGAATTAACTATCAAATCAACTATATTACATTACTAACACATATATGAGCTTATAACCATCAATTAACATCATCAAATCATAAAATCATAAACTCCAACTAAAATCAAGAATTAAAAATTTACAGCATTTGAAGAAATGTGAATTGAAGAACATGGAAGGTATGTAATACCTCTGTTAGGTGAATTAAGCTTGCTCAACTGAACTCTCTCAAATGTTATCACTGATATATATATTAGCTCTCAACTCAATACTTAGGAAATCTCAGCAATTGAAAATGTGAAGGAGAAGAGCTTATATATATAGAGAAGCTAATGTCCAGACTAAGCTTTTCTCTCCCAAATCAAACTAACGGATTGACAAATTGCATGAAGGTTATGGAATGATAGGTATTTAGTTGTTAGAACCCATCATCAAAACCACTCCCCATTGCATGATTGCTAGTCTATGTTGCTGAGTTTAAGGAATAGAGAGCTAGTTTCATTATGTATTCACGTGTGCAAGGATTGAGACTATCAATATGGGACAAGCAAAGCAAATCTCAGCATTCTTGCAACACTTATGCTATACACTTATACATAATTCCTACTCTTATGTTATATTTTATATACATATCATCCATACATAGATTATATCTTAATGTCACAATATAATTTATATAAGTAATACTTCAATGTAGTAAAGGTAATTTGTACGCATATAATCCATGCACATTTTGTTAATACCGGATATAATTTAATCGGATACTCTCACATTACAATATCTCATGTATTATTCAATTAAATTCTATTAATCAACAATTATTTACAATATATCCATGATGTATTATTTTAATGTATACTCACATACATATTGTCACATAAGCATCATGATGTATTCATAACATATAGTTTTAATTTGTATAGTCATATTGCCTTATATAATATAGTTTATATATATAATTGCATAGTCACACTTAAGTGTTGCACTACATTTTATATAACACACGTATCATACTATATGTTATATTTTTAGTTATCACATCCTTTGCATATAGCAATTAATTGAGCAAATAAAATCTACTTGATTATTATTCACAATGGCAATTAATTAATATTAATTAATTCATCCCTCATCAATCAATGTTATTATTAATTAATCACCATTAATATTTTATAACCATTAAATAACAATTAATACTTAATTAATTATTCACGTAATAATTTCTTCATTAATTTACCCTTATCAATAATCACATTCCTCAATAGTTTAATAAATATAAATATTATTATATTTATAAACAAGTTGCTTATTATTATACTATTACTTGCAATAATAATAAATCAACAGACTATTATTATATTTCTCATAATAACAATTAACAATTAATATAGATTAATTGTTCACTTAATAATTCAATTACTTTGTAACCGATTATTATTCATAATAACACTTAATAACGTTATTGTATGATTAACTATCACATGTGTTGCACTCAACAAATAATCAATTAAATATAACTCTTATTATATTCATCAATTACTTATTCGTAAATATTTTGTTATTCCCAATAACATACTATTAATAATTACTCATTAATAACAACAATTAATTAACAATGTAATATTAATTAATCCTTCGCTTATTGATTTTTCTCTTGAATTAATAAAATCATCATCATTTCCATTGTCATGCCACACAAAGCATTCTACAAGTTCGTTGAATTCCTCCATATTTCCTTCTAAATTCAATTTAATATAATCGAATTACTTTTCTCATAACTCGTAAACATTATGTTCCAATAAGTATTCATTTTCTTATTATATCAAATAAAAAATTTATTCATGAAATTCACGGTTCTTACATCCTCCCCCCCTTATAAAAATTCCGTCCTCAAAATTGGTACAAGGTTTACACAAATAGATGGGGATAGTCCCTCGTCGTCCTATCTTCTAATTCCCACGTGGACTCCTTGGCATCGTGGTTTCACCAAAGCGCTATCACAGAAGATATAATTTTGTTTCTTAATATCTGTTCTTTACTATCTAGTATTAGGACAAGAATTTTTCATATGCTAGATTCTTCTCTACTCGAATCGGTTCATAGGGTATTACACGCTTATAATTAGGTTTATATGATCGTAAGACAGAAACATGAAACACACTGTGGATATGTTCCAGTTCAATAGGTAAGGCTACCTCGTACGCCACTTTTCCTGCTCTCTGCAATACTTCAAAAGGTTTCACGAACCACAGACTCAATTCTTCTTTCTTACTTAATCTTATCTTCCCCTCACAGGGAAACATTTAACAAATACAAAACTACCGTCTTCAAAATCTCGATTATGACGATGCCAATATACGTGTTTCTCATGTTGATCTTGAGCTGCTACTAATCTGGCTCTTTTTGTCTTCACAACGTCTGCCATTCGTCATATTAAATTCGGTCTCGATTAAGTCATTGTTTTCTGTCCTCATCCCAAGGTAGCGGTGTGTTGCACTTTCTTCCATGGAGAGCTTCGTACGATGGTATACCAATATTCGTATGATAATTATTACTATAAGCAAATTATACTAAGGGTAAGTGATCATTCCAGTTACCTTTGAATTCCATTACGGAAGCTTTAAGTATGTCTTCTAACGTTTGTATTGTTTGTTTGCTCTGCCGTTGATTCGAGGATGATAAGCAGTGCTCAGCTTCAACTCTACCTATTCTTTCCTGCAAGCTCTTTCGAAACTTTGATGTGGAGCGCGGGTTTGATAGGAAATAATTAACACCGATATTTTATGTCGCAAAACGATTTCCTTAACGTATAATTTTGCTAACTGATTTAAATTGAATCGAATATTTATTGGTAGGGAATGCGTCGTCTTTTTCAATTGGTTGACGTATTCTATAACTTCTCGTCTCATTTTGACCACCAATAGTGTCTTCGAAGATCCCTGTAACGACCCCAAAATTCATACAATAATATTTTCCTTCTCGATCGTTAACAATACAACTTTAATCTCTCATTACATCCTTATTCGATTCAAATCCATATCATGAATCGTTACAACAAAATGACTATACAAACTTTTACATTATAAAACAATATCCATCTACATTGGATAACTCTACTTATAGCTCAGCGACATATTTCATTCAAAACATTAACTACAATTTGAAATTGAACATAACTAATATTCTTGAACATTGATATCTATAAATCATTTAACACGTATCTTTACCTTGCATTCTTGACCTGCAAAAATGGTTATTTGCAAGAGTGAGCTCGACAGCTCAGCAAGTTCTAACAGTTTTCATACATCACGTATCACATAATAAACATGCTCAACATAAATATCATAATAATTAAAGTAACATGGCATACATGCTTTAATTCACATAACAAATATAAAGATTGAGTTCCTTACTCAATCAACATTATTTAATCAAAACAGTGTAGTCATAAATTGACTTTAACATTTCATGATTACAACATGTATAACATATCATGCTCGCTTACAACATATATAACATATCATACAATTTAAAACAGTTCATCAAATTCACGTAGACAAGTAGGAACCGAAAGACTTGTCTGGCTTGTGGATTACCAATTACCGAAAAACTGCTTAATATAATCTGCTTCATGATCCTACATAACATATCACCATACGCATCAATTATTAGTCACTTAGCAACACTTATCAAACGTCTAAGTAAATTGTAATTTACACTTTATAATTTACACTTCATAATTCTCTTCCATTCACTCGTTTAACACTCGCTGTCAAATCGTATGTATAATTATTACATAGCTAATCTTCATTGTTAGTTAACCAATTTAGGTTAACTCATTCCTCATTAACTAATAAGTTAATAATTAATCACCACGTAATTTAATCACCTCACATAATCATGTTACATTTCACATAATTAACCAATTATAATTATATCTTACGTCAATCTAATTACATTTCAAGTTAAACATCATTATATTTACTAACATTCATGTTTTATAACTTAGAACAACATATAATACCGTCGACAGCACTATACTTGCGTATGTGCATGATTGACGCCCTCCGATTGCCTTCGAATACGCATCAGTCACACAGATGACCATTTTGCCCCTTGATAACGACCTCAAATCAAAAACGTTAAAAAACAAAAGTTGTAGGTCTACTCATGCGCGTTCCGAATCATCTTGAATCACCTCAATCGGAGTTCGTATGAAAAAGTTATGGCCGTTTTACTAACGGATGTCAAAACAGTTTTGTATTACGACAACTAAACTACCCCGGACAGCCAGTGTACCACCTGGGGCGGGTCCCCCAAGGCTTAAACACCCGCTGGGGTGGGTCCAAGGGCTGGTGGAGGGGCTGGTTCGCGAACTAGTGGAGAAATAAGCCAATTTGGCTTATTCCGTCACACCGAATTCGAATTTTTCCAACATGACAAACATGAAACATGTGACAAACAATATTTTAAGCTTATTAACATGCTTATAACATAAAAATTTCATATAAACACATAATCACAACCAAGATTTCATGGAATTCGAAGAAAAAACACAATTTTAAGAGTTCTTAACGAAAATTGCTACTACGAATACATTTTTCATCCAATTCAAGTTATTCCAATTGTAATCACTTCTATTCTTAACATAATAACATAATACTTAATCAATTTTAACAATAACTCATAATCAATATCAATTTTGATAGTTTCAAAAATAATTTTTCAGAAATTAACTCAAAGAAAAACACTATGAACACGATTCCTATTGTTTATCAAAAATCCATGGTTTGAATTGCTAATACAACCATATAATTCATATACAATCATGATATATCATATATTACACATAACTTCATGCTTTCACCAATCTCTTTGATAATTTAAGAATAATTTTCAACATAACTTCATGATAAAACACTATGAACATGATTTCTCCATGTTCATCCCATCTTTGTGAATTAAAACACTTATACAACTATAAAAATCATATGTAAACATATATACACACACACACACACACACACACACACACACACACATATATATATATATATATATATATGTACACACCCCATACATATATCAAAATCAAGAGCTTTCACACCAAGACTTTACAAGAGAACTCTAAAATCATGAAAACATAGAAGAACATAGTTTAAAACTTGTTTTTACAACAATTGATTTCCGAAAATCTTTCATGGTATACAATTACATATGAAAACATATGAACATCATATATACATATAAATTCATGATTATGAAAACCTAATTTGACAAAGACTAAATACAAAACATATGAATTGAGCACAAGGGTTAAGATTATAATCTTACTAGTTTTAATTAAAGAGATGATGAAGATGATGATCCTCTCTTGCATTCTCAAGCTTTTCTTCCTCTTCTCTCTCCTTCTTCTCTAACAATTCTCTCTAACTCTCTTCTTCTTTTTCTTTCTTTGTTTTGACTTAGGCTTTTAAAAACTAATGTATCTTTTAACTTAGCATATATTATACAATATACAATATACATATACATATATAATATATATGTAACTTATATTATTAATATAGCTAATAAATAATATACTAATTGCTATGCTAACTACCACTTATTACATAGGTTACAAAATTTGAAAAGCCCAAGGCCATGTTTGGCAAAACCACATTATTTTTAAAAACTAACTTTTTGAGCTTAAGGCCATGTTTGGTAAAACAAAGCTATTTTAAAAACCACTTTTTAGCTAAGGTCTTGTTTGGAGAAATAGGGCAAGTACAAGGGCCTTGTTTGGTAAAACCATTTAAAATCTCTTTTAACTCTTTTAATAAATCCTTTTAACACATACTTTTTAATGTTATCCTTTAACTAATTAAAACTCAAAATTCTAATTTAATTAATTAAAAGTCTAACATCAATTAATCACATAAAATTGTCACATAATTATAATTACTCGCTAATTATAATTTCATGTAACAATTATCATATCACTACATCTAATTTAATTATCTCAATTAAATTAGAACTATAACATAAAATTATTACATATTAATTAAATTAAATATTAAATAATCATTTAATTAATATAATACACTTAATTACATTACTCCATATTAATCACATAATCTTAATAAATAATTTAATTAAAATATTTATTTACTTCAATAAATATTAAAATTAACATTTAAATTCTCTTCACACCAAATCACATATTTCACAATATATAACACATATAGACATACTCGTACTTAAACATCTTAAAATAAGAATTTTATTTATTAAATTCTCATTTATAAATTCTTAAAAATTCGGGATGTCACAATTCCAGTACGTTTTCGTGCTTCTTGGGTGAACGAAATATGTCCAACTATATGCCTCATGAAAACTCCTATCTTGCAATTTTAGTTACGGTTGACTCTCACGCTCAATCTACAAATCTCAAGATACCATTATTATTTCTTTTGAACTCTTCCTCTTTATCTTCTTGCACTTTTTGTCTTTATTTTGTTATCTCTTTACTCTATCCAACAATGTTGGACAAACCTCCGTTATAAACTTCCCTTTGGACTCTCTGGGTCCCTTCACTTCTATTTCCAATCTCTTCATCTTCCTGATTAGTTCCTCTCGAGTTATCAACTTGAATAATTTCTACATTCACTTTTCCTACTTAGCCTATCGGCTACTACGTTCTCCTTTTCCAGGTGATAGAGAATTTCGCAGTGGTAGTCTTCGACTTCTCCCAATTACTTACCGCCTTCACCTCTGTCGAATCTGACGTGCCCTAAAACTAACCTTCTCCTTGACACACAACATTGGTGCTCCTCAAGGGAAAACACACTTGGCTGAATATATCCTTTATCTAACATTTCTTGTAATTATATTATTAATTCCTCATTTCTACCGGCGCCATAAGATAGGTGCTTTCGAAATCAGTGCAGTCTCCAGTACTAAATCTATTACGACTTATTTTCTCTGTTTGGCAGAAGGCCTGGCAGATCGTCTGGGAATACGCCTTGGATTTTTATCCCTACCGATACTTTCTTTAGTGCTACTCTCGCTCTCTTAGTATCTACAATATAGGTGAAACAATCTACACAAACTTTTCTTAACAATATCTTGGGCTGCATCATCGTAAGGCAAAACAATTGCCTAAGCGACGAGCTACCATAAAACATTCCCTTAGACAGGTTTGGAGTCTGAAGGTTCACATTTTTCCTTCTAACAGTCAATTATTGAAGTATGGTTATGTAATCAGCCCATTTCTAGTATCCCATCAAACTCCCCAAATTTGATCAAAATAAAGTCTATGCTTAGTTTACATTCCCTAATTTATGTGCAACGATTACGGTAAACGAATTTCTACAGGAATTACTTCCTTATTCGTAACTTCTATTTTTAAAGGATCTCCTAATCATTCTTAGGGTAACTTAGTCGTCTCACAGTTCTTTAGATGCAAAGGGAAATATAGCACTCGAATCAGATAATATATACGCATTTATATTATTAATTAAGACAGCACCTGACATCACAACTTGGAACGCCACTGCATCATGTATCATAATGTTAGTCGTACGTGGCATTGGTTCACTCGATTGAGGTGGTTCAATTATCGTTATCTCTCTGCTGTGGCTTCCTTTGTTGCCATCTTCTTCCTTCCTTCCTTTCTTTGGACAGTTCTTAATTCGATGATCTGCTGATTTACAAGCGAAGCATCCTCTGAGCTTTTTAGGGTTTGGGCAATTCGGGGAAATATACCCTTCCTGGCCGCAGCTATAGCAAACGCCTCGTCCCTTCCAGCACTCTCCTTGATGACGCTTTCCACATTTCGGGTAAACATTGTTCTTTTTCTTGAGTCCTTCTTGGTGACTTCCCCTTGGATTGTTGTTGATGTTGTTGTTGTCTCGTCTTCTTTTATTTTCGTCCCTTTTCGCGTTTGTTTCCTTCTGCCAATTGCGTATTTGACGTTTTTTAGATCCATACGCAAAATAATCTATGGTTTTCTCCTCCCTAGGTTAGTTAGGAGAAATATGACCCTTCTCACCGCACTTATAACACACATATTTTCCTTTCAAGCATGCTCCCATGTGGTTCTTTCTACATTTCTTACAGGCTTCTACCTTCTTCTTCCATGGTTGTCCTTCTCCTCGTACATGCTTATTCTCATTCCACTTCCTCTTGAAATTCTTAATCCTACCACTACTACTCTCTTCCATCCTACCTTCGTTCGCTTTCTTCGAAATATTAACCTCTCCTTCTTTAGTCAAGTTAATATCTTTTCCTACCTTTGAAGTTTTCGTCCGTCTCTTCTTATAATCATCGATTCCTTCTTCAAAAGCATTTACTATAAGGTCTACCAATTGTTGTAAGGGTTCTTGATCCAATTCCCTATCTCCATTCTCCGTTGCTTGATGAGTCTCTCCTCCCTGGGGTATTGACATTTCTGTATAGAAATAAAACGGTATTATCATCTATTTGTTAAACATCTAATATTTCTTAAGACGTATAAGTTTTATTGCTATTCTCCCTTATCATTATTTAACAAAATCTGGTTACTACACGCACGTTTAATAAAAATATGCCACAAGAAAACATATCACATCGTATAGCATTCTGCTAGTCTCAATACATACCCCTCTCGGGTACTACTAAGGTTGGGGTTATAAAGATACTTCCCACATTATCCCTAAAATTGGGATCCACAACACTGTTCCATATCTATAAACATCTATTGTATCTCTTGTGACGCTTCTTACCTAACTACCTTCACTCTCACCATGTCTGTATCTATTAGTTTCTAATTTAAAGGTCTAGAACTTCGCCTCCCACTATTGTATCTTATTTTTCATTTTAAGGTAACTCACACGCCTCCATCCCGAAAGAAAACTTTCACCGTGGATTTCTGCTTGGATTCCGATTCCATCTCCTCTTAGGTTAAGGTTTCTGCTGTAAAAGGCTTAATTTCAAGGGGTGTTGCAGACACCATATGTATATCACGTGGTTCCTCCTCTATGACCCTACTTGGTTTACCTATCTCTGACATCCATAATCACAAAACCAAAAACTTTATTATCATCTTCGAATAAAACATAATTTCATTGTATGAGATGAAAATATATTTCATAACACTACTAGCTTTCTAAGAAAACTCTACATGAGTTTTATCTCCTTCTATTCTCTAAATTCTTCTAAGGTTATATCCTAAGGACTCTCGCTCCTAAAGTTTATAACCTACAACTTTGATACCAACCTGTGACGCCCCCAAATTCAGACCGTCACTGATCTCAAATTCGGTTCGTCACGTACTAATTCTAATAACAATTAAAATCTCAAACAATGGAATAACTGTGACGCCCCCAAATTCGTGTAACATCGATTACAGGACATGGTGCTCACGGTACAACATACATCATCATCTAACTACATAAACTCCAGAAATAATAGTAATAATAACTATTACATACTTATTCAAATAAAATCCCAAGTCTTTACAACTTTAAATAAATTAAAATTCAAACTTAGCATTTGTCGCCACATTACATCATATGCGGAAATATAACTTATTACATAAATAACTCTCATCATTTCATCTTAGACTTTCCCTTGTCCTTGCCCGAGCCCTCAGCGTTCTCAGCCTTAACTGAAAGGTTAAGCAAGAATGAGCACAAATTGCCCAGCAAGTATATAAAGAAGTTTGAAAGCATACATCAGGAGTAAAAACATTTGAATGACTAAATCTCAACAGTTGAAAGAAATATCAAGTGCTAAATAGGAATATCAACAATAAGATTTGAAAATTTCTCAATATCATACTAAGGGGTGTAAAATACCCTGAACATTACTTTGTTTCATCGAAAAAGCATCAGACGGTTTAACAATCAAATAGATTGCAAACGGTCTCTGCAAGTACTCCAGGTGATCAGCCTATCGTACCCTACATTGTGCACAAGTATAAAGTTTAAACTGCATCAGCATAAATGGGACTATATTCCCGACATCTATTTGCCCGTTTATACGGGTTATTCATCTTAGTATTCATGCGAGACCGCACCAAAGCAATTTGGATTGGTAAACATTAACTAGCTTCGAAGGATTTGAATTAAATCATTTTTTCATCAATAAAAACTAGCCGAAAACAAAGGCCAGGAAACATACTTAGAAACAGTTCTTTAAATAAATAGAACTTTAAAGCATAGCAGTTGAAGCAATAACTGAGTAATCAACAATAAAACTTGCAAGATAATTGAAGTTGTAGAACTGTACGTCAAAGGAACTTGTACGAATAATTAAATAATCACAAGCCTGAAACTTACCCTCGCTGCAATCAAATGAGTAAGGGTTGAATAATTTCTCAATGAAAATAGGGTTAAGAAACTTGCCTGATACGTCTTCTACAGTTTAAGCTATCAACTATTCCTTCACGTAACCTAATCACATATGTCACGTTAAGCAACTAAGTAATCCCACTCTAATTTAAAATATAATTGTTTCCTTTTATATTAATTAAATTGTTAAACCAACTTGAATTTAATCATCAATACAATTTAATTACACAAGCATGTTGCATCACATAGATAAAGGTGTTCAATATTGGAATCTGAAAAAAAATAAATTTCTGACATTCTGACCCGACCCGACCCGGCCCGGCGCAGCCTCAAGCCGTGTTACCGGCGCAGCTGCGTTGCCTGGCAAACCCGGAACCCATCTTTGAGTTGCGCAGCTGCGCAGTGTTAAGCCGTATGAACGGCGCAGCTGCGCTGCTCTTCATGCCCATAAATTTTTTTCCTGCCGAGCAGCCTACTTCTCGATTTAATTCCCACTTGCTTACAGGTTGTATGACCATGATATTTGGACACCATACACTCCATACATCCTAGTATTTTACAAAAATATCATATTCTAGAAAATAGCAAGTTAAGACCAAGAACCGACTGCCTTGAAAAGCGTGCCAAAACAGGTTCTAACACTTCGAAATTTTTTGGAATTCCAGATTTTCTGCAGACTTTATTATGAACATGCATGCTTACAAATTTCATATCTCACTCAATATAACTCCGATTACTATGAAATTTGGACAGATTGGACTTGATACTACATAGTATTTTACAAAATTATTACATACACTAATCGGGTCACAGAAACCATGATTCCAAGGCTCCGAAAAACCCAAAAATCACAGATTTTACTTTTAAACCAACTTTGACAAAATCATGATTTTGATTCTAGCATGCATGGGATTGCTTCCTACTGTCCAGACCCCCTCTACTAGCATATATACACATGTTGCAACAATCAAACACACTAACTTTACATGATTTGATGAATTTAGCATGTTAGTGGCCTTTTATCCAACATATAGCATGCATCTATGGATTCTATGATTCTCCATGTAATTGAAGTATGATCAAACCAGAATTTTCATCTATAACAGCCACATATCAGTAATCAACACCAACATAGCATCATAGAAGCAAAATAAATCATTTTCCATGAATATACATGCATTTTCTTACTAGTTTTCTTAAAACATATAAAATGGTTTTATGCTTACCTCTTTGATGAATTTCTTCTTGTGTTAATCCCATAGAGCCACACTCCTTGCTTGTTAACTCTTATGAAAACTCTAGAATCCTTCAAGAACTCTCACACACTCGTTCTCTCGATTTTACTCTAATGGAAGCTTTTAACAAAAGAGAAAAGGAAACTTGGATTTGGTGTATATATATATATATATAAGTTTGGCACTTGAATTCCACACCTCTTCCATGTCCAATCCATCAGTTACACACACCTTAATCTAATACATTAGTTTAGCTAATTAAATAAGAAGAATGTGGGGGTTAGAGAAAATGAAAGGATTTTGGTTTTAAGGAAGAAAATATAACTCCCTTCTTAATCATTTGTAATATACGTATACTCATCCCCTCCTTGTCCCATTTCGTGTGTCACAAGGAGTCTCACCAGCTGCTGACTAATTAAATAAAATATTATTTTAATTATTTAATCAATTAAATAACTATTTTGACCATTTTGCCCTTCGTAGCCGAATGTTGCGATACTTATATTGATTCCTACTAAAGTTGACGTCCCGGACGTCATGGGATTATCCGTTTCGTCAAATTCATCTCCGAAATTCGTGGTTGACTTTTTACCCAAAAAAGTCAACCGATTGACTTTGACCAAAAAGTCAACCGTGACACATTTTGTGGTTACAGTCTATCCTGACTAATTTCTACTTTCCGGACTCAAATACGCAGTCCGCGTCTCTAAATTTCACTCCGAACTCCAACTCGTGTTTTAATGCCACCCCATGAAATTAATATAATTAATTCCATACTTAACCAATTTAAATAGTTGAATTAAACTGAACCATCCATTTAAATACTCCTCATTACATATCATAAAATAACACATGTATGTATAACACATATACATCTAATAAAAGAAAATACACAAGAATTTCACATAAATTCATTTATTGATAATTATTAAATTACATACAAAATCTCAGATATTACAATAACAGAATAATTTACATTGATATAACATAAATATTCTCGTCCCAAGTCTCGAACTATTACTAATACACTGCATAACTTAATCCAAACATATCTTAATACATAACATTAATTAAGTCTTAATACAACATAAAGGAAACATCCTAATATAAAAGAGCACAGCTACTTCATTGCCTTCGCTCTTGTCCTGTCCTGGGGTTCCACCTTGCCCTGCCCTAACTGAAATATTTATGGGAAGCAAGAGTGAGCAACAAATTTGCTCAGCAAGTAACATGCCAATAAATATGAACATGAATATATACGGTTCTTAATCTCAAGGGTACAACGATAATTAATCTCTCAAAAATTCAAATAAGAATGTTGTGAACAAAATAAATAGCAATGACTTCCAAATCTATTCTTTGAAGTTAAATAAGGACCACTACGGGTCGAGAAGTTATTAAAGGATTCAAAAGTTTTAACAATTCCAAGAGAATAAATAGATATCACTGAGTATCGCTGTGGACCAAGGATTAATAAAAGAATCCAACGGGTTCAAAGTTTTAAGTTAATAAATACTGGATATTGAGTGGTCGCTAAGAACCACGAACTTCTACTAGAATCACCAAAAATATTTCTGGTAACCCAAACAAGTACAATTAAGGGATCAACCTATCGTACCTGGTGTTATGCATAACCTATCACGCTACTATCGGCACCCCAACTATATAGTTCCCCTTTTTATGAGGGTTGTTCAACTCAGTCAATTTATAAGAGTCCGCACCAAGACAATTGGTGTGGGTCGCTTTCCAATTCATGATATTGGTCTAGCCGAATTAAATGGCGTAGACAATTTCAACAATGTCTATAAGAACAATTTATGAGTTCAATACTCGCAACAATAATTCGAAGAATGTAATCGTGATTTAAATCAAGCTATGAAATATAAGTTTATAAGGCAAGAATTATTCTAGCACCTATTTACTCGCACGATCAATGATAGTACAAGCTCAAATATATGTTCAATAAAGAGTATGAATCAAATACTTGCTCAATAAAAAGAGTAGTCAGATACTTGCATTCAATATATAAATCAAATGAAGTTAGGAATCTTGCTCGATAGAGTAGGGTAAGAACTTGCACTAAAGAGATAAGGTTTAAATACTTGCACAAAATCTAAAGTTGTGTAAGTTAAGAGACTTGCTTACAAGATTCATCGAATAAAGAAATGCAAGGGTTTAGGATACTTGTAATTAATATACAAGAACGGGTTCAAGGAAATTTGCACAATGAAAGACTATAAGTTAGGGAACTTGCTTACAACGTTCCTCGAATAAAGTAACCACAAGAATAGGATACTTGCCTTATGCGTAGTTTATCCACGAAAAGCTAATCGACACTTTGAATTTCTATCGTAATATAGTTACATATATGATACCCATTAATCATATAGTTTAACATCATACTTTATCTCATATATACCATCCACATATAAGTTAAATCTTTAACCTTACTATACAGTCATATATAATATCATAATTAATTCACAAGTCTCGACTAATATAACTTTTATCCTTAACGTTCCTCTTTTTGAGTTAAACATATTCTCATATTATTATTATCACATAAGACCACAATTAATACTAAATATAGGTTATTTTAGTAAGTTATGGAATTTTAATAAGTTAACCGTCAAAAATCGGATTCAAGTATCAACATATGATATCACATAGTATGTATGCATATTAAAGGATACTTTTATGCTTGTTCAACCTTTTCACGTTCAATTTTACATGATATAGGTTCTAAGTGAATACCTTTAATAATTTAAGGCCATTCTATGTCATGAAATCACATTAGCTATCATGCTTGTCATTTGAAACATATGAGGTGATCACATAGCTTGATTTAGGCATGCTTGCAACTTTTCATATAATATAGTATTTCTATTATCGTTACATACTTTGAAATATGCTTTAAACTCATGCTTGGTTTACTTCCATTATATCAAATACACAAGAACCATGTTTAGAGACATAACGGACGTAAACATGTTATCTTAGATTCTTAACTACTCATACTAATACAATTGGTTTGAAAATATCTTCAAGTTTACCTTTAAAATCATTTTAAACTTGAACGATGCAATTCAACACATACAAGATCACTTTAAAGCTCTTATAATATGTAGTCAAGTCATGTTAACATCTTCTCAAGATCAGAATGTACATCATGTAGTATTCATGCATATTTGCTTTGATATATCAAGCTTTACTTGAAAATGTTCTCTAACACAAAGTCCAACGAGTTTGGTCATAAACAAAGGTACTATAAATCCTATATCATGAAACATATACGTACATGGTATCACATTCTTCATGCATTTCTAGGTTCTACTTACATGCTCGAAGTCAGAATATAGTCATGGTTCACACATGTTAAAGTTCGTTTAGGAAACTTTAAGTTTATTTCAACGCTATACATCACTTCATTAATCTTGTATGAAATCATGGCAACACATGTGCATGTCATGTTAATATACTCATATAGGTATGTTAAACCTATTAGCATGCTTGCTTTAAGTCATATGAAACCATTAATATGTGACAACTTTGCATCAAAAACAGAATCTGGCATTAGTGACCGGCGTAGCTGCGCAGCTCTCCAGTTCAAAACTGGCGCAGCTGCGCAGAGCTTTGGCCAACAAAACTCAAGTCTAGTACTGGCGCAGCTGCGCAGCAGCACCAGTATAACCATGGCGTAGCTGCGCCGTTGCCTGGATCGAGTTGATTGCTTCTGCTTCGGCAGAAGCTAAGCCAATTCCCAATTCTTTCTACGAATTAACTATCAAATCAACTATATTACCTTACTAACACATATATGAGCTTATAACCATCAATTAACATCATCAAATCATAAAATCATAAACTCCAACTAAAATTAAGAATTAAAAATTTACAGCATTTGCAGAAATGTGAATTGAAGAACATGGAAGGTATATAATACCTCTGTTAGGTGAATTAAGCTTGCTCAACTGAACTCTCTCAAATGCTATCACTGATATATATTAGCTCTTCACTCAATACTTAGGACATCTCAGCAATTAAAAATATGAAGGAGAAGAGCTTATATATATAGAGAAGCTACTATCCAGACTAAGCTTTTCTCTCCCAAATCAAACTAACGGATTGACAAATTGCATGAAGGTTATGGAATGGTAGGTATTTAGTTGTTAGAACCCATCATCAAAACCACTCCCCATTGCATGATTGCTAGTCTATGTTACTGAGTTTAAGGAATAGAGAGCTAGCTTCATGATGTATTCACGTGTGCAAGGATTGAGACTATCAATATGGGACAAGCAAAGCAAATCTCAGCATTCTTGCAACACTTATGCTATACACTTATACATAATTCCTACTCTTATGTTATATTTTATATACATATCATCCATACATAGGTTACAATATAATTTATATAATTTATATAAGTAATATAATTTATAATTTATATAAGTAATACTTCAATGTAGTAAAGGGAATTTGTACGCATATAATCCATGTACATTTTGTTAATACTGGATATAATTTAATCGGATACTCTCACATTACATTATCTCATGTATTATTCAATTAAATTCTATTAGTCAATAATTGTTTACAATATATCCATGATGCATTATTTTATTGTATACTCACATACATATTGTCACATAAGCATCATGATGTATTCATAACATATAGTTTTAATATGTACAGTCACATTGCCTTATATAATATAGTTTATATATAATTGCATGGTCACACTTAAGTTTTGAACTACACTTTATATAACACACGTATCATACTATATGTTATATTTTTAGTTATCACATCCTTTGCACATAGCAATTAATTGAGCAAATAAAATCTACTTGATTATTATTCACAATGGCAATTAATTAATATTAATTAATTCATCCCTCATCAATCAATGTAATTATTAATTAATCATCATTAATATTTTATAACCATTAAATAACCATTAATACTTAATTAATTGTTCACGTAGTAATTCCTTCATTAATTTACCCTTATCAATAATCACATTCCTCAATAGTTTAATAAATACAAATCTTATTATATTTATAAACAAGTTGCTTATTATTATACTATTACTTGCAATAATAATAAATCAATAGACTATTATTATATTTCTCATAATAACAATTAACAATTAATATAGATTAATTGTTCACTTAATAATTCATTTACTCTTTAACCGATTATTATTCATAATAACACTTAATAACGTTATTGTATGATTAACTATCACTTGTGTTGCACTCAACAAATAATCATTTAAATATAACTCTTATTATATTCATCAATTACTTATTCGTAAATGTTTTGTTATTCCCAATAACATACTATTAATAATTACTCATTAATAACAACAATTAATTAACAATGTAATATTAATTAATCCTTCGCTTATTGATTTCTCTCTTGAATTAATTAAATCATCATCATTTCCATTCCATGCCACACAAGGTATTCTACAAGTTCGTTGAATTCCTCCACATTTCCTTCTAAAGTCAATTTAATATAATCGAATTACTTTTCTCATAACTCGTAAACATTATGTTCCAATAAGTATTCATTTTCTTATTATATCAAATAAAAAATTTATTCATGAAATTCACGGTTCTTACAGGGTCCATTGCAACCACTTGAGCTTCCAAAATGGAAGTGGGAACATATAGACATGGATATCGTTACGGGTTTTCCCAAGGTTTCTCAAGGCATAGATGCAATTTGGGTCATTGTCGATAAATTAACTAAGTCTGCTCATTTCTTGCCTATACGAGAAACTTATTCACTTGAACGTCTTGCTCGTATGTACATAAATGTGATTGTAAGACTGCATGTTATGCTGGTATCCATAGTTTCTGATCGAGACCCAAGATTCACTTCACGATTTTGGGTCAGCTTGTAGAAAGCTATGGGCACTGATTTACGATTCAGTTGTGCATATCATCCTCAAACGGACGGGTAATCGAAAAAGACTATTCAAATGTTTAAAGATCTATTGAGACTCTGCGTTCTAGACTTCAAAGGAAGTTGGGACAAGTACTTTCCATTGGTGGAATTCTCTTACAACAACAGTTATCAAGCAAATATAGGCATGGCTCCATTCGAGGCATTGTATGGATGAAAGTGTCGTTCTCCAATATGCTGGGACGAGGTGGGTGAAGCAACATTGTTGGGACCCGAGTTGGTACGCATGACTACGAAAAAGATTTAAATGATCCGGCAACGTATAAAAACAGTACAAGATCGACAAAAGAGTTATGCCGATATTCATCGAAGAGACGTAGAATTTAATGTCGGAGACCATGTATTGTTATGTGTTGCTCCATGGAAAGGAGTTACGAGATTCGGAAAGAGGGGGAAGCTCAACCCTCGATTCATTGGTACATTTGAAATCCTAGATTGAGTAGGAACTGTGGCCTATAGACTCGCCTTACCACCAAGCATGTCTCGTGTTCATAACGTTTTTTATATATCCATGCTACGTAAATATGTGAAAGACCCAAACAACATCATTGAATTAGAACCAGACAAGATAGCCGAAGATTTAACGTATGAGGAGGTACCTGTCAAGATCTTGAATAAGAAGGAATATATTCTACGCTCAAAGGTTATACCTCAAGTCAAAGTTTTATGGAGAAACCATGATATTGAGGAAATGACCTGGGAGTTAGAATCTGAAATGAAAGCAAGATATCCTCACCTTTTTGAAATACCAGGTACGTACATCAATTTCGAGGACGAAATTTCATAAGGAGGGGAGGTTGTAAGACCCCAACTTTTATGAATAAAGATTTAATTTAATTTATATATTATTGTTAAATAGTAAGGTGATAAATAAATGCTATAGTTATGGGTGATTTGTGCAAATTTTATAATGTAAGCAAGTGGTCATAAATATTCGTTGTGTCGGAGAATATTCGTTTGGTCAGGGAATATTCTTTTTGTCGGAGAATATTCGTACGACGATGCAATCATTGGTGGACCACACAACGGAATAACCGTCAGATACAGAAAGCAACAGAAATAACCTTTTTATAAAAATAATGGCAAGAATTTATATATATATATATATATATATATGTGTGCATGTGCGCTAAACAAGATGAGACAAATAATAATAAACCCCTCAAAGAAATTATATTAAGTCTAAAGCGTTCAAAGATATTTAGAATATCGAAACGTCGCCTTCTAGCATGATAAATTAATAGAGTATTAAATATTTAATACGAGTTTGTTGTGCACACACAAAACGAGTATTGCGTATTTAAGATATTAATTTAATCATATTTGATGCTTATAAAGTTAATTGAACAATATTACTTTGTTGTGCACACTCAAGGACAATAGTTTTCTTTTTTGAATATATGGAGTGCTAGGTTGGACTTAACTTAAATTATTTTAGTTCGAATGTGCACACACTTGACCATTATGATCTAAGAGGCAGAATATAAGGGGTTACATGTCGATGTAATTGACAAGAGTTGTCTACCTATTTATTTATATATCGTTTGTTGTGCACACACAAGGCTATATACATTTGAAATGGGATTCTTATTCACACTAGCAAATCTTTAATTAGATGTTGCCGAACTAAATAAGTGAGGGTAATATAGTTTGAAGAAAATAGTGGGAGATACCAATTTAAAATAAGACCTAATTTCTTTTGGTATATATAAAATTAATTAAATAAATGTTTGCTAAAATGTTATCTTTTCACATACATAAATTTAAAAATGTCAAAATCACTAATTTTCATGCGTAGCATACTTGATGTTAATAAATCAATCAGGCCGAATTACACAGATTGGTTAAGGAATATGAGAATAGTTCTCGCTGCTGAAAAGATTTTTTATGGCCTAAATTCATCTGTCCCTAGACTGTTCCAGAAACAGCCCCTGAGGAAGAGATTGCCACCATTGTAAAGTGGCAAAATGATGCATCTTGGGCTCATTGCATCATGCTCGCATCCATGAATAACGAGCTTCAGCGTCAACAAGAAAACATGGATGCTCCTACTATATTGCTTCACCTCAAGGAGTTGTATGGTGAACAAAGTAGGACTACTAGATATGAGATATCTAAGGGGCTCTTCCGATCTCGGATGACCGAGGCACTGCCGTAGAGACTCATGTCCTAAGGGTGATCAATTTGATTGAATATCTTGGACACATGGGTTCATCATGGATGGAGAATTGAGTCAAGACTTGGTCTTTCAGTCATTCCCTGAGACCTTCTCGCAGTTCGTTGTTAATTTTCACATGAATAAGTTAGATGTCAGCTTTCCTGAATTACTTAACATGTTGAAAACTGCAGAAGGTCACTTCCCATCCAAGAAGAATCATGTCTTAATGGTGGATTCTTCCAAGAAAAAGAAGAAGCCCAAGGTATCTTTTGAAAAGGAAAAATTTAATAAGGCTAAGGTCAAGGTGAACAGAAAGGATCAAAAGAAACCTGATCCAGCAAGCAAAGGAATGTGCTTCCATTGTAATGACCCGGGTCATTTGAAGAGGAACTGCAAGAAGTTTCTGGCAGAGAAGAAGCTTGGAGAAGCTTAGATTTTCAATCAAGGTTTGTTCATGATTGAAATTAATTTTTCAGAAAGTTAAAATTCTACTTGGGTATTGGATACTAGCTGTGGTTCTCACATATGTAATACTGTGCAGGGACTGGTCAGAAGTAGAAAGCTGAACAAGGATGAGGTTATCCTACGAGCGAAAAATAGAGCAAAGGTTGCTGCATTAGCTGTAGACACTTATTGTTTAGCACTGCCTACGGGCAAGTCCATTTATTTAAATAATTGTTATTTTGTTCCGAATATCATTAGAAATATTTTTTCTATTTTCTTATTAGATATGGATGGATTTGACATTATAATAAAGAACAACAGTTGTTCTATTTATAAAAGCAATGTTTTATATGGTGTTGGTAGTTTGCGAAATGGAATTTATATACTTGACTTGCTTGAAAATATACTTCAAATAGAATAAACTAAGAAAAGGAAAAGAGTTGATGTCAAGTATACCTATATGTGGCACTGTAGACTCGGTCATATCATTGAAACAAGATTATCCAAGTTGCATAAGGATGGGCTCCTAGAGCTATCTGATTATGAGTCATATCCAATTTGTGAATCTTGTCTTATGGGTAAAATGACTAAATCTCCTTTTAGTGGAAAAGGAGAAAGAGTTACAGAGTTGTTAGCGTTGGTTCACACAGACATTTGTGGACCTATGATAACGAATGCACGGGGAGGGTATTCTTATTTTATTACTTTCACTGATGATCACTCAAGATTTGGATGTGTATTTATTGAAATACAAATTTGAATCATTTAAAAAGTTCAAAGAGTTCATAAGTTAAGTAGAGAAACAAACGGGCAAGAGTATTAAGATTCTTAGATCAGATCGAGGTGGAGAATACTTAAGCGGTGAGTTTCTCAATTGTCTCAAAGATAATGGTATAATCTCACAATGGACTCCACTAGGTAAACCACAGTTGAATGGAGTATCTGAAAGGAGAAATCAAACATTGTTGGACATGGTGTTGGGTTTGTACGAAATCGTGACGCAATCAAATTGCAAAAATTAGCGGAAGCATGGTGTATCAGAGTTTAAAAAATTTCTACAAAACCATTACCCGGATCATCCTTTATGCAAATTATTAATTTAAAACGATAAATAAGAAGTTATGGAATCATACCCTTGTAGAACGAAGCTTCCACAGGTACTAGTTCAACTCCTTGTTCTTCGTGATCTCCTTGAATTTTCGGGTTAGATTCCTTTCTTTGATCAACGTTAGCCACCCAAGTGTTTGGCCTCTAGAGGTGATCCACCAAGGAAGATGAATTATCAAGAAGGAGGGTGTTTGGCTTAACCTTAGTTTTCTATCCTCTATAGAAAAGGAGTACTCTCCAACAATTGGAATTGCATCATCTAATATCTATTATAAGACTTCTCTTATATAGACATTGGTCAACCCTTCTAATCCTATTAGACATGGGATTTCTTTTAATTAATTAAACTCCTTTAATTAATTTAGGCTTCCCACCACATGGGAATAATTAATTAAATTTATTTAATTAATTTGTCTCCTAATCTTATTAGGAATAAATGAGAGTACTAAATATTAAATTAATTACTAAACTCCTTTAGAAATTAAAATAATAATAATTGTAATAATATTAATAAGACTCCTCTTATTAATTTATATTTAATATTTCCAAAATATTAAATAATAAACATTAAGCTATTTAATTTATTCTATCACCATAGATTAAATTAATTATACTTAATGCATTATTACGATTATGCCATTACCTTCTTAAATAATTATTCTTCCTTTTATGGTGTGACCCTTTAGGTTCTCCATATTAAACCGGTTGTGAATAAATCAATTAAAACAATTTTAACCTTATTTAAATAAATAAATTAAACTAATAATCTATTTAAATAAATAATATTTATTCTACAATAGGGATAAGCCTCCCTAGCGATCAACGACTTTCCAGATAATATAGATTTCAACATTAATCATAAAAGAACCTGTGAGTTAATAGTTACCATACAATTCAATCCTTCCACCATACAATGTCCCAATTAAATATAAGACATGGATTTACTGTCAAGTCTTATTTTATTTAATTATATGTATTTCGATTAGAAAATGCACAACTCCAAATAATGCAAATTAAAAACTCCTTTCTAATTTCATTTCACCTTGGCCAAGGATTCCTGGGTTGTCATTTAACGAATCACATAGGACATATCTCCTCTTTTACTAGAGGTGGTAGATTCTTTATTGATCATTCATTATCTCCATATGTAACTCATTATACCCAAGCATACCCTATATATGCCTTAAAAGGTCTTAAGGAATAAGTCAAAGTATAATTTGTTACATACAAGATACTATGATGATCTCAAGTCCAAGGATCACTTGTACTACTATCACATTAGGAATTCCTATTGACATGCGAGTAAAACTCCATTAGGTATTCCATAGCGAATCACGTTCAGTGAACTTATTCTCCAATAAGCACCTACATACTTGCTTTAGTGTCTCCACACAAATGATCATGAGATCAATCATCCTCATCCAATGAGCAAGCAACATATGTACTAATCTATCCGGATTTACTAATCCCCTTTTTAGTAATCCCACGATTGGGAACTATTTTAGTTTTAGAGCTTTCTAAGAATTTAGATCTCATTAGCATGATCATCATCATGATTCTAAAAGCATTGCTTAAAACTATGGGTTATTTACATATTATAAAAACAGCACCATGTAGATAATTAAATGCCTTTAATAAATGAATATTTTTTTTTAATAAATAAATAAGATTGTTTACAAAGTACATGCTTTATCATCATACATGATTGGCTTGTATGCACACTACTATCAATCTCCCACTTGCACTAAAGCCAATCGTCATGGTATCTCATACCCAACTTCTCTAAGTGACGATCAAACTGCTGTTGTGTTAAAGCTTTAGTTAATGGATCTGCAATGTTGTCTTGAGAGTCTACACTCTCCTCTTTCAATGATTTCTTTAATCAAAGTGCCGCAACACATGTTTAGATTCAAGATGAGACTTAGGAACTATTCCTAGTTCTGTAATGAACTTTTTATCTAAAACATCAACTTGCAGCTTCACTTACAGTTATATACTCTGCCTCTGTCACTGAATCAGCAACTATTTGCTGCTTGGAACTCTTCCAACTCACTACGCCTCCGTTCAAGGTAAAAACATACCCCGAAACAGATTTACTGTCATCTTGGTCCGTTTGAAAACTTGAGTCTGTGAAGCCCTCGAGTTTTAATTCAGACCCACCGTAGACAAGAAAAATATCTTTAGTCCTTCTCAAGTACTTTAGGATATTCTTCACTGCCTTCCAGTGCTCTTCTCCAGGATTCGACTGGTATCTGCTCGTTACACTAAGTGCATGAGCAACATCCGGTCTAGTACATATCATACCGTACATGATAGATCCTATTGCAGAAGCATAAGGGATCTTACTCATAGGGTCTCTCTCCTCAGGTGTCTTTGGGGCCTGTTTCTTGGAGAGATGTATTCCATGGCTCATCGGCATGAGACCTTTTTTGGAATCTTCCATGCTAAACCTCTTTAGCATCGTATCAATGTACGTTCCTTGGGATAAACCAAGCATCCTTTTAGATCTATCTCTATAGATCTTTATCCCCAAAATATAGGATGCTTCTCCCAAGTCCTTCATGGAGAAGTGTTTAGATAACCAGATTTTAATTGATTGTAGCATAGGAATGTCATTCCCTATCAGTAATATATCATCAACATATAATACAAGGAATGAAATTACGCTCCCACTAACCTTCTTGTACACACATGGTTCATCGTCATTTTTGATAAAATCAAACTCTTTGATTGTCTCATCAAAACGAATGTTCCATCTACGAGAAGCTTGCTTTAATCCATAAATGGATCGTTGCAGCTTACAGACTTGATTTATTCCAACCTTTGAAACAAATCCCTCTGGCTGTGTCATATACACATCCTCCTCAAGTTTTCCATTGAGGAAAGCCGTTTTCACGTCCATCTGCCAGATCTCATAGTCGTTATAAGCTGCAATTGCAAGCAAAATCCGAATGGACTTGAGCATAGCTACTGGTGAAAAGGTTTCATCATAATCAACTCCTTGTCTTTGTTTGAAACCTTTTGCAACCAGTCGGGCCTTATAGGTCTCCACCTTGCCGTCCGCTCCAGTCTTTCTTTTAAAGACCCATTTACACCCAATAGGCTTAATGCCTTCAGGTGGTGAAACCAAAGTCCATACTTTGTTTTCATACATGGAGTCCATTTCGGATTTCATGGCTTCAAGCCATTTCCCTGAGTCTTTATTACTCATGGCCTGTTCGTAATTCAATGGATCATCATCATTCATGATGCGTACCTCATCGTCATCCTCTACAACGAATCCATACCTCTCAGGTATCTTCGGTACTCTTCCAGATTTACGAACAGGGTGTGGTATAGTAGGTTCTTCTACTTGGTCAGGTACCTGACTTTGATCCGTGGTAATTTGTGGTTCTTGAGCTTCTTCAAGATATATCTTACTCCCACTGACCCCTTCATGGATAAACTCCTTTTCCAAGAAGGCAGCATGTTTCGCAACAAACACCTTTTGATCAGTTGGATGATAGAAATAATACCCTACAGTTTCTTTAGGGTATCCCACAAATCTACACTTTTCGGATTTAGTTTGTAGCTTATCATGTTCAAACTTTTTGACATAAGCTAGACAACCCCAAGTCTTAACATGCTTAAGATTTGGTTTCCTCCCCTTCCACATCTCATATGGAGTCTTTGGGGCGGATTTGGTAGGTACCTTGTTAAGTAGGTATGCAGCCGTTTCTAGGGCATATCCCCAGAAGGAAATTGGAAGGTCGGTAAAACTCATCATGGATCGAACCATGTCTAACAGTGTTCGATTTCTCCTTTCAAATACTCCATTTAACTGTGGTGTACCTGGAGGAGTCCATTGTGAGATTATACCATTTTCTTTGAGACAATTGAGAAACTCACCGCTTAAGTATTCTCCGCCTCGATCTGATCGAAGTATCTTTATACTCTTGCCCGTTTGTTTCTCTACTTCACTTCTGAACTCTTTGGACTTTTCAAATGATTCTGACTTGTATTTCATTAAATACACATATCCAAATCTTGAGTGATCATCAGTGAAAGTAATAAAATAAGAATACCCACCCCGTGCACTTGTTGTCATAGGCCCACAAACGTCTGTGTGAATCAATGTCAACAACTCTGTAACTCTTTCTCCTCTTCCACTAAAAGGAGATTTAGTCATTTTACCCATGAGACAAGATTCACAAGTTGGATATGATTCATAATCTGATAGCTCGAGGAGCCCATCTTTATGCAACTTGGATAATCTTGTTTCATTGATATGACCGAGTCTACAGTGCCACATGTAGGTATAATTAATATCATCTCTTTTCCTTTTCTTAGTTTGTTCAATTTGAAATATATTTTCTTGTAAGTCAAGTGTATAAAGTCCATTTCGCAAATTTCCAATACCATATAAAACATCGTCTTTATAAATAGAACAACTATTGTTCTTTATAACAACGTTAAATCCTTCCATATCCAATACAGAAATTGAAATAATGTTTTTTAATAATATTCGGAACATAATAACAATTATTAAGATAAATGGACTTGCCCGAAGGCATTGCTAAATAATAAGTTCCTACAGCTAATGCAGCAACCTTTGCTCCATTCCCTACTCGTAGGATCACCTCATCATTGTTCAGCTTTCTACTTCTGACCAGTCCCTTCACATTATTACATATGTGAGAACCACAGCCGGTATCCAATACCCAAGTAGAATTTTGACTTTCTGAAAAATTAATTTCAATCATGAACAAACCTTGATTGGAAGTCGAAGCTTCTCCAAGCTTCTTGTCTGCCAGAAACTTCTTGCAGTTTTTCTTCCAATGACCCGGCTCGTTGCAATGAAAGCACATTCCTTTAGCTGGTTCAGGTTTCTTTTGTTCCTTTTCTTTCCCCTTTCCCTTAGCCTTCTTGGATTTCTTCTTTTCAGAAGATACCTTAGGTCTCTTCCTTTTATTGGAAGAATCCACCATCAAGATATGGTTCTTCTTGGATGGGAAGTGACCTTCTGCAGTTTTCAGCATGTTAAGCAGCTCAGGCAAGCTGACATCTAGCTTATTCATGTGAAAATTAACCACAAACTGCGAGAAGGTCTCAGGGAGTGACTGCAAGACCAAGTCTTGACTCAACTCCGCATCCATGACGAACCCAAGCTGTCCAAGGCGTTCAATCAAATTGATCACTTTCAGGACATGAGTCTCGATGGCAGTACCCTCGGTCATCCGAGATCGGAAGAGCTCCTTAGATATCTCATATCTAGCAGTCCTACTCTGTTCACCATACAACTCCTTGAGGTGAAGCAGCATAGCAGGAGCATCCATTTTTTCGTGCTGACGCTGAAGCTCGTTATTCATGGATGCGAGCATGATGCATTGAGCCACAGATGCATCATCTTGCCACTTATTGAAAGTGACAATCTCTTCCTCAGAGGCTGTTTCTGAAACAGATTCAGGGACAGTTGAATTTAGGACATAAGAAATCTTTTCAGCAGTGAGAACAATTCTCAGATTTCTTAGCCAGTCCACATAATTCGGCCCGGTAAGCTTGTTTGCATCAAGTATGCTTCGTAGTGAGATTAGTGATTTAGACATTTTTAAAATTCTGCATGTGAAAAATAACATTTTAGCAAACATTCATTTTATTAATTTTGCATACCAAAATAAATTTAGGTCTTTATTTTAAATTGGTATCTCCCACTATTTTCATCAAACTATATTACCCTCACTTATATAGTTCGGCAACATCTAATTAAAGATTTGCTAGTGAGAATAAGGATCCCATTTCAAATGTATATAACCTTGTGGATAGCACAACAAGCGATATACAAATAAATAGGTAGACAACTCTTGTCAATTACAACACTATATAACTCCTTTTATTTTGCCTCTTAAATCATAATGGTCAAGTGTGTGCACATCCGAACTAAAATGATTTAAGTTAAGTCCAGCCTAGCACTTCCATAAATTCAAAAAAGAAAAATGTTCGTCCTTGTGGATAGCACAACAAGACTAGATCGTTCAATTTTCTTGATAAGCATCAAATGTGATTAATTAACATCTTAAATACGCAATACTCGCCTTGTGGATAGCACAACAATCTCATATTAAATATTTAATACTCTATTAATTTATCATGCTAGAAGGCGACGTTCGATATTCCAAATATCATTTGGACGCTTCGGACTTAATATTATTTCTTTGAGGGGTTTGTTATTATTTGTCTCATCTTGTTCAGCGCGCATGCACATATATATATAAAATACGCGTCATTTTATTAAACATGCGAAGCATGTTTGCATAAAATATAATATATATAATATTTAGCATGCAATATAGAATATTATATTCTACCCGGATTGATTATGGACTTTTATTCTAGTTTGGTTCACTAGAGCCACCAAGTGAACCAAAAGGTCAAACCTAGGAGTGCAAGAATTTAAATTTAAATATAACTATTACATTTAAACACGGGCTCCATACAAACGGGTCTTCACGCGCTCCTTGCTCCCTGGTCTCCAATTTCTTCAAGATAATTCTAACTATTCTTATTACATTAAACTATTTAATTTAAATAGAAACCTTGATCAACAGTCAAGGGGAAGTACATAGGAGGGAGATAGAATTTTACATCAAGAAAAAAAAAATTAGAGAAGACGAGGTACGCAGACCCCATTTAATAAAACCCATTCATTCAAGCATTCAACTAAAATAAAATCCAATCACATTGGTCAAATAGTCCATAATCAATCCCCATTTATTTTCATACATATCACCATATATATCAATAAATAAATATTCATCTCATGAATTAAAACATTCCATATATATATGAGTATCATTTAATGGGCAATTTTAAATTGCATGAAATCCAATTTCAAGATTAAAATAAACTCTTTATTTTAATTATAAAATTATTTAAAATATAATATATAAATATATCATATTTATTTATTTTTTTTTAAAAAAAATCACCTTCTTTTATTAAAAGAGTCCTGTAGGTTTATTAAAAAAGTCCTTTCTTGATGGGTCACCTTCTTTATGGAGTAAGAAAGAGACAACACCTTTTCTTTGCAGAATTCAAGATTAGCACCAAAAAAAAATTGTGATTCGTCCCAAAAAAAGTCTTTTTTTTTTTCTTTTTTTTTTTTTTTTTTTTTTTAAATATAATTTTATACAATAAAATTATGCCCAATAAATTATTTTAAATACATACCCATATGTATATGAAATCAAAAATAAATTAATAATTGCATAAAGATTTGGCTCTGATGCCACTGTTGGGTTTGTACGAAATCGTGACGCAATCAAATTGCAAAAATTAGCGGAAGCATGGTGTATCAGAGTTTAAAAAATTTCTACAAAACCATTACCCGGATCATCCTTTATGCAAATTATTAATTTAAAACGATAAATAAGAAGTTATGGAATCATACCCTTGTAGAACGAAGCTTCCACAGGTACTAGTTCAACTCCTTGTTCTTCGTGATCTCCTTGAATTTTCGGGTTAGATTCCTTTCTTTGATCAACGTTAGCCACCCAAGTGTTTGGCCTCTAGAGGTGATCCACCAAGGAAGATGAATTATCAAGAAGGAGGGTGTTTGGCTTAACCTTAGTTTTCTATCCTCTATAGAAAAGGAGTACTCTCCAACAATTGGAATTGCATCATCTAATATCTATTATAAGACTTCTCTTATATAGACATTGGTCAACCCTTCTAATCCTATTAGACATGGGATTTCTTTTAATTAATTAAACTCCTTTAATTAATTTAGGCTTCCCACCACATGGGAATAATTAATTAAATTTATTTAATTAATTTGTCTCCTAATCTTATTAGAAATAAATGAGAGTACTAAATATTAAATTAATTACTAAACTCCTTTAGAAATTAAAATAATAATAATTGTAATAATATTAATAAGACTCCTCTTATTAATTTATATTTAATATTTCCAAAATATTAAATAATAAACATTAAGCTATTTAATTTATTCTATCACCATAGATTAAATTAATTATACTTAATGCATTATTACGATTATGCCATTACCTTCTTAAATAATTATTCTTCCTTTTATGGTGTGACCCTTTAGGTTCTCCATATTAAACCGGTTGTGAATAAATCAATTAAAACAATTTTAACCTTATTTAAATAAATAAATTAAACTAATAATCTATTTAAATAAATAATATTTATTCTACAATAGGGATAAGCCTCCCTAGCGATCAACGACTTTCCAGATAATATAGATTTCAACATTAATCATAAAAGAACCTGTGAGTTAATAGTTACCATACAATTCAATCCTTCCACCATACAATGTCCCAATTAAATATAAGACATGGATTTACTGTCAAGTCTTATTTTATTTAATTATATGTATTTCGATTAGAAAATGCACAACTCCAAATAATGCAAATTAAAAACTCCTTTCTAATTTCATTTCACCTTGGCCAAGGATTCCTGGGTTGTCATTTAACGAATCACATAGGACATATCTCCTCTTTTACTAGAGGTGGTAGATTCTTTATTGATCATTCATTATCTCCATATGTAACTCATTATACCCAAGCATACCCTATATATGCCTTAAAAGGTCTTAAGGAATAAGTCAAAGTATAATTTGTTACATACAAGATACTATGATGATCTCAAGTCCAAGGATCACTTGTACTACTATCACATTAGGAATTCCTATTGACATGCGAGTAAAACTCCATTAGGTATTCCATAGCGAATCACGTTCAGTGAACTTATTCTCCAATAAGCACCTACATACTTGCTTTAGTGTCTCCACACAAATGATCATGAGATCAATCATCCTCATCCAATGAGCAAGCAACATATGTACTAATCTATCCGGATTTACTAATCCCCTTTTTAGTAATCCCACGATTGGGAACTATTTTAGTTTTAGAGCTTTCTAAGAATTTAGATCTCATTAGCATGATCATCATCATGATTCTAAAAGCATTGCTTAAAACTATGGGTTATTTACATATTATAAAAAACAGCACCATGTAGATAATTAAATGCCTTTAATAAATGAATATTTTTTTTTAATAAATAAATAAGATTGTTTACAAAGTACATGCTTTATCATCATACATGATTGGCTTGTATGCACACTACTATCACATGGTTCGTTCCATGATGAGTTTTACCGATCTTCCAATTATATTCTGGGGTTATGCCTTAAAAGCGGCTGCATATCTAGTAAATAAGGTCCCCTCAAAATCTATCCCCAAGACTCCATATGAGATGTGGACAGGTAGGAAACCTGGTCTTAAGCATATTAAAATTTGGGGATGTCCAGATTATGTGAAAAGGTTTCAAAATGATAAGCTTGGAACAAGATCTGATAAGTGCACGTTTGTGCACAATGTTACTAAGCAAAATTTGTTTGTTGCGAAACATGTTGCCTTCTTGGAAAAGGAGTTTATCCTTGAAAGAGCTAGTGGGAGGAAAATAGATTTTGAAGAAATTAAAGAACCACAAACCACTACAGATCAATTGGATGAACCTGTCCAAGTAGAGACACCTTCTATACAATACCCTATTCGTAAATCTGGAAGAGTACTGAAGATACCTGAAAGGTATGGATTCGTCATAGAGAATGATGATGAGGTATACGTCATGAATGATGATGATCTGGTGAATTACAAACATGCTATGAGTAATAAAGACTCAGAGAAATGGTAGATGACCATAAAATCTAAAATGGATTTTTGAATCAATGCTCAAGTCTATTTGGATTTTACTTGCGATTGCAGCTTATTATTACTAAATCTGGCAAAATGGACGTAGAGACGCCCTTCCTCAAATATACATTATTAGAGGAGAATGTATGTATGATACAACTAGATGGATTTGTTTTAATGGTTGAATCAAATCATGTATATGAGCTACAACGATCCATATATGGATTGAAGCAAGCTTCTCGTAGATGAAACATCCGTATTGTTGAGACAATCAAAGAGTTTGATTTTATCAAAAACGAGGATGAATCATGTGACGCCCCCAAAATAGGTTCAATACTCAACCTATTCTGAGTCGCCAATTACATGGAACAGAATTCCAATACAATCTTTTATAAAAAGGTCGTGAGAAATACGACCACACAAGCTGTGAGCTTCAATACATATCGTATGCAATACGAAATATACACGCTCAAATTTAGTCCCCATTTATTACAATAATTATCACACTATTTTACAAAAATAGTGAGGACTGCTACTGATCTAACTCTGCCCATCACTCTGTTCCCCGACTAGTCCCTGCAACATTCTCATTTCCTGAATAGGACAATAGATGAAAAGGGTGAGCTCAACTAGCCCAGTAAAGAATATTATGACTAAGATAACAAAGAATAATTTATCGTTAGTCTTCAACAAATCAGATAAAATATTATGGACAACAAGTTTTAGATCAACAACTGCAGCGAAAGTAACAATGCATCAGAAGAGTTAAGTAGAAAATGATGTCTACTATCTTCTATGATTTAAAAGTCCATAATCAATATTTTAACTCTGTAACATCAATCAATATATATCTCAAATCAAATATTCATCTTTGCACTACGGGCTAAAGATATTCATTTGTATTGCCAGTGGTCATGTCTCAACACCTGTCCATCTTTGCACTACGGGCCAAAGATATTCATCAGGTAATCATTCATCTTTGTACTACAGGCCAAAGATATTCATCAAGTAATCATTCATCTTTGCACTGCATGCCAAAGATATTCAGTTATAGCATCATGTAGGACTGAGGATGATGAAAAATATTTTAAAGAATGAATCCAGTGAGATAAAGGTCAAAAAATTAGAGATTCGTAAATCAGTTTATTCAAGTTCAAAAATACTCCATAATAATCAATTGTGGAGCAAAATTCAAGAATGAAGTTCAAAACATGGATCCAATCAAAGATAGGAACCATAACAGACAACTTGGACAAAGAAAAGAAAATTTAATTTTTCTGTGAATAGTACCGTATTCGTGAATAGTGTCGTATACGTGAATAGTAATCCCGACATAAAAAGGTAAAAATTTCATAATAAAATTCATACCAATATTTTGGTGTAATGATATTGAAAGAAATAACATCATTTACAAAAAAATAACATCCCTTATCTCAAAAGAATAGTACTTCTGACTGGAATAACAGATATAATGCTAAAGAAAACTTGAACTATTTAAGAACACTCAAAGTATCTAAATACTCACAAAAATACGCTCGATATTATAAAGAAAGAAACTTCTGATTCTGGTGTGATTTTCAATTCTAACTAAGCATTCTATTTATAGGAAAATGATTAGAACACCAAAGCAGAATATTTATTATATACGTATACTCATTTTGAAAACAAGCAACCAGCACCATTATGTAGAAAAAAAATTCTCCAGTATTTTTCACCAGCAAAAGGACAAGTGGGACCCGCACATTCTAGAAACTCCTCCACCAAAAATCAATTCAGACCCAATAATTCAGAACTTCAATAATTCATAATAAATAGCCCTTTTCTTAGAAAAAAACGAACCTTATTTCCATTCCATATGAAATGTAATTCTCTACAACTTTGTATAAGAAAGTTTTTCCAAATTCCGAACTAAAAATGACCCAAATTTACATACGGATGAACTTGCAGGCTACAATTTTTGAAAAAACCATCAGCATTAATTCCTTCATTTATATCCACATAAAATAAATATTTTCTTATCATATAAATCAATAATTAATTATTCACAAATAATATTACAGAACTATAATATTGACAACTAGGTCGTTGTCAGGAAAGAGGGGGCCTTCCGATAAGGATTTCTCCTTACTGGCACGCAATTAACTAATCCCTTTCCTAGACGTAACTTCCTTAGACATTGCCAATAATGCTATCTAATAATATTATTCAAATAATATGAATTAATGATTAGATAATGTGAAATACTGTGCAGTGACAATTATTGAATCAACAATAATATAAAATACTGTACAATACTGTGTGCTACTGTGCAACAACGCATATTACCTTACTTTACCCACCGGGTATTCCAACAGTTTTAACGGTAACGGTTTCATAGTTATTTTTAGAAAACTCATTCGTGTCGTTTTCTTCATCCGACAGTTTTTCGTTATGGGGCCCACAAATGACTGCGCCGTCGTACGAATATTCTCTGACAACAAGAATATTCCACGACCAAACGAATATTCCCCGACAACAATGAATATTTTATAACCACTTGCTTATCTTGTAAACTTTGCTCGTATGACCCATAACTTATCACATTTATTAAATTAACCCCTTACTATTTCAAAATAATATATAGAGGAAATTCAATTTTATTCATAAAAAGTTGGGGTCGTACAAATCATGTGTGTACAAGAAGGATAGTGGGAGCGCTGTTTTATTCCTTGTATTATATGTTGATGATATATTACTAATAGGGAATGACATTCCTATACTACAATAGATCAAAATAAAATTGTCTAAACATTCCTCCATGAATGATTTGGGTAGAACATCCTACATTGGGATATAAATCTGTATAAATAGATTTAAAAGGATGTTCGACTTAACCCAAAGAATGTATATTTATTAGATGCTAAAGGCGTTTAGCATGGCAAACTCCAAAAGGTGTCTCATAATGATGAGCCATGGAGTGTATCTCTCTAAAATTGTCCTCAATAAAAGAGAGATAGCATGAGTTACTATCATGTATGCAATGAAATATACAAGACTTGATGTTGATCAGTCAGATTCTGGAGAAGATCACTGTAGGAAAGTGATAAACATCCTAAAGTACTTAACTAACACTAAGGATGACATCATGACACATAATGGGTCTGAATTAAACTAGAGGACTAAACAGACTCAAGTTTTCAGACTGACCAAGAAGACATCAAATCCACCTTAGGGTAAGTCTTTACCTTGAAAGGTGGTACAGTGAATTAGAAAGGATCCAAACAGCAAAAGGTTGCTGGTTTAGTAACAAAGACAAAGTATATAACTGTAAGTAAGCTGCAAGTTGATGTTTCGGATGAAAAGTTCATTACCCTTAAAGCGTGTAGACTCTCAAGATAACATTGCAGATCTATTTACTAAAGTTTTAACATAACAACAGTTTGATCGCCACTTAAAGAAGATGGTATGAGATACCATGGCGATTGGCTTTAGTGCAAGTGGAAGATTGAAAGTAGTATGCATACAAGCCAATCATGTATGATGATAAATCATCTACTTTGAAGATGATCTTATTTATTTATTAGTAAAATTATTAACTTATTAAAGGCATTTAATTATCTACATGATGCTGTTTTTATAATATGTAAATAACCCATAGTTTTAAGCAATGCTTTTAGAATCATGATGATGATTATGTTAATGAGATCTAAATTCTTAGAAAACTTAAAACTAAAATAGTTCCCAATCGTGGGATTACTAAAAAGGGGATTAGCAAATCCGAATAGATTGGTACATATATTACTTGCTTATTGGATGAGGATGATTGATCTCATGATCATTTGTGTGAAAACACTAAAGCAAGTATGAATGTGCTTATTGGAGAATACGTTCACTGAATGTGACTCGCTATGGAATACCTAATGGAGTTTTACTTGCCTATCAATAGGAATTCCTAATGTGATAGTAGTACAAGTGATCCTTGGACTTGAGATCATCATAATATCTTGTATGTAATGAATTATACTTTGACTTATTCCTTAAAAACTTAGGGTATATTAAATGGTATGCTTGGGTATAATGAGTTACATATGGAGATAATGAATGATCAATAAAGAATATACCACTTCTAGTAAAAGAAGAGATATGTCCTATGTGATTCGTTAAATGACAACCTAATAGTCCTTAGCCAAGGCAAAATAAAATTAGAAAGGAGTTTCTAATTTGTATTATTTGGAGTTGTGCATTTTCTAATCGAAATACATATAATTAAATAAAATAAGACTTGACAGTAATTCTATGTCTTATATTTAATTGGGACATTGTATGGTGAAAGGATTGAATTGTATGGTAACTATTTACTCACATGTTCTTTTATGATTGATGTTAAAATCTATATTATCTAGAAAGTTGTTGATCGCTAGGGAGGCTTATCCCTATTATAAAATAAATATTATTTATTTAAATATATTATTAGCTTAATTTATTTATTTAAATAAGATTAGAATTGTTCTAATTGATTTATTCACAACCGGTTTAATATGGAGAACCTAAAGGGTCACACCATAAAAGGAAGAATAATTATTTAAGAAGGTAATGTCATAATCGTAATAATGCATTAAGCGTAATTAATTTAATCTATGGTGATATAATAAATTAAATAGCTTAATGTTTATTATTTAATATTTTGGAAATATTAAATATAAATTAATAAGAGGAGTCTTATTAATATTATTACAATTATTATTATTTTAATTTCTAAAGGTGTTTAGGAATTAATTTAATATTAGTACTCTCATTTATTCCTAATAAGATTAGGAGACAAATTAATTAAAGGAGTTTAGTTAATTAATCCAATATGTTGGGAAGCCTAAATAATTAAAGGAGTTTAATTAATTAAATGAAACCCTATGTTTAATAGGATTAGAAGGATTGACCAATATCTATATAAGAGGAGTATTATGTTAGATATTAGTTGATGCAATTCCAATGGTTGGAGAGTACTCCTTTTCTATAGAGGATAGAAACCTAGGGTTTAGCCAACCACCCTCCTTCTTGATAATTCATTTTCCTTGGTGGATCACCTCTAGAGGCCAAACACTTGGGTGGCTAACGTTGATCAAAGGAAGAAATCTAACCCGGATATTCAAGGAGATCGAGACGAATAAGGAGCTGAAATTGTACCTGTGGAAGCTTCGTTCTACAAGGGTATGATTCCATAATTTCTTATTTATCGTTTTAAAGTAATAATTTGCTTAAAGGATGATCCAGGTAATGGTTTTGTAATTTTTTTTTTAAACTCTGATATACCATGCTTCCGCTTATTTTGCAATTTGATTGCATCACGATTTCGTATAAACCCAACAGCAGTTGCGCGCCAGGGCATCCGGCTGCTGGCTTGGGCTCAGCTGCGCTCCCTTCCTTTGTTAATCTGGCGCAGCTACACTCTGCTGCACTTTACTTTGCTATTGAGCTGCTGCAGAATTCTTTCTTCCATTCCTTTATTCACCTTAGCATGCTTTGCCTCGTGCCTTAGCTCCTTTACGACCATATACCAGAATCCATGTATACTATGCAGATTAGTCCTCCATTTTTACGATAATGCCACCGGGCAAGTTTTCGTCATGAAACTTACAAAATGATAAGAAATGCATGAAAACTACTAAAATACATGAGTTTAAACAACAGTTATGGTAAGATAGCATCCAATAAGTAGGTATAAAATCTACTTATCAAATACCCCCAAACTTAAACGGTTGCTTGCCCCTAAGCAACAAAACACAAATGTAATGCAAAAAACTAAATGACATGCAATCTACTCTACATGCTAACGAATCCAAGTATCAGTCAAATAGAATTCCAAAAGAGTTGCCTAAGAGAAACCACAATGACATCGAACCCATAATCCAACCAAGCATAAGGCAATAGTGCATAACACTTTGCAAATTAAAACCTGTCAACAATGATGTAGTGTGTGCGTGTGCTTGCTACCCCTAAGCTTGATGTAGACAAATACTTCACATAATACATTTCTTAGAGGGAAAAATACAGTTTCAAATCAAGAAAAATAGTAAACATATTAAGCTCCGACCAAAACTACACATTAACTAAGCTAAGAGTCAACAAGGGGTTTATTATGCTTTTATTCAGTCACGAGGGCGATATTCGTACTTTCCTGTGTTTACACCTGACTGTGCAATGTCTAGTTCTCTTAGGCTTTTTAGTGATACCGGTGTAGCGACCTTTCGACCAACGACTCCCAAGCCAGATGACTTTAGGGCGCTGGGTGTAAAGACATCCCCTAGGGCGTACTTACTCAAGTATCAATGGCCACAAAACTAAACTAGCCAAAGTGTTTATTCAACATCATTCTTTTTTTTATATATTCCCTGTTTTCCCCCAAACTTAAGCTTTTGCATCATCTCGGCCATTACTATCTGTTTTACTAAATCTCTTTCTTTAAAACAAAATTTCCCATCAGAAGACAATTATGCGACTATTTAAACAAATCAAACAAAGATGTAAATATATAGTGCTATCCAGTTACATCATAATTGACAGATAAAAACTTACGTCATATAATGACAATATAACCGAGCCTAAGTTATCAACCATGTTCAATTAATCATACAATTCCAATCTCATCATGGGCCAAAAGAAATTCAAACTAACTAAAAACTTGATTCCTGCAATATGATTACAAATCTAAATGCAAAGATAAAGCAAAATTGTATTTTATTTTTTTATTTTTTTTATAAGGAAAAACAAGAAACAAAGAAACTTGCTAATAATAAAAAAAGGAAAAAAGTACACTAAAATGCAACTAAACGACTGAACTACTAAGCTAAAATGCAAACAACTATACTATATGTAAATGCAAATGCAACTACTAACTAATATGACACCCAATACCCCCCAAACTTAAAATACACAAATGTGCTCATTGGAGATAAAGGGTAAAGAAACTCCCTTAGGTGGCATCATCATTGCCACCATCCTCGTGCTCGGGCGGTGTATCTGGTGGTGGATAAGGATCAGCCGAGCCATACATAGGAAACTCCACGAGTACTCCCTGCTGAGCAAAAGCTTGAGTCAATGCCCCCGACAGACCATCTGCATAAGCCTGAAAGTTCATGTGTATGGCGTCTATCCTGGATTGCAAGTGCCTCATCTGACGATCATGTCAGGCAATGTAATCCGGTGGTGGCCCTGTGACGCCCCCAAATCCACGTTCCTTCGAAACCTCGGATTCGGTGCAGTCACGATACTACTAACGCCAAACTATTATGTCTTTTATTCATTACTAAAAGAATACATCTTTACTTATTACAATTTAGAATATAAATTCTATTTATATCCAAGATCTCATCTTTACATCATGTTCGATGTTACTAAAATGCGGAATAATTTAAACTTTTTCAATCCTCCTTGAATAAAATATTTTATTGATTTCATAACTTGAATCAATTACAACCCTTGAATCAATTATAAAATATGATTCATTATATTTGAGTTATCGTATAACGTTTACAACTCGACTTGATATCATCTATGTATTAACTAATACATCTTTACAACACAACCTATATTAAACAGTGTAAACAACTATCAAGTAATACTTCTAGAATCTAAACAGGGTTCAAGCAATAATCTAAATAGTACTTCTTCAATTCGATACTATCTATCTTTATCAATCAAGAAGCACGAAGTCTTTATCCTAAGTCCTTAACCTGCAAAAGTGGTTATTTGCAAGAGTGAGCTCGACAGCTCAGCAATTCTAACAGTTTTCATGCATCACATAGCATACAACATTATACTTAGTTCATGCATTTATAAACAATTTATATTTACTACGCATGTTACTTTTCACATAACAAGTATATCATCAAAGATCAACTTCCAATCTCATTTATATCTCATATACAATTCATATATAAGTTCACATTATCACAGCATAATATAATTCAACTAACAGTTGTTGAATTCATATATCAAATAGGAACTGAAAGACTTGCCTGATTCGTAGTTTAACAACTACGACTTAACTGCTTAAAGCTATCTGCACTTCGTGTATTCCTACACAGTTATATAATCATGGATTTACATCCATCAGTCATACATTTCATATGCTCTTAATAGAATAACAATTCGTATATCGTTTTCTAATCTTGGTTTCGTTTCACTCTATCTTAGGATAACCACGATGTTACAACATCATACCTTCATACTTATTCTATAGAAACCATTCTATTTCGGTCCTTAGGGTCCTTAAGGAAAATAACTTAGGACCAGACAGTTAACAAACTGTTCTCGGCAGCTCTGCAACACGGCGCGGCCGCGCGGCAATTAAGCTTGGGAGTGGCGCGGCCGCGCGACTCCCTGCCAGAACCAGAACTTAGATTTCATAAACTTAGTTTGGTCCTAACATACCATGCATTCTGATATATATTATACACACACGTTAAGTAGGCATGCTCGTGCTTATACTACACATGTATACTTAATCACATAGTCTATGCTTTTGAAATTCATTTTCTCGAATATGCGTGCATAGGTGAAATCCATGTTTCATCACATGATGCTTATGTCAACATGTCTATAGGCATAATGAATCCTAATATACATGCTCGTATGATCATAATATAACTCACTCCGTGTTTGATGCTATCATCTTACACATTCTAAACTTTTCATAAAAATCGCTTTAAGTCAACAAAGGTAACTAAGTATATGCAAAGTACCTCGTAGTCATGACTCTCACATATTAGAACACATACATAAGCCACTTTTACATGCTCAAATGATCAGAACGTGGACATCCTATATATATGTCCAAAAACTCTAAGTTTGTCTTTTGAAATCATTTTTAATTTAAACAATGTGTTCTAGTGTATGCTCAATACCTTCGACTCATATATCATGCATATCTAAACCATATAATCATGCTTAAAAAGTCAGAATATAAACATGACTTATATACGCCAAAATTCATTTATAAAACCTTAAGTTTTCATTAAAAACTCCACTACAACAAGGTATAATTGTTTACTATTAGCCAAGGTAATTAATCAACAACTACCTTCATACCCATTGATGCACATAACCAAGACACTTACACATGTCTCAAAAGTCCGACTCAAAGAACACAAAATTCGTCAAGTCTCATTTTCAAAACTTTACGTTTTCTTTTCGGAAATCATGTTAAACCAACTAATATAACTTACTACGTGCATGAAAATCTTAGTACGCATGTCAGACCCCTTTATGAAATTATTAGAGTCTAACTAGTATGCTTAACCAACTAGAAAACACAAAATCACCAACAGTTTCTGCAGAGGGCGCGGCCGCGCCCCATTTGTACTAGGGAGACGCGCGGCCGCGCGTCCCCGTTTCCAGACCAGAAACTTTACTGCTAAAACAGAGCTTCAGCTAATCCTTTTCTTACTTCATGTAACAAGCTTGAAAGCCATCATATTGTATCTATAACATATATTTAGACTCTACTTAACATGTTAACATCATCTTACATATCAATTGTTCGCTAATTCATGAAACCTCTACTAATTTATCAAATTCAAGACTAAAAATTCAAAGTTAGAGTTATACCTCTTGGAGCCTTGAATTACTAAGCTTGCTTCCCAAATTAGTTTTCTCACATAACTCTCATCACCATATTCTCTATATCAACTTAGCAATAAATTCAAGTAACTAGAATTGTGAAGGGAAGGGTCTCTATTTACAGAAAATCTCTTACCCAATTCATAGCTTTGCCCAACAATTTAAACCAAAGGAAAGAAGGAGAAGATGATGGGCAAAAAGGAGTTGGTGAAGCATACTATTTGAGCCACTCCCCCCACCATTATTGAAATCATTGCCTAGCCATCATCAACCTCTTGCTAGCCCTTTTTAATTTTCAGCAATGTGAACTATGATAGGCCAAAGGCTATTCACGTGTATGAAGAAAGAATGACACTCAATTTGGGACACTCTCTCTTAAAACTCAGCATTTAGTAAGATGGGTGTAAGCATACTAAGTTTTATTTCTTTTTGGACTATACAAGTCACACTTTAATACTTAATGTTGCTACATCAATATTAGTTATGGTCACATATACACCACTCTTCATAAATATACACCCATATATAAACAAGTATACTTATAATTTAAATATACATCAATACGTATTATAATGTAACTCATGTACATTGTTTTAACTCAATTAATATTTTAATTGGACTAGATATAAAATAGTTGAGTATTCTCATACCATAATTTTCCATAAAATTATTATCATAAACATACTCAAATATTATAATGATAATTAATATCAACCATTCATTCTCTTCTAATACTTCCAATTAAATCCCCTTGATTTAACTTCATTATTTATGCCACACAAGGCATAATTATGTGAACTTAGTACTTAATAGTCCACAAGCTTATAATAATATAATCTCCTAAAATAATATTATACTCAATGTTACATCTTATAATATGTTCATAATGTAATACCATTGCATTACATGTTCTCTATTATAAACAATCTATTACCCTCCTATGGGTAATACCCAATGGTCAAAGAGGAGTTGGTGGCTAACTCCACCAACTACTACTATTCATGGTCCTTCCTCATCATTACACCTTATAACATGCTCATGGTGTAATTACATTTCTTATTATATGCTTTCTTAGCAACAATGTAGTAATTGAATTAACAAACTCTACACACCAATGTATTGCATCTATTCATTATCAAGCTATTATTCTCCTATGGTTATTACCCAAAGGGCAAAAGGGAAGTTGGTGGCTAACTCCCACCAACTACCACTATTCATGTACTCTAACCACTTGATTGACCATTATTGTTCTCACATGGACTAATTTGCAAGCTTATATCTAATAACTTAATGTTATTACCATATAATATGATAGGGTCACACATACACCCAATCATATAATTATATAATTCATGTACATTTGACAATACCGAATATATTTTAATTGAGTAGTGTCACACCCCATTATTGTAACTTTATTATTACACTTAATCATGTAGTTTCCTATATTATATAGTTTTTCTTGAAGTGTCACACTTCATTCCATGTTATATAGATGTAGCTACTATATAACTTATAATTACACATCATTGCACATAGAAATTTATTCACATAATAATAATTAATTTCATTAATTATTCATTCATTAATTTATTTAATGAATGTTTATTCCACCACTTTGCCACACTAGGCATATCTCACAAGCTTACCTTAAGCTTATTATCACTCCCATCACACTTTAATATTCTTTTAATATAAGGTTTGTGTGACACATGCACTTTAATGCTAAATTATTTAGCTACCTTGAACAATTATATGTATAACCTTTACACTAGAGTAATTAATATTTACTCTATTAATTATTATAAAATCTACGATAAAATAATAACTTAAGTTATTTAATATATTGAAATAACTTAGTTTTCTTTCATTTATAAACTTTCTTGAAAATACATTAGGAATTATGTATTTTGCCATAACATAAAATATTATATTTTCTCCAAATAAAGATATTCATTGTTAGAAAATAATTTACTTATTGTCCCAAGATATTATTCTTAATATAATATCTACTAAAATAATTACATGTATGGCACATGTACATACATTATATATAGAAAATAGGTAATAAGTTTATTTTCTATTATAATAATTTATTTCCATCAATTTATTTATATATAGCAAATATGTTTTAATGTATTTACCATATTAATTAATCACACTTATTACATCATACCAAAAATATATAGGGTAATATTATTATTCAAAAATAATATTTCCTCCTTTATTAAAATAATTCAATATTAGAATTCATTTTAATATCCTTTATAATAATTATTTCTCTTTCTTTTCTATAAATTGTTCCCAAAACAATTTCTTCAAATATTTATTTAAAGATATAATGATTTCAATTTCTCTTTAATAACGTATATATATCTATTAACGTTATTTGTACATTAGACTTTCACACATATTTCCATTCTAAGTAATATATAGAAGGTACTAATTATAATCATATATTCAACATATATATTAATTCACTCCTTTACTTAAGTAAATTAAACCTTGTACCATATTACCTTAGTTAATTAAGGTTCAATATTCACATTATATTATTCCATAATATAACTCTCAACTTAAATTAACCAATATTTATTCTTATTAGTTAATTCCTTAACTAACTCATGCTTCACTATCCAAACCTATTCACGGATAGCTTAAGTGCTATTAATAACCTATATTATAAACATACGAGTTATTAGTACACATACACAAGAATATGGTGATTATACATTAAGGATATTTAATGTCACCAACTTACTATGATAAAATAATTCTATAAATTATTTAATATCGATAGGAATTTATCCACTTCCTTTACCTCAATTTAATCGTCTCTAAAATAAATAACAAATATATATTAATAATATATTCATTAATCACAAAAACACATATTACATAGTCCATATTACCCTATGTAATATAATACCACATACCTCATATCACATATATATCTTTTTATTCGAACCCACGGTTTAAGAATTTTATTTATTAAATCCTTATTTAATAATTTCTGAAAATCCGGGTTCTTACATCCTCTCCCCCTTATAAGGATTCCGTCCTCGGAATCACCGAAACTTCCTCTACTCGGTGCTTTTCCGAATATTACATATTCTTTAGAATAATTTTATCCATTCTTTTTTCAGAAGTTTTATTATTATAACTTTCTCAATTGCATTCTATCACTTTCTCCTTTCTAAGGAGCATCTACTTACTATATTCATCCTTAAGAAGAATAAGAATCTTCCACGATTTTTTCAATAATCGAGAAGTAGTATGAATAACTCAGATTCCAAATTTATGCTGAGGGGTCACAAGACCGTGAACTTTTCCACAGGTTTACTAATGCTTCAACACAATTCTTCACATTGCAAACCAGAGTGTTTATCAATCACAAAGACTGAAAACACCCTCCACGCGTATATTAGGTGGCCAACCTATTGTACCACTACATTGGGCCGCAACGTAGTGTTTTGTAACGACTATATGCGTTACGCTCGGAACCATTGTCCCCGAAAACATGTTCCCTTATAGGGTTGTTCACCACAGCTTTTCAACATCAAAATCCGCACCAGAGCAATCTGGTTTGGCACAAATACACAAGAATGCTTGAATTCTTTAATCTCTTTTCAACAGTCGCCTAGCTGAATCAAATAGCTTAGACTCTTATCAACAATTCGGACATCAATCGAAATAATTTAGTCACTTTTCATAATTCGAAAGAAAAACCAAAAAACCGTTTTATGACGTCATGATGCCGCACCAACTTAATAATACGTTGAGGATTCCGCCATTGTATGACTTTGTCATATTACATCATACCATAGTGGGCTGACGATCTTTCGATCACAACCTACACTAGGTTCGATTGCATTGATGACTCTATCGTTTACCATTCTACATCATATCAAATGATGCATATGGTCAAAACACATTTTGAAAGATTTTCAAATTATTTTTGTCTTAGCCGAAACAAATAGCTTAGACATACGAATAACGGTGTTATTTTTAAAACTCATTGGTTCAGTCACCCGACTCAATGTTTTTCTCAAGAAAACCGAAGTGCAAACACTAGCACAAAGTCAATAAATTTTGAAAATCTAGCGTAGCTAGAAGATTTAGAAAAATCCAAATTTCTCCATCACTTCAATCTCTTACTACCATCAATGCTCACTATTCCAAAACTCTTATATAATATATCTATTCTCAGTACAGTTCACCAACTTACCACACCATGGAAGTTCAGGAACTTACCACAATCATATGGGTTGAGGAACTTATCCTAGTCAGACCAAAATCGTCCATTCGCTGAGGGGTCCCATCATACGATTATGAGTCACGAACTCGTCATAGGCATAAGTCTTAAGAACTCGCACCTAATCTTAGTATTATCTAATTATATCTTAGAAATCTCTATCTATCAAAATAAATATGAGAAAAGAATCACCTTTCCGCCATATGTATAATGATACCGCGACACTAACATTCCAACGATTATCAATGTGACGTACTCAGTGCAAGCACAAAACTTCTGCCCATACAAAAGTTTGTACAACTAAGCCGTTACATGAGTCCTCAATGGAAGTCCAACACTTAAATCTATCTTACTTTATCACTTGCTCGTTACGAGCTTTCTATGTTTCATCACATACAACTCCTCATGAGTTCATCTCGTACTATATCATAGTACATTCTCTTATAGCATCAAGCTATACATACTTAGTCATTACAGACTATCTATCATTTCACAGTTCAATCTGATCATGTCGTGATCATCACTATACCTTAGGGTTCTTTCCCTATTATCAACCAAACTCCATCTGAGTTTATTCTCACTATCCCTGTTATATTCATATTATAGACATCGTCTTAACATTTTCATTACCGGAGTTAGGAAACTCCTGATTCTCATTCTCTAGATATTTCAAGATTCGTCTTTGAATCTTCACGTCTATATTTTAATCTTATCTTTCACTCTCTCAGGTTATAGTCTAAGGTACACTTACCTAAGGTTTATAACCTACAGCTCTGATACCAACCTGTGACGCCCCCAAATCCACGTTCCTTCGAAACCTCGGATTCGGTGCAGTCACGATACTACTAACGCCAAACTATTATGTCTTTTATTCATTACTAAAAGAATACATCTTTACTTATTACAATTTAGAATATAAATTCTATTTATATCCAAGATCTCATCTTTACATCATGTTCGATGTTACTAAAATGCGGAATAATTTAAACTTTTTCAATCCTCCTTGAATAAAATCTTTTATTGATTTCATAACTTGAATCAATTACAACCCTTGAATCAATTATAAAATATGATTCATTATATTTGAGTTATCGTATAACGTTTACAACTCGACTTGATATCCTCTATGTATTAACTAATACATCTTTACAACACAACCTGTATTAAACAGTGTAAACAACTATCAAGTAATACTTCTAGAATCTAAACAGGGTTCAAGCAATAATCTAAATAGTACTTCTTCAATTCGATACTATCTATCTTTATCAATCAAGAAGCACGAAGTCTTTATCCTAAGTCCTTAACCTGCAAAAGTGGTTATTTGCAAGAGTGAGCTCGACAGCTCAGCAATTCTAACAGTTTTCATGCATCACATAGCATACAACATTATACTTAGTTCATGCATTTATAAACAATTTATATTTACTACGCATGTTACTTTTCACATAACAAGTATTCATCAAAGATCAACTTCCAATCTCATTTATATCTCATATACAATTCATATATAAGTTCACATTATCACAGCATAATATAATTCAACTAACAGTTGTTGAATTCATATATCAAATAGGAACTGAAAGACTTGCCTGATTCGTAGTTTAACAACTACGACTTAACTGCTTAAAGCTATCTGCACTTCATGTATTCCTACACAGTTATATAATCATGGATTTACATCCATCAGTCATACATTTCATATGCTCTTAATAGAATAACTATTCGTATATCGTTTTCTAATCTTGGTTTCGTTTCACTCTATCTTAGGATAACCACGATGTTACAACATCATACCTTCATACTTATTCTATAGAAACCATTCTATTTCGGTCCTTAGGGTCCTTAAGGAAAATAACTTAGGACCAGACAGTTAACAAACTGTTCTCGGCAGCTCTGCAACACTGCGCGGCCGCACGGCAATTAAGCTTGGGAGTGGCGCGGCCGCGCGACTCCCTGCCAGAACCAGAACTTAGATTTCATAAACTTAGTTTGGTCCTAACATACCATGCATTCTGATATATATTATACACACACGTTAAGTAGGCATGCTCGTGCTTATACTACACATGTATACTTAATCACATAGTCTATGCTTTTGAAATTCATTTTCTCGAATATGCGTGCATAGGTGAAATCCATGTTTCATCACATGATGCTTATGTCAACATGTCTATAGGCATAATGAATCCTAATATACATGCTCGTATGATCATAATATAACTCACTCCGTGTTTGATGCTATCATCTTACACATTCTAAACTTTTCATAAAAATCGCTTTAAGTCAACAAAGGTAACTAAGTATATGCAAAGTACCTCGTAGTCATGACTCTCACATATTAGAACACATACATAAGCCACTTTTACATGCTCAAATGATCAGAACGTGGACATCCTATATATATGTCCAAAAACTCTAAGTTTGTCTTTTGAAATCATTTTTAATTTAAACAATGTGTTCTAGTGTATGCTCAATACCTTCGACTCATATATCATGCATATCTAAACCATATAATCATGCTTAAAAAGTCAGAATATAAACATGACTTATATACGCCAAAATTCATTTATAAAACCTTAAGTTTTCATTAAAAACTCCACTACAACAAGGTATAATTGTTTACTATTAGCCAAGGTAATTAATCAACAACTACCTTCATACCCATTGATGCACATAACCAAGACACTTACACATGTCTCAAAAGTCCGACTCAAAGAACACAAAATTCGTCAAGTCTCATTTTCAAAACTTTACGTTTTCTTTTCGGAAATCATGTTAAACCAACTAATATAACTTACTACGTGCATGAAAATCTTAGTACGCATGTCAGACCCCTTTATGAAATTATTAGAGTCTAACTAGTATGCTTAACCAACTAGAAAACACAAAATCACCAACAGTTTCTGCAGAGGGCGCGGCCGCGCCCCATTTGTACTAGGGAGACGCGCGGCCGCGCGTCCCCGTTTCCAGACCAGAAACTTTACTGCTAAAACAGAGCTTCAGCTAATCCTTTTCTTACTTCATGTAACAAGCTTGAAAGCCATCATATTGTATCTATAACATATATTTAGACTCTACTTAACATGTTAACATCATCTTACATATCAATTGTTCGCTAATTCATGAAACCTCTACTAATTTATCAAATTCAAGACTAAAAATTCAAAGTTAGAGTTATACCTCTTGGAGCCTTGAATTACTAAGCTTGCTTCCCAAATTAGTTTTCTCACATAACTCTCATCACCATATTCTCTATATCAACTTAGCAATAAATTCAAGTAACTAGAATTGTGAAGGGAAGGGTCTCTATTTACAGAAAATCTCTTACCCAATTCATAGCTTTGCCCAACAATTTAAACCAAAGGAAAGAAGGAGAAGATGATGGGCAAAAAGGAGTTGGTGAAGCATACTATTTGAGCCACTCCCCCCACCATTATTGAAATCATTGCCTAGCCATCATCAACCTCTTGCTAGCCCTTTTTAATTTTCAGCAATGTGAACTATGATAGGCCAAAGGCTATTCACGTGTATGAAGAAAGAATGACACTCAATTTGGGACACTCTCTCTTAAAACTCAGCATTTAGTAAGATGGGTGTAAGCATACTAAGTTTTATTTCTTTTTGGACTATACAAGTCACACTTTAATACTTAATGTTGCTACATCAATATTAGTTATGGTCACATATACACCACTCTTCATAAATATACACCCATATATAAACAAGTATACTTATAATTTAAATATACATCAATACGTATTATAATGTAACTCATGTACATTGTTTTAACTCAATTAATATTTTAATTGGACTAGATATAAAATAGTTGAGTATTCTCATACCATAATTTTCCATAAAATTATTATCATAAACATACTCAAATATTATAATGATAATTAATATCAACCATTCATTCTCTTCTAATACTTCCAATTAAATCCCCTTGATTTAACTTCATTATTTATGCCACACAAGGCATAATTATGTGAACTTAGTACTTAATAGTCCACAAGCTTATAATAATATAATCTCCTAAAATAATATTATACTCAATGTTACATCTTATAATATGTTCATAATGTAATACCATTGCATTACATGTTCTCTATTATAAACAATCTATTACCCTCCTATGGGTAATACCCAATGGTCAAAGAGGAGTTGGTGGCTAACTCCACCAACTACTACTATTCATGGTCCTTCCTCATCATTACACCTTATAACATGCTCATGGTGTAATTACATTTCTTATTATATGCTTTCTTAGCAACAATGTAGTAATTGAATTAACAAACTCTACACACCAATGTATTGCATCTATTCATTATCAAGCTATTATTCTCCTATGGTTATTACCCAAAGGGCAAAAGGGAAGTTGGTGGCTAACTCCCACCAACTACCACTATTCATGTACTCTAACCACTTGATTGACCATTATTGTTCTCACATGGACTAATTTGCAAGCTTATATCTAATAACTTAATGTTATTACCATATAATATGATAGGGTCACACATACACCCAATCATATAATTATATAATTCATGTACATTTGACAATACCGAATATATTTTAATTGAGTAGTGTCACACCCCATTATTGTAACTTTATTATTACACTTAATCATGTAGTTTCCTATATTATATAGTTTTTCTTGAAGTGTCACACTTCATTCCATATTATATAGATGTAGCTACTATATAACTTATAATTACACATCATTGCACATAGAAATTTATTCACATAATAATAATTAATTTCATTAATTATTCATTCATTAATTTATTTAATGAATGTTTATTCCACCACTTTGCCACACTAGGCATATCTCACAAGCTTACCTTAAGCTTATTATCACTCCCATCACACTTTAATATTCTTTTAATATAAGGTTTGTGTGACACATGCACTTTAATGCTAAATTATTTAGCTACCTTGAACAATTATATGTATAACCTTTACACTAGAGTAATTAATATTTACTCTATTAATTATTATAAAATCTACGATAAAATAATAACTTAAGTTATTTAATATATTGAAATAACTTAGTTTTCTTTCATTTATAAACTTTCTTGAAAATACATTAGGAATTATGTATTTTGCCATAACATAAAATATTATATTTTCTCCAAATAAAGATATTCATTGTTAGAAAATAATTTACTTATTGTCCCAAGATATTATTCTTAATATAATATCTACTAAAATAATTACATGTATGGCACATGTACATACATTATATATAGAAAATAGGTAATAAGTTTATTTTCTATTATAATAATTTATTTCCATCAATTTATTTATATATAGCAAATATGTTTTAATGTATTTACCATATTAATTAATCACACTTATTACATCATACCAAAAATATATAGGGTAATATTATTATTCAAAAATAATATTTCCTCCTTTATTAAAATAATTCAATATTAGAATTCATTTTAATATCCTTTATAATAATTATTTCTCTTTCTTTTCTATAAATTGTTCCCAAAACAATTTCTTCAAATATTTATTTAAAGATATAATGATTTCAATTTCTCTTTAATAACGTATATATATCTATTAACGTTATTTGTACATTAGACTTTCACACATATTTCCATTCTAAGTAATATATAGAAGGTACTAATTATAATCATATATTCAACATATATATTAATTCACTCCTTTACTTAAGTAAGTTAAACCTTGTACCATATTACCTTAGTTAATTAAGGTTCAATATTCACATTATATTATTCCATAATATAACTCTCAACTTAAATTAACCAATATTTATTCTTATTAGTTAATTCCTTAACTAACTCATGCTTCACTATCCAAACCTATTCACGGATAGCTTAAGTGCTATTAATAACCTATATTATAAACATACGAGTTATTAGTACACATACACAAGAATATGGTGATTATACATTAAGGATATTTAATGTCACCAACTTACTATGATAAAATAATTCTATAAATTATTTAATATCGATAGGAATTTATCCACTTCCTTTACCTCAATTTAATCGTCTCTAAAATAAATAATAAATATATATTAATAATATATTCATTAATCACAAAACACATATTACATAGTCCATATTACCCTATGTAATATAATACCACATACCTCATATCACATATATATCTTTTTATTCGAACCCACGGTTTAAGAATTTTATTTATTAAATCCTTATTTAATAATTTCTGAAAATCCGGGTTCTTACATCCTCTCCCCCTTATAAGGATTCCGTCCTCGGAATCACCGAAACTTCCTCTACTCGGTGCTTTTTCGAATATTACATATTCTTTAGAATAATTTTATCCATTCTTTTTTCAGAAGTTTTATTATTATAACTTTCTCAATTGCATTCTATCACTTTCTCCTTTCTAAGGAGCATCTACTTACTATATTCATCCTTAAGAAGAATAAGAATCTTCCACGATTTTTTCAATAATCGAGAAGTAGTATGAATAACTCAGATTCCAAATTTATGCTGAGGGGTCACAAGACCGTGAACTTTTCCACAGGTTTACTAATGCTTCAACACAATTCTTCACATTGCAAACCAGAGTGTTTATCAATCACAAAGACTGAAAACACCCTCCACGCGTATATTAGGTGGCCAACCTATTGTACCACTACATTGGGCCGCAACGTAGTGTTTTGTAACGACTATATGCGTTACGCTCGGAACCATTGTCCCCGAAAACATGTTCCCTTATAGGGTTGTTCACCACAGCTTTTCAACATCAAAATCCGCACCAGAGCAATCTGGTTTGGCACAAATACACAAGAATGCTTGAATTCTTTAATCTCTTTTCAACAGTCGCCTAGCCGAATCAAATAGCTTAGACTCTTATCAACAATTCGGACATCAATCGAAATAATTTAGTCACTTTTCATAATTCGAAAGAAAAACCAAAAACCGTTTTATGACGTCATGATGCCGCACCAACTTAATAATACGTTGAGGATTCCGCCATTGTATGACTTTGTCATATTACATCATACCATAGTGGGCTGACGATCTTTCGATCACAACCTACACTAGGTTCGATTGCATTGATGACTCTATCGTTTACCATTCTACATCATATCAAATGATGCATATGGTCAAAACACATTTTGAAAGATTTTCAAATTATTTTTGTCTTAGCCGAAACAAATAGCTTAGACATACGAATAACGGTGTTATTTTTAAAACTCATTGGTTCAGTCACCCGACTCAATGTTTTTCTCAAGAAAACCGAAGTGCAAACACTAGCACGAAGTCAATAAATTTTGAAAATCTAGCGTAGCTAGAAGATTTAGAAAAATCCAAATTTCTCCATCACTTCAATCTCTTACTACCATCAATGCTCACTATTCCAAAACTCTTATATAATATATCTATTCTCAGTACAGTTCACCAACTTACCACACCATGGAAGTTCAGGAACTTACCACAATCATATGGGTTGAGGAACTTATCCTAGTCAGACCAAAATCGTCCATTCGCTGAGGGGTCCCATCATACGATTATGAGTCACGAACTCGTCATAGGCATAAGTCTTAAGAACTCGCACCTAATCTTAGTATTATCTAATTATATCTTAGAAATCTCTATCTATCAAAATAAATATGAGAAAAGAATCACCTTTCCGCCATATGTATAATGATACCGCGACACTAACATTCCAACGATTATCAATGTGACGTACTCAGTGCAAGCACAAAACTTCTGCCCATACAAAAGTTTGTACAACTAAGCCGTTACATGAGTCCTCAATGGAAGTCCAACACTTAAATCTATCTTACTTTATCACTTGCTCGTTACGAGCTTTCTATGTTTCATCACATACAACTCCTCATGAGTTCATCTCGTACTATATCATAGTACATTCTCTTATAGCATCAAGCTATACATACTTAGTCATTACAGACTATCTATCATTTCACAGTTCAATCTGATCATGTCGTGATCATCACTATACCTTAGGGTTCTTTCCCTATTATCAACCAAACTCCATCTGAGTTTATTCTCACTATCCCTGTTATATTCATATTATAGACATCGTCTTAACATTTTCATTACCGGAGTTAGGAAACTCCTGATTCTCATTCTCTAGATATTTCAAGATTCGTCTTTGAATCTTCACGTCTATATTTTAATCTTATCTTTCACTCTCTCAGGTTATAGTCTAAGGTACACTTACCTAAGGTTTATAACCTACAGCTCTGATACCAACCTGTGACGCCCCCAAATCCACGTTCCTTCGAAACCTCGGATTCGGTGCAGTCACGATACTACTAACGCCAAACTATTATGTCTTTTATTCATTACTAAAAGAATACATCTTTACTTATTACAATTTAGAATATAAATTCTATTTATATCCAAGATCTCATCTTTACATCATGTTCGATGTTACTAAAATGCGGAATAATTTAAACTTTTTCAATCCTCCTTGAATAAAATCTTTTATTGATTTCATAACTTGAATCAATTACAACCCTTGAATCAATTATAAAATATGATTCATTATATTTGAGTTATCGTATAACGTTTACAACTCGACTTGATATCCTCTATGTATTAACTAATACATCTTTACAACACAACCTGTATTAAACAGTGTAAACAACTATCAAGTAATACTTCTAGAATCTAAACAGGGTTCAAGCAATAATCTAAATAGTACTTCTTCAATTCGATACTATCTATCTTTATCAATCAAGAAGCACGAAGTCTTTATCCTAAGTCCTTAACCTGCAAAAGTGGTTATTTGCAAGAGTGAGCTCGACAGCTCAGCAATTCTAACAGTTTTCATGCATCACATAGCATACAACATTATACTTAGTTCATGCATTTATAAACAATTTATATTTACTACGCATGTTACTTTTCACATAACAAGTATATCATCAAAGATCAACTTCCAATCTCATTTATATCTCATATACAATTCATATATAAGTTCACATTATCACAGCATAATATAATTCAACTAACAGTTGTTGAATTCATATATCAAATAGGAACTGAAAGACTTGCCTGATTCGTAGTTTAACAACTACGACTTAACTGCTTAAAGCTATCTGCACTTCGTGTATTCCTACACAGTTATATAATCATGGATTTACATCCATCAGTCATACATTTCATATGCTCTTAATAGAATAACTATTCGTATATCGTTTTCTAATCTTGGTTTCGTTTCACTCTATCTTAGGATAACCACGATGTTACAACATCATACCTTCATACTTATTCTATAGAAACCATTCTATTTCGGTCCTTAGGGTCCTTAAGGAAAATAACTTAGGACCAGACAGTTAACAAACTGTTCTCGGCAGCTCTGCAACACTGCGCGGCCGCACGGCAATTAAGCTTGGGAGTGGCGCGGCCGCGCGACTCCCTGCCAGAACCAGAACTTAGATTTCATAAACTTAGTTTGGTCCTAACATACCATGCATTCTGATATATATTATACACACACGTTAAGTAGGCATGCTCGTGCTTATACTACACATGTATACTTAATCACATAGTCTATGCTTTTGAAATTCATTTTCTCGAATATGCGTGCATAGGTGAAATCCATGTTTCATCACATGATGCTTATGTCAACATGTCTATAGGCATAATGAATCCTAATATACATGCTCGTATGATCATAATATAACTCACTCCGTGTTTGATGCTATCATCTTACACATTCTAAACTTTTCATAAAAATCGCTTTAAGTCAACAAAGGTAACTAAGTATATGCAAAGTACCTCGTAGTCATGACTCTCACATATTAGAACACATACATAAGCCACTTTTACATGCTCAAATGATCAGAACGTGGACATCCTATATATATGTCCAAAAACTCTAAGTTTGTCTTTTGAAATCATTTTTAATTTAAACAATGTGTTCTAGTGTATGCTCAATACCTTCGACTCATATATCATGCATATCTAAACCATATAATCATGCTTAAAAAGTCAGAATATAAACATGACTTATATACGCCAAAATTCATTTATAAAACCTTAAGTTTTCATTAAAAACTCCACTACAACAAGGTATAATTGTTTACTATTAGCCAAGGTAATTAATCAACAACTACCTTCATACCCATTGATGCACATAACCAAGACACTTACACATGTCTCAAAAGTCCGACTCAAAGAACACAAAATTCGTCAAGTCTCATTTTCAAAACTTTACGTTTTCTTTTCGGAAATCATGTTAAACCAACTAATATAACTTACTACGTGCATGAAAATCTTAGTACGCATGTCAGACCCCTTTATGAAATTATTAGAGTCTAACTAGTATGCTTAACCAACTAGAAAACACAAAATCACCAACAGTTTCTGCTTGTACTAGGGAGACGCGCGGCCGCGCGTCCCCGTTTCCAGACCAGAAACTTTACTGCTAAAACAGAGCTTCAGCTAATCCTTTTCTTACTTCATGTAACAAGCTTGAAAGCCATCATATTGTATCTATAACATATATTTAGACTCTACTTAACATGTTAACATCATCTTACATATCAATTGTTCGCTAATTCATGAAACCTCTACTAATTTATCAAATTCAAGACTAAAAATTCAAAGTTAGAGTTATACCTCTTGGAGCCTTGAATTACTAAGCTTGCTTCCCAAATTAGTTTTCTCACATAACTCTCATCACCATATTCTCTATATCAACTTAGCAATAAATTCAAGTAACTAGAATTGTGAAGGGAAGGGTCTCTATTTACAGAAAATCTCTTACCCAATTCATAGCTTTGCCCAACAATTTAAACCAAAGGAAAGAAGGAGAAGATGATGGGCAAAAAGGAGTTGGTGAAGCATACTATTTGAGCCACTCCCCCCACCATTATTGAAATCATTGCCTAGCCATCATCAACCTCTTGCTAGCCCTTTTTAATTTTCAGCAATGTGAACTATGATAGGCCAAAGGCTATTCACGTGTATGAAGAAAGAATGACACTCAATTTGGGACACTCTCTCTTAAAACTCAGCATTTAGTAAGATGGGTGTAAGCATACTAAGTTTTATTTCTTTTTGGACTATACAAGTCACACTTTAATACTTAATGTTGCTACATCAATATTAGTTATGGTCACATATACACCACTCTTCATAAATATACACCCATATATAAACAAGTATACTTATAATTTAAATATACATCAATACGTATTATAATGTAACTCATGTACATTGTTTTAACTCAATTAATATTTTAATTGGACTAGATATAAAATAGTTGAGTATTCTCATACCATAATTTTCCATAAAATTATTATCATAAACATACTCAAATATTATAATGATAATTAATATCAACCATTCATTCTCTTCTAATACTTCCAATTAAATCCCCTTGATTTAACTTCATTATTTATGCCACACAAGGCATAATTATGTGAACTTAGTACTTAATAGTCCACAAGCTTATAATAATATAATCTCCTAAAATAATATTATACTCAATGTTACATCTTATAATATGTTCATAATGTAATACCATTGCATTACATGTTCTCTATTATAAACAATCTATTACCCTCCTATGGGTAATACCCAATGGTCAAAGAGGAGTTGGTGGCTAACTCCACCAACTACTACTATTCATGGTCCTTCCTCATCATTACACCTTATAACATGCTCATGGTGTAATTACATTTCTTATTATATGCTTTCTTAGCAACAATGTAGTAATTGAATTAACAAACTCTACACACCAATGTATTGCATCTATTCATTATCAAGCTATTATTCTCCTATGGTTATTACCCAAAGGGCAAAAGGGAAGTTGGTGGCTAACTCCCACCAACTACCACTATTCATGTACTCTAACCACTTGATTGACCATTATTGTTCTCACATGGACTAATTTGCAAGCTTATATCTAATAACTTAATGTTATTACCATATAATATGATAGGGTCACACATACACCCAATCATATAATTATATAATTCATGTACATTTGACAATACCGAATATATTTTAATTGAGTAGTGTCACACCCCATTATTGTAACTTTATTATTACACTTAATCATGTAGTTTCCTATATTATACAGTTTTTCTTGAAGTGTCACACTTCATTCCATATTATATAGATGTAGCTACTATATAACTTATAATTACACATCATTGCACATAGAAATTTATTCACATAATAATAATTAATTTCATTAATTATTCATTCATTAATTTATTTAATGAATGTTTATTCCACCACTTTGCCACACTAGGCATATCTCACAAGCTTACCTTAAGCTTATTATCACTCCCATCACACTTTAATATTCTTTTAATATAAGGTTTGTGTGACACATGCACTTTAATGCTAAATTATTTAGCTACCTTGAACAATTATATGTATAACCTTTACACTAGAGTAATTAATATTTACTCTATTAATTATTATAAAATCTACGATAAAATAATAACTTAAGTTATTTAATATATTGAAATAACTTAGTTTTCTTTCATTTATAAACTTTCTTGAAAATACATTAGGAATTATGTATTTTGCCATAACATAAAATATTATATTTTCTCCAAATAAAGATATTCATTGTTAGAAAATAATTTACTTATTGTCCCAAGATATTATTCTTAATATAATATCTACTAAAATAATTACATGTATGGCACATGTACATACATTATATATAGAAAATAGGTAATAAGTTTATTTTCTATTATAATAATTTATTTCCATCAATTTATTTATATATAGCAAATATGTTTTAATGTATTTACCATATTAATTAATCACACTTATTACATCATACCAAAAATATATAGGGTAATATTATTATTCAAAAATAATATTTCCTCCTTTATTAAAATAATTCAATATTAGAATTCATTTTAATATCCTTTATAATAATTATTTCTCTTTCTTTTCTATAAATTGTTCCCAAAACAATTTCTTCAAATATTTATTTAAAGATATAATGATTTCAATTTCTCTTTAATAACGTATATATATCTATTAACGTTATTTGTACATTAGACTTTCACACATATTTCCATTCTAAGTAATATATAGAAGGTACTAATTATAATCATATATTCAACATATATATTAATTCACTCCTTTACTTAAGTAAATTAAACCTTGTACCATATTACCTTAGTTAATTAAGGTTCAATATTCACATTATATTATTCCATAATATAACTCTCAACTTAAATTAACCAATATTTATTCTTATTAGTTAATTCCTTAACTAACTCATGCTTCACTATCCAAACCTATTCACGGATAGCTTAAGTGCTATTAATAACCTATATTATAAACATACGAGTTATTAGTACACATACACAAGAATATGGTGATTATACATTAAGGATATTTAATGTCACCAACTTACTATGATAAAATAATTCTATAAATTATTTAATATCGATAGGAATTTATCCACTTCCTTTACCTCAATTTAATCGTCTCTAAAATAAATAACAAATATATATTAATAATATATTCATTAATCACAAAAACACATATTACATAGTCCATATTACCCTATGTAATATAATACCACATACCTCATATCACATATATATCTTTTTATTCGAACCCACGGTTTAAGAATTTTATTTATTAAATCCTTATTTAATAATTTCTGAAAATCCGGGTTCTTACATCCTCTCCCCTTTATAAGGATTCCGTCCTCGGAATCACCGAAACTTCCTCTACTCGGTGCTTTTCCGAATATTACATATTCTTTAGAATAATTTTATCCATTCTTTTTTCAGAAGTTTTATTATTATAACTTTCTCAATTGCATTCTATCACTTTCTCCTTTCTAAGGAGCATCTACTTACTATATTCATCCTTAAGAAGAATAAGAATCTTCCACGATTTTTTCAATAATCGAGAAGTAGTATGAATAACTCAGATTCCAAATTTATGCTGAGGGGTCACAAGACCGTGAACTTTTTCACAGGTTTACTAATGCTTCAACACAATTCTTCACATTGCAAACCAGAGTGTTTATCAATCACAAAGACTGAAAACACCCTCCACGCGTATATTAGGTGGCCAACCTATTGTACCACTACATTGGGCCGCAACGTAGTGTTTTGTAACGACTATATGCGTTACGCTCGGAACCATTGTCCCCGAAAACATGTTCCCTTATAGGGTTGTTCACCACAGCTTTTCAACATCAAAATCCGCACCAGAGCAATCTGGTTTGGCACAAATACACAAGAATGCTTGAATTCTTTAATCTCTTTTCAACAGTCGCCTAGCCGAATCAAATAGCTTAGACTCTTATCAACAATTCGGACATCAATCGAAATAATTTAGTCACTTTTCATAATTCGAAAGAAAAACCAAAAACCGTTTTATGACGTCATGATGCCGCACCAACTTAATAATACGTTGAGGATTCCGCCATTGTATGACTTTGTCATATTACATCATACCATAGTGGGCTGACGATCTTTCGATCACAACCTACACTAGGTTCGATTGCATTGATGACTCTATCGTTTACCATTCTACATCATATCAAATGATGCATATGGTCAAAACACATTTTGAAAGATTTTCAAATTATTTTTGTCTTAGCCGAAACAAATAGCTTAGACATACGAATAACGGTGTTATTTTTAAAACTCATTGGTTCAGTCACCCGACTCAATGTTTTTCTCAAGAAAACCGAAGTGCAAACACTAGCACGAAGTCAATAAATTTTGAAAATCTAGCGTAGCTAGAAGATTTAGAAAAATCCAAATTTCTCCATCACTTCAATCTCTTACTACCATCAATGCTCACTATTCCAAAACTCTTATATAATATATCTATTCTCAGTACAGTTCACCAACTTACCACACCATGGAAGTTCAGGAACTTACCACAATCATATGGGTTGAGGAACTTATCCTAGTCAGACCAAAATCGTCCATTCGCTGAGGGGTCCCATCATACGATTATGAGTCACGAACTCGTCATAGGCATAAGTCTTAAGAACTCGCACCTAATCTTAGTATTATCTAATTATATCTTAGAAATCTCTATCTATCAAAATAAATATGAGAAAAGAATCACCTTTCCGCCATATGTATAATGATACCGCGACACTAACATTCCAACGATTATCAATGTGACGTACTCAGTGCAAGCACAAAACTTCTGCCCATACAAAAGTTTGTACAACTAAGCCGTTACATGAGTCCTCAATGGAAGTCCAACACTTAAATCTATCTTACTTTATCACTTGCTCGTTACGAGCTTTCTATGTTTCATCACATACAACTCCTCATGAGTTCATCTCGTACTATATCATAGTACATTCTCTTATAGCATCAAGCTATACATACTTAGTCATTACAGACTATCTATCATTTCACAGTTCAATCTGATCATGTCGTGATCATCACTATACCTTAGGGTTCTTTCCCTATTATCAACCAAACTCCATCTGAGTTTATTCTCACTATCCCTGTTATATTCATATTATAGACATCGTCTTAACATTTTCATTACCGGAGTTAGGAAACTCCTGATTCTCATTCTCTAGATATTTCAAGATTCGTCTTTGAATCTTCACGTCTATATTTTAATCTTATCTTTCACTCTCTCAGGTTATAGTCTAAGGTACACTTACCTAAGGTTTATAACCTACAGCTCTGATACCAACCTGTGACGCCCCCAAATCCACGTTCCTTCGAAACCTCGGATTCGGTGCAGTCACGATACTACTAACGCCAAACTATTATGTCTTTTATTCATTACTAAAAGAATACATCTTTACTTATTACAATTTAGAATATAAATTCTATTTATATCCAAGATCTCATCTTTACATCATGTTCGATGTTACTAAAATGCGGAATAATTTAAACTTTTTCAATCCTCCTTGAATAAAATCTTTTATTGATTTCATAACTTGAATCAATTACAACCCTTGAATCAATTATAAAATATGATTCATTATATTTGAGTTATCGTATAACGTTTAGAACTCGACTTGATATCCTCTATGTATTAACTAATACATCTTTACAACACAACCTGTATTAAACAGTGTAAACAACTATCAAGTAATACTTCTAGAATCTAAACAGGGTTCAAGCAATAATCTAAATAGTACTTCTTCAATTCGATACTATCTATCTTTATCAATCAAGAAGCACGAAGTCTTTATCGTAAGTCCTTAACCTGCAAAAGTGGTTATTTGCAAGAGTGAGCTCGACAGCTCAGCAATTCTAACAGTTTTCATGCATCACATAGCATACAACATTATACTCAGTTCATGCATTTATAAACAATTTATATTTACTACGCATGTTACTTTTCACATAACAAGTATATCATCAAAGATCAACTTCCAATCTCATTTATATCTCATATACAATTCATATATAAGTTCACATTATCACAGCATAATATAATTCAACTAACAGTTATTGAATTCATATATCAAATAGGAACTGAAAGACTTGCCTGATTCGTAGTTTAACAACTACGACTTAACTGCTTAAAGATATCTGCACTTCGTGTATTCCTACACAGTTATATAATCATGGATTTACATCCATCAGTCATACATTTCATATGCTCTTAATAGAATAACAATTCGTATATCGTTTTCTAATCTTGGTTTCGTTTCACTCTATCTTAGGATAACCACGATGTTACAACATCATACCTTCATACTTATTCTATAGAAACCATTCTATTTCGGTCCTTAGGGTCCTTAAGGAAAATAACTTAGCACCAGACAGTTAACAAACTGTTCTTGGCAGCTCTGCAACACGGCGCGGCCGCGCGGCAATTAAGCTTGGGAGTGGCGCGGTCGCGCGACTCCCTGCCAGAACCAGAACTTAGATTTCATAAACTTAGTTTGGTCCTAACATACCATGCATTCTGATATATATTATACACACACATTAAGTAGGCATGCTCGTGCTTATACTACACATGTATACTTAATCACATAGTCTATGCTTTTAAAATTCATTTTCTCGAATATGCGTGCATAGGTGAAATCCATGTTTCATCACATGATGCTTATGTCAACATGTCTATAGGCATAATGAATCCTAATATACATGCTCGTATGATCATAATATAACTCACTCCGTGTTTGATGCTATCATCTTACACATTCTAAACTTTTCATAAAAATCGCTTTAAGTCAACAAAGGTAACTAAGTATATGCAAAGTACCTCGTAGTCATGACTCTCACATATTAGAACACATACATAAGCCACTTTTACATGCTCAAATGATCAGAACGTGGACATCCTATATATATGTCCAAAAACTCTAAGTTTGTCTTTTGAAATCATTTTTAATTTAAACAATGTGTTCTAGTGTATGCTCAATACCTTCGACTCATATATCATGCATATCTAAACCATATAATCATGCTTAAAAAGTCAGAATATAAACATGACTTATATACGCCAAAATTCATTTATAAAACCTTAAGTTTTCATTAAAAACTCCACTACAACAAGGTATAATTGTTTACTATTAGCCAAGGTAATTAATCAACAACTACCTTCATACCCATTGATGCACATAACCAAGACACTTACACATGTCTCAAAAGTCCGACTCAAAGAACACAAAATTCGTCAAGTCTCATTTTCAAAACTTTACGTTTTCTTTTCGGAAATCATGTTAAACCAACTAATATAACTTACTACGTGCATGAAAATCTTAGTACGCATGTCAGACCCCTTTATGAAATTATTAGAGTCTAACTAGTATGCTTAACCAACTAGAAAACACAAAATCACCAACAGTTTCTGCAGAGGGCGCGGCCGCGCCCCATTTGTACTAGGGAGACGCGCGGCCGCGCGTCCCCGTTTCCAGACCAGAAACTTTACTGCTAAAACAGAGCTTCAGCTAATCCTTTTCTTACTTCATGTAACAAGCTTGAAAGCCATCATATTGTATCTATAACATATATTTAGACTCTACTTAACATGTTAACATCATCTTACATATCAATTGTTCGCTAATTCATGAAACCTCTACTAATTTATCAAATTCAAGACTAAAAATTCAAAGTTAGAGTTATACCTCTTGGAGCCTTGAATTACTAAGCTTGCTTCCCAAATTAGTTTTCTCACATAACTCTCATCACCATATTCTCTATATCAACTTAGCAATAAATTCAAGTAACTAGAATTGTGAAGGGAAGGGTCTCTATTTACAGAAAATCTCTTACCCAATTCATAGCTTTGCCCAACAATTTAAACCAAAGGAAAGAAGGAGAAGATGATGGGCAAAAAGGAGTTGGTGAAGCATACTATTTGAGCCACTCCCCCCACCATTATTGAAATCATTGCCTAGCCATCATCAACCTCTTGCTAGCCCTTTTTAATTTTCAGCAATGTGAACTATGATAGGCCAAAGGCTATTCACGTGTATGAAGAAAGAATGACACTCAATTTGGGACACTCTCTCTTAAAACTCAGCATTTAGTAAGATGGGTGTAAGCATACTAAGTTTTATTTCTTTTTGGACTATACAAGTCACACTTTAATACTTAATGTTGCTACATCAATATTAGTTATGGTCACATATACACCACTCTTCATAAATATACACCCATATATAAACAAGTATACTTATAATTTAAATATACATCAATACGTATTATAATGTAACTCATGTACATTGTTTTAACTCAATTAATATTTTAATTGGACTAGATATAAAATAGTTGAGTATTCTCATACCATAATTTTCCATAAAATTATTATCATAAACATACTCAAATATTATAATGATAATTAATATCAACCATTCATTCTCTTCTAATACTTCCAATTAAATCCCCTTGATTTAACTTCATTATTTATGCCACACAAGGCATAATTATGTGAACTTAGTACTTAATAGTCCACAAGCTTATAATAATATAATCTCCTAAAATAATATTATACTCAATGTTACATCTTATAATATGTTCATAATGTAATACCATTGCATTACATGTTCTCTATTATAAACAATCTATTACCCTCCTATGGGTAATACCCAATGGTCAAAGAGGAGTTGGTGGCTAACTCCACCAACTACTACTATTCATGGTCCTTCCTCATCATTACACCTTATAACATGCTCATGGTGTAATTACATTTCTTATTATATGCTTTCTTAGCAACAATGTAGTAATTGAATTAACAAACTCTACACACCAATGTATTGCATCTATTCATTATCAAGCTATTATTCTCCTATGGTTATTACCCAAAGGGCAAAAGGGAAGTTGGTGGCTAACTCCCACCAACTACCACTATTCATGTACTCTAACCACTTGATTGACCATTATTGTTCTCACATGGACTAATTTGCAAGCTTATATCTAATAACTTAATGTTATTACCATATAATATGATAGGGTCACACATACACCCAATCATATAATTATATAATTCATGTACATTTGACAATACCGAATATATTTTAATTGAGTAGTGTCACACCCCATTATTGTAACTTTATTATTACACTTAATCATGTAGTTTCCTATATTATATAGTTTTTCTTGAAGTGTCACACTTCATTCCATGTTATATAGATGTAGCTACTATATAACTTATAATTACACATCATTGCACATAGAAATTTATTCACATAATAATAATTAATTTCATTAATTATTCATTCATTAATTTATTTAATGAATGTTTATTCCACCACTTTGCCACACTAGGCATATCTCACAAGCTTACCTTAAGCTTATTATCACTCCCATCACACTTTAATATTCTTTTAATATAAGGTTTGTGTGACACATGCACTTTAATGCTAAATTATTTAGCTACCTTGAACAATTATATGTATAACCTTTACACTAGAGTAATTAATATTTACTCTATTAATTATTATAAAATCTACGATAAAATAATAACTTAAGTTATTTAATATATTGAAATAACTTAGTTTTCTTTCATTTATAAACTTTCTTGAAAATACATTAGGAATTATGTATTTTGCCATAACATAAAATATTATATTTTCTCCAAATAAAGATATTCATTGTTAGAAAATAATTTACTTATTGTCCCAAGATATTATTCTTAATATAATATCTACTAAAATAATTACATGTATGGCACATGTACATACATTATATATAGAAAATAGGTAATAAGTTTATTTTCTATTATAATAATTTATTTCCATCAATTTATTTATATATAGCAAATATGTTTTAATGTATTTACCATATTAATTAATCACACTTATTACATCATACCAAAAATATATAGGGTAATATTATTATTCAAAAATAATATTTCCTCCTTTATTAAAATAATTCAATATTAGAATTCATTTTAATATCCTTTATAATAATTATTTCTCTTTCTTTTCTATAAATTGTTCCCAAAACAATTTCTTCAAATATTTATTTAAAGATATAATGATTTCAATTTCTCTTTAATAACGTATATATATCTATTAACGTTATTTGTACATTAGACTTTCACACATATTTCCATTCTAAGTAATATATAGAAGGTACTAATTATAATCATATATTCAACATATATATTAATTCACTCCTTTACTTAAGTAAATTAAACCTTGTACTATATTACCTTAGTTAATTAAGGTTCAATATTCACATTATATTATTCCATAATATAACTCTCAACTTAAATTAACTAATATTTATTCTTATTAGTTAATTCCTTAACTAACTCATGCTTCACTATCCAAACCTATTCACAGATAGCTTAAGTGCTATTAATAACCTATATTATAAACATACGAGTTATTAGTACACATACACAAGAATATGGTGATTATACATTAAGGATATTTAATGTCACCAACTTACTATGATAAAATAATTCTATAAATTATTTAATATCGATAGGAATTTATCCACTTCCTTTACCTCAATTTAATCGTCTCTAAAATAAATAACAAATATATATTAATAATATATTCATTAATCACAAAAACACATATTACATAGTCCATATTACCCTATGTAATATAATACCACATACCTCATATCACATATATATCTTTTTATTCGAACCCATCTCACGGTTTAAGAATTTTATTTATTAAATCCTTATTTAATAATTTCTGAAAATCCGGGTTCTTTTAGGCCCTGCTGTCTGTGCGACATGTGGCTGGGCATCATCTTCTTCTTCATCTTCTTTCTTCATCTTACTACTGTCAGATTCATCCTCAGGCAGAATGAAACCTAATTCCCTCGGATGAGATTTCCCTCCAGCCCAAATTATATACTTTTGAATGGTGGTGCTATCTATGTCGCGCATGGGCTGCTGCAAGGTCTCATCACCCACTCCACCTTTGCCACATAGCAAAGGCGTGTGATAATAGCAGCGTGTGGAATCCCTCCTGAGGTACCCGCTCTCATAAAATGCAGCATCGACTGGTTAATGAGGTATCCTAGGTCCATACCTTCACCCTTTAGAATCCCATACAGAATGACTGCCCTCTCCTTGGTCACATCTGCATTATGACTGGTGGGAAGAATTCTAGCACACATAAAGCTGTACCAACCTTTTGCATATCTGTTCAATGCAGTCTGTGGGAAGTGAACTTTTTGTGTAGTTCCAGCTTTTATCTTCCACACTGTTCCTGGCTTTCACATGTCTTCCATCAGTTTATCCAAATCTGTCTCAAAGCGCTTAGATTGGACCCATTCAGTGTCTGCTAAAGTAGGTGGTGGCAGGTGATACAAATCAGAGATTCCTTGAGGCGTATAAGGAACCTGCTTGCCTCGCACAAATGATATCCCATTCTGAGTTTCACGAGCGTTGGCATAAAATTCTTGCACAATCGTCATTGGGGCTAGACACGGTGAGTTTGCAAATAGAATCCAACCACGGCTCCAAATCTGATCCATAAGCTTGCCATCGTCCTTACTCGGCTTAAATCCCCTCTTTGGCACAAATGATTTTTTAACCAGTGTATTCCAATAGTGATGTTGAGCAGAGAGATTGACAAAACTTGCTTGGATCCAAAATATCACTGCTCTGTCCCTGATCCTCACTGCTAGAAGAAGATGGCTAGGGTGTTCAGGCTCTCTTCGGCATGATTGATAGGCTAGGATTTGATGATTTATGGTTCCTAAACTCTGTCAGACCTAGAATCAAGCACTCAGTGTGTGACTGAATCTGCTCCCTTTGTTACCTCTGTGAATTCTGATGAGTTTGAAAGAGTAGAGGAATTAAGGTTTATTTATAAGGGATAGAGAGATGGAATCTAATTTGTATTTGGATTATGATATGGATTGATAGTGATACAGAAGTTGAGAAGGAGAAAGAATGTTTGCTTCGGTTATGTTTGGAAGAGAGAGCATAATTGTGTTTGACTAGAACTTAAACTACTACCTTTCAAGATCTTAAAAAAAATTAACTTCCACTTGGGCTCATCTGGCCCTCGATTGTATAGGGTTTGGGCTCAGCTGCGCTGTAGAGGTTTCAATCTGGAAAATTTTATCTGGCACAGCTGCGCGTTAAGCCTTTATATTTCAGGCGCAGCTGCGCTGCCCTGAATCCAGAGATGCATTGATTAAAAGAGAGAAAGTCCTATCTTTCGAGTTACTAAGCATCTCTATCTAGTAAAATAGCAAATTATAAACTTGGTCTGCCAATTCTTGCAACCACATGACTACACCTGAGAGAAGTACCAAAAATGAGATATCACCATTTATTCCAAGCAAGCAAAAATGCAATATTCAAACTTACTTTACTCTAATCAAAAATGCATTGTAAAATCTATTTCACTTTATCAAAAATGGACTATTTACTTAAACTAACAAGAATTAAACATAAGGGGGAGGGGGAAATTAGATATCGAGCTAGAATTAAACATGAGGAAGAGAGAGAATGCATTGGATATGTAATAAGAATTAAACAAGGGAGAGAGAGAGTGTGTGAATGGGGTGCCTCCCATCGAGCGCTTATTTATAGTCGTCTAGCTCAACTGTCTCTGAGTTGATCATGGAGTGGAGAGGACAATTAAGGACTTTTAGCGGTTAATTTTGCCTCCCCAATAATGCTTCAAACGCTGACCATTGACCTTGAAAGGCTGATCTTGATCTTGTCCTACTATCTCAACTGCCCCGTGTGGAAATACAGTCTTTATCGTGAAAGGGCCCGACCAACGAGACTTGAGCTTTCTCGGGAATAGTCTAAGCTTAGAATTGAATAGAAGCACTGCTTGTCCTGGCTCAAACTTCCTTTCAATGATTTTCTGGTCGTGCCATTTTTTTTACCTTTTCCTTGTACCATTTTGAATTCTCATATGCCTGCAAGCAAAATTCATCAAGTTCATTAAGCTGTAAAAGCCTCTTTTCGCCTGCGGCTGAGAGATCAAAATTTAACTTCTTGATAGCCCAGTATGCTTTATGCTCTAACTCCATAAGAAGGTGACAAGACTTGGCATATACCAATTGATAGGGTGACATGCCAATGGGTGTCTTGTATGCAGTCCTGTATGCTGAAAGTGTGTCAATCAAGCTTCATAGCCCAGTCCTTCCTAGATGGATTTACAATCTTTTCTAAAATTTTCTTCACTTCTCGATTGGATACTTCTACCTGGCCACTCGTCTGGGGGTGATAAGCTGTAGCAATCCTATGATTTATGAAATATTTGTTACAAAAGTGGCTTCCTTCATCACTGATTATCGCTCTAGGGGTGCCAAAACGGGTGAAGATATTTTTCTAAAGGAATTTCAGGATGACCTTGGCATCATTGGTTCGTAGAGCACTAACTTCCACCCATTTCGAGACGTAGTCAACTGCCAATAGAATGTACAGGTTACTGAAAGAAGATGAAAATGGCCCCATAAAGTCTATTCCCCACACATCAAAGACTTCCACTTCTAAAATTAAGTTTAGTGGCATTTCATTGCGTTTGGAAATGTTTCCCACCCTTTGGCATCTATCACAATTTTTAACAATTTGATGGGCATCCTTGAATAATGTAGGCTAATAGAACCCTGCTTGAAGCACTTTTGCTGTGGTCCTCTTAGTCCCATAATGACCTCCATATAGTGAAGAGTGGCATGCATACAAAATACTAGCTGTCTCACTAAATGGAATGCACATGCGAATCATACGATCTGCACACTTCCGAAATAAGAATGACTCATCCCACATGTATCTCTTCACTTCATGCAAAATTTTCTTTTTCTATTGACAAGTCAAGTCTGGTGGAAGTACGTTGCTCACTAGCTAGTTGACGAAATCAGCAAACCATGGAATTTTTAAAGTCACTGCAAATAGTTGTTCATCGGGAAAGTACTCGTTGATCACTGCCTTGTCCTTCCTATCATGCTCTAGACTTACTAATCTGGAAATGTGGTCAGCCACTTGATTTTCTGTACCCTTCTTGTCCCGAATTTCCAAGTCAAACTCCTGGAGAAGAAGAATCCATATGATTAATCTGGGCTTAGAATCTTTCTTGGATATCAAATATCTAATGGCCGCATGATCAGTATAAACCACAACTCTCGTCCCAACGAGGTAAGACCTGAACTTATCAAATGTATAGACAACTGCTAACAGCTCTTTTTTAGTGGTGGTGTATTTTAATTGAGTATCTGATAGAGTTTTTATGGCGTAATATATGACATAAAAGATCTTCTCTCTGCGCTGACCTAATACTGCCCCCACTGTATAGTCGTTGGCATCACACATCAACTCAAATGGCAAAGACCAATTCGGTGCCACAATCATTGGTACCGATGTTAGCTTCTTCTTTAACAAGTCAAATGCAGCCAAGCAATCCTCATAAAATCTAAAAGGGACATCCTTCTCCAGTAAACTGCATAATGGTTTTGTAATTTTTGAAAAGTCTTTAATGAATCTTCGATAGAACCCGGCATGTCCCAAAAAACTACGAATCCCTTTGACCGATGTCAGCGGTGGTAGATTCTCAGTTGTCTCCAACTTAGCTTTATCAATCTCCAATCCCTTTGCTGACACCTTATGCCCAAGTATAATCCCCTCTTATACCATAAAATAACACTTTTCCCAGTTTAGCACAAGGTTGGTTTCCACACAACGCCTTAACACCATGATCAGATTCTCAAGACATCTCTCAAATGAGTCTCCGAACACAGAGAAGTCATCCATGAAAACTTCAACGTTCTTCTCCACCATGTCTGAGAAAATAGCCATCATACATCTTTGAAATGTAGCAGGAACATTGTAAAGCCCAAAGGACATTTGTTTGAATGCGAAGGTACCGTAAGGACAAGTAAATGTTGTCTTCTTTTGCTCCTCTGAAGCTATGATAGTTTGGTTATACCCAGAATATCTATCTAACAAGCAATAATACTGGTGCCCAACAAGTCTATCAAACATATGGTCAATGAATGGTAATGGAAAATAATCCTTCCTAGTCGCTTTATTGAGCTTCCTATAGTCCATACACACTCTCCAAACCTTCACTGTCTGTGTTGGAATCAACTCGTTGTTATCATTTTTCACCATTGTCATCCCTCCTTTCTTGGGCACACACTTCACCGGGCTCACCCATGAGCTATCTGAGATGGGGTAAATGATTCCAGCGTCTAACCATTTCATAATATCTTTCTTGACCACCTCTTTTATGATGGGGTTTAGCCTTCTTTGTTGCTCAACTGTAGGCTTGCTATCATCCTCTATCAAAATTTTATGCATGCAGAAGGAGAGACTTATTCCTTTGATGTCGGCAATGGTCCACCCAATAATATTTTTGAACTCTCGAAGGACTCTAATAAGCTTAATTTCCTGAAATGTCATTAGTGCAGATGTAATAATAATAGGTAAAGTATCTGATTCGCCTAAGTATGCATACCTGAGATGAGAAGGTAGTGGTTTGAGCTCAAGTGTTGGAGGTACCTCTAAGGATGGCCTCAAACGGTCTTAAGATATATCTGAAGTTTCTAATGGCTCAAACGATACCTTAAACTTGTTCATTCTTGGAAGTGCATCTAACAACTGGAGATATTCAATCAATTTTGGCTCATCTATTTCAATATCACCCATCAATGTGGTCTCTAACAGATCCTTGTGCATAACCCTCAAAAATTCATCATCCACGGCTCTATCAGCCACATCCATTCTAAAGCATTCCTCTTCGTCTGTAGGGAATTTCATAGCTTTAAACACATTGAACGTGACCTCTTGATCTTGGACCCTCATAGTAAGTTCTCCTTCTTGCACATCGATGAGGGTCCTCCTGTAGCTAAGAACGACCTCCCTAAAATGATAGGAATGTCTTTGTCTTCTTCATAGTCAAGGATGATGAAATCTGCTGAGAAGATGAATTTATCAACCTTTACAAGGATGTCCTCCACAATCCATCTCGGATAAGTAATGGACCTATCTGCAAGCTGAAGAGAGATGTTTGTTGGTTTTGGAGCCAGCAAACCCAATTGTGTATAGACAGATAATGGCATAAGATTTATGCTAGCACCCAAGTCACATAGACACTTGTTAAATGATATACTACCAATAGAACATGGGATAGTGAAACTGCCAGGATCCTTCAACTTGGGAGGTAGCTTTCTTTGTAAAACAGCACTGCACTCCTCAATTAAAGCGACTGTTTCAAAATCTTCCAACTTCTTCTTTCTGGATAGAATACCCTTCATAAATTTTGCATAGCTCGGCATTTGTTCTAAGGCTTCTGCAAATGGAATGTTAATCTGTAGCTTCTTGAAGACTTCAAGGAATTTGGCAAATTATTTGTTAATTTATGCTTTTGAAGCCTCTATGGATACGAAATTGATGGATATATCCTAGGAGGAGGGACAAGTGTTTTTTAAGCTATTTCCATCTATTTTGGTTCATTTCCCGCATTACCTTCTTTGTCCTTAGCAAATTCTACAGAATTCAAATCAGGGGTAGGGTGCAGCTGCGCGCTATCCCCTTGTAATTCAGGTGCAGCTGCGCCTGCCTGCTGAAGTTATTTTCCACTTCTGGTTGTTACTACTTGACACTGCTCCTTTCCCTCTCGCCTTGGATTGGCTTCTGTATTACTGGGAAGGGAGCCTTGTGGTCTACTTGTCAGCATGCTAGCCATTTGGCCCATTTGATTCTCTAAATTCTTTATAGCTATCGCTTGGCTCTTTATCATCACCTCGGTGTTAGCCAAGTATTTCAACATCATCTCCTCCATTTTTGATTTCTTTTCAAGTTGAAGAGTTGGAGCTTGTTGATGATTTTGGTTTTGGAATCCTGGGGGGGGGGGGGTATGAAAGTCTTGGAGCTTGTTGATGGTTTTGGTTGTTGCTCCATGAAAAGTTGGAATGGTTTCTGTTATTGGAGTTGAAGCTGTTCTGGTATTAATTTGGTTGCCTCTGATAGTTACTCACAAACTGCACCAATTCAGGATTGATAGCACATTGGTCTGTTGGATGTCCGCACAAAGCTCACAAACATAGGCCACTTGTTGCACTTTTGACTCTGCAATGGAATCAATTTTCTTTGACATAGGCGACAATTGAGCTGCTAAAGCCGTGATTGCATCTACCTCCAATACTCCGGCTACTTTCTGATGATTCAGTCTAGAAGTAGGCCATTGTTAATCATTTGCAGCCATGGCCTCTAACAACTCATATGCCTCTTCATAACTCTTGGCCATGAAAGCCCCTTCTAAAGCTGCATCAATGTTAGACCGAGTTTGACTACCCAATCCGTTGTAAAATATATTTATCTCCATCCATTGGGGTAACCATGATGAGGTCATTTCCTTAGCAATTCTTTGTATCCCTCCCACGCTTCATATAAGGACTCACCATGTTGTTCCTCAAAGGTGGAAATTGCACTCCTCATTTTGGCAGTCTTTGCGGGTGGGTAGAATTGTGCCAAGAATTTCTGTTTTAAGTCTTGCTAAGTGGTAATGGACCCTGGTGGTAACGAGTGAAGCCAACTCTTTGCCTTGTCTCTCAATGTGAATGGAAAAAGTCTAAGTCTCACCTCATCATCCGTTACTCCATTAAACTTAAAAGTATCATATATCTCAATGAAGCTCAGTAAATGCTCATTCGGGTCACCATTAGCCATACCCTAACTGAACCGAGTTTTGCACCATTTGTATTGTTCCCGGTTTGATTTCGAAGGAATTAGCGACTATTACTGGCCTTGTGATGCTTGATTGTAACTTATGGATACGCGACGTTGCATAGTCTCTCAATGCTTTATATTTTTCTGCCGCCATGACTATCGGTGTCTCAGTTTCCTCTTGAATGCTAGGAGTACCCTTCAAAATTGCTGAACCCTTCTGTTGATGTTGTCCTTTCTGGGCACCAAAGTATGCTTCTTAGACCGAGTGTGCATACACTATTCAAGAGTGCCTGAAATAAAAGAAAATAAAAAAAGAAATAAGATAAGAAAGATTTGTTTAACTAAGACCAAATTAATTAAACTGATGATGAAAGTAATAAAAATAATCACTAATTGTAGACACTCGAAAATTCGTTTCCTTGTTACTAATATTGTAGGAGGGTGAAACAATCAAATTAACCCTGGTCTCAATACCGGGCAAATAAAATCAACCCCGGTCTAAATACAGGGCAATCAGTCAACTCCGGTCACAATACCGGGCCATCAAATCAACCCCAGTCTCAATACCGGGAAATCAGGTCAGTCCCGATCTCAATTCGAGAAGTACAGGTCAACCCCGGTCTCAACCCGGGAGGTACAGGTCAGCCCCGGTCTCAACCCGGGAGGTACAGGTTAGCCCCAGTCTTAACTCGGGAGGTACAGGTCAGCCCTGGTCTCAACCAGGGAGGTATAGGTCATCCCCGGTCTCAACCCGGGAGGTACAGGTCAGCCCCGGTCTCAACCCGGGAGGTACAGATCAGCCCCAGTCTCAACCAGGAGGTACAAGTAAGCTAGGTCTCAACCCGGGAGGTACAAGTTATCCTCGGTCTCAACCCGGGAGATACAGGTCAGCCCCGATCTCAACCCGAGAGGTATAGGTCAGCCCCGGTCTCAACCGAAGAAGTACAGGTCATCCCCGGTCTTAACCCAGGAGGTACAGGTCAGCCCCAATTTCAACTCGGGAGGTACAGGTTAGCCCCGGTCTCAACCCGGGAGGTACAGGTCAGCCTCGCTCTCAACCCGAAAGGTACAGGTCAGCCCCGGTCTCAACCCGGGAGGTATAGGTCATCCCCGGTCTCAACCCGAGAGGTACAGGTCAGTCCCGGTCTCAACCCGGGAGGTACAGGTCATCTCCGATCTCAACCCGGGAGGTACAGGTCAGCCCCAATCTCAACCCGGGAGGTACAGGTCAACCCCGGTCTCAACCCAGGAGGTACAGGTCAGCCTCGCTCTCAACTCTAAAGGTACAGGTCAGCCCCGGTCTCAACCCGAGAGGTATAGGTCATCCCCGGTCTCAACCCGAGAGGTACAGGTTAGTCCCGGTCTCAATCCGGGAGGTACAGGTCAGCCCCGATCTCTACCCGGGAGGTATAGGTCAGCCTCAATCTCAACCCGAGAGGTACAGGTCAG